>CM064335.1:53397521-53422521 GCA_032595735.1 Pelochelys cantorii
TTTTTTAGCTTCAGAGGGGTAGCCGAGTTAGTCTGTAACTGGAAAAACTTAAAAAACAACAAATAGTGTTGCAGCACCTTAGAGACTAACAACAGATGTAGATGATATCACGAGCTTTCGTGGGAACCATCCACTTCTTCAGATGAATACTAGGATGTAGCGTGCCAGTCAGCCAATGTCTTTATTCATATCTCTGTGATAGGAATCAGACTTGTAAATGAAGTTAAGGCTTGCTTGTGGAATTGGCTTGAAACAAGATGGTGACTTTGAGATCCATTAATGAGTGCCCTGGCAGGTTAAAATGTTCCCCAACAAGTTTCTGTGTGTTGCCTTTTCGGATGTCTGATTTGTGTCCATTAATCCTTTCCCGTAGAGACTGTCCAGTTTGGCCAATATCCACGGCAGAGGGGCATTGCTGGCACTTGCTGGCATAGATCACATTGGTGGATGTGCAGTTAAACGAGTCTTTGATGCGGTGGTTATGTGGCTAGGTCCTGTGATGATGTCGCTGGAATAGACGTGATCATTCTGCTCTGATATGCATTCGGGCCTGGCGTATCCAGGATCTAACTGAGAGCTGCCCTTGCGAAACATCGCTCTGATTGACGCAGCCCCCACCAGGTGCGCCTGGCACTGTACAAACAGATGCCTTGTGGCAGAAGACACCCACCAAGGTCTCAGTCCTGCAAAGAGGGACCCCGGGGAATGGAACCTGGCCGAGATTCGGGCACGTGGAGAGCCATCGGAAACAGTGAAAGGTGCACAGAGCAAAAGGAGCAACCAGGATCTTGCAAGGTCCTGCAAGGTGAAACCGAAACAAGAGCCTGTCTCAAAGACCCTCAGGAGAGCAACACCCGGAGCAATTAAGAACATCTACAGGCTTCAGCAAGCAGCGCAGCAAGCTAACTGGTATTCTGTTCGTGGACAGACATGACCCTAAATGGGGACCTACACCTAATCAAGGTGTATTTAATAAAGGTATTTTAAAAAGGGATAGAGAATAAGACAGAGAATATCATATTGCCTCTGCATAAATCCATGGTACGCCCACATCTTGAATCCTGAGTACAGATGTGGTCGCCTCATCTCAAAAAAGATATACTGGCATTGGAAAAGGTTCAGGGAAGGGCAACAGAAATGATGAGGGGTTTGGAATGGCTGCCGTATGAAGAGAAATGAAAAAGACTGGGACTTTTCAGCTTAGAAAAGAGGAGACCAAGGGGGGGATGTGATAAAGGTCTATAAATCATGACTGGTGTGGAGACAGTGAATAAGGAAAAGTTATTTACTTGTTCCCATAAAATAAGAACGAGGGGTCACCAATTGAAATGAATAGGGAGCAGATTTAAAACAAACAAAAGGACGTTTTCCTTCACACAGCGCACAGTTAACCTGTGGAACTCCTTGCCAGGGGATGTTGTGAAGACCAGGACTTTAACAGGATTCAAAAAAGAACTAGACAAATTCATGGAGGGTAGGTGTCCTTAGCTCTCTGTTTGTCAGGGGCTGGAAATGGATGACAGGAGAGGGATCATTGGATGATTCTCTGTTCTGTTCCCTCCCTCTGGGGCATCTGGCATTGGCTACTGTTGGCAGACAGGACACGGGGTTGGATGGACCTTTGGCCTGACCCGGTCTGGCTGCTTTTACGTTCCTATTTGCCAGGCTCTGCTCCCATTGTGTTGGGGGACTGGGTCTAAAAAGAGGCAATTCACACTTATTTAAAATGAAAACTCTTTCCTCTGGCTGAGAAGCACTGCTACTTGTGTATTAGCTAAGCTGGAACCCAAATTCCCACCCATCAGTGAGATATCCTGCACCTGATGGACCCATTCAGGCCGTGAGCCAAGGAGCAAGTGCCTGCATGTTAGTGCATCTCCTGTTTCAAAGAGGCCTTGGCCAGTGCTTTCCCCACGGGTAAGCAGGCTGTTCCGAAGGGAGTGAACGGAGCTGCAAAGAGCAGAAGGGGATTGCTCTCTATGGGAGATAATCAGACGTCACGAATCTGAACTCACCCTGTCTACACTTCAGTTGAGTGCCAGCCGACTTGGGTGCTCCGCATGCCGGATCGGGGGTGTTTAATCGTGATGCGGATATCAAGTTCAGGCTGGAGTGTGGCTCTGGGATCCTCTCCCTCGCCGCATTTGCTCGCATCCGAGACCACACAAAGGTCATTTTTAGTGGTAACAGTGAAATCATGGGGGTTGCCTACACGACGGGCTACACAGGCACCACTGCGATCGGTGCAGCGGGCATCAATTTAGCAAGTCTGGGAAGATGCAGTAAGACGATGGGAGAGTGTCTCCTGTTGACACAGAGTGGTATGAACAGCACTTTAAATTGATGTAAATTACGTCGACGTACCTCGCTGAAGTAGCATCGCTTAAATCGGCGTACATTGCTAGCACAGACTAAGCCCTTTCAAGCACGTCCACTGTCAACAGCCCTTTATCAATCTGAGCTTTTTCCAGTTTGCTCGTCAATGCCAATAGTTAAGAAGCTTTGATTTAGAAATTGGCCTGATGGTTTCTTACAGGATTTGCCATGTTTCCTCACTCCAGCGGGGATGGACATCCTGTAGTGTAAGTAGAGTGTAGTGCAGTATCTGGAGTATTGTGTCCAGTTCTGGGCCCCCCACTGTAGAAAGGATGTGGACACACTGGAGAGGGTCCAGCGGAGGCAACCAAAATGATTAGGGGGCTGGAGCGCATGACCTACGAGGAGAGGCTGAGGGATTTGGGTTTGTTTTGTCTGCAGAAGAGAAGAGTTGGGGGGAGGGGGGATTTGAGAGCAGCCTTCAACTTCCTGAAGGGAGGTTCCAAAGAGGATGGAGAGAGGCTGTTCACAGTAGTGATGGATGGCAGAATGAGGAGCAATAGGCTCAAGTTACAGTGGGGGAGAGCTAGGTTGGATATTAGGAAAAACTATTTCACTAGGGAGGGGGCAGAATCTCCATCCCGAGAGGTTTTTAAGTCTCAGCTTGACAAAGCCCTGGCTGGGTTGATTTAATTGGGATTGGTCCTGCCTTGGGCAGGGGGCTGGACTTGATGACCTCCTGAGGTCTCTTCCAGCCCTATAATTCTATGATTCTAAGGGCCTTTTGGGCAGTATTTTTGCCCTGCATACATGTTGGTGGCATGAAACAGCCACAGAAACAACCTTCACAAGGACTCCCCCTAAAAATAAAAACAAGTTAAGAAGCAGTGTCTGCAACAAGAACATCAAACAGATCCACATAGGTATAAAAGATACCGAAATCCCTGCGACCCAGAGTTTAATCCAGTTCTTTGGGTACAAACCCTGATCTTCTCCAAAGACTTTCTCCCTAGACGTCCACTCTTAGCTACTGAGTAAGAAATTGGGGAAATCAGCCGGAGTTAACCTTCTTTTTGCAGACGGGAGTTCTCCTGCATCCTGTCTCATGCTGTTCACATTGTTTCATATATTTCAAGGGAGAAGAGGCCATGAGATCATCTAGTCTGACTTCCTATCTCATCTAGGACATAGCAGTCCAGGTGGTTACTCTGTGTTCACACCAACATTTGGCTAACACATCTTCTAGAAAGGCCTCCAGTCTGGATTGGAAGACCTTAAAAATGGAGAATCCACTAGTGTATTCCAATGATTAATAATCCTTACTCTTAAAACAATTGCACCTTATTTTGTGTTTGTGTTTGTGTAGGTACACAGTGTTTTCTCCCTGAACATGCTTCTTCTCAGCCTCACTGTAAATAGGAAATGCAGGCATGAGCGTTGGGTGGGAGATGGGGGAGAAGAAATGCTAGGTAGGGTTTTCAAAAGTGACTACAGAGCACAGGATCCCGGGAAAGTCTCTGGGACGTTGGCTCCTAAGTCACTTGGGTGCACCCATTAGCTCAACTTTCAAGTTTCAAAACCAGCCGTAAACTTCCACCTGGGTATTCTCCTGGCCTGGCATCAGTCCCAGGATTGGGACCTTAGTTCCAGTGTGAGTTCTGGGCAAAGTTTCAGGCCAGTTGTTTTTTACCGACTCTGTTCTCTCATCCCTAATTGCCACCTGCGTAGGTCTTGGAAATGAATTACAAGGACTGTCAGAACCGTACCACCCATAATTAAGTGCTTGAGTGTATATATATGTAAGGAGGACTCTATGGCAATGTTTTTGTTTAACTTAATTAGGACATCATTCAGACACCTGGACTTATGCCTGAGTTTGTGTATGTGTATGTGTATTTGGTAGTCATTTAGCTTTGAGTCAGATTCCCAAGTGAAATAAACAAAAGGCTAATTGCTTTTGGATTTTAATTACCAGTGAAATACCCAGGTTCATTATATGAGTCATATTTTATAGGTGGTTAAAGGACACCATTTGGTAAATGACAAATTCTCAGCTGACAACTGCAGTGCTTAAACCAACATAATTTGGTGCGATAGGCTTGCAAAGACAGCAGTCGCATTCATTTGCTAAATCCCTGAGTTTTGTTGCAGAATGTAATTTCAAGACTCAAGTGCCTCCTAAACATGATATAATTAAACATACCTAAAAACATGTTTTTTTTTTAAAACCTCTGACAAATAGCTGTGGAAGGACTTTATAATCCAGGGTGTTCGAAAATGTCTTTTGAATTCCCTTGAACAGTTACATTTCTGTTTTAGCACTGATGGCTCCATAGAATCCTATTAAATGCATAATCTTAAAAGGATTCTTCACACAAAATGACTCATTCAACCTTTGCAAAAATATCCTTTCTCATATCTACCTTTTTTTAAGGCACTGATCCTGCAAATGCTTCTATATGCACATAACTTTGAGCAGTTTCATTAATTTAAAGGAGTTTCTTACTCCCTTTTTAATTTTCTACCCCTGTCCTCCCCATCCCTCTCTTTTCCATCTGAAGTGTCTCATTTGCAATATCATGGTATCAGATTCTTTTTGAGGCAAAGTAAAAATTCAAAGCAGGAATTTTTGAGAGCTTGTGACAAAAGGACCCTTATTCGCTTTTGGTAAAGTTATCTGACTTTTTTTGTAAATGTAACATATGAAGAATTATTGGGGTAAAGCTCTAGAACATCCGAATATTTCTGAGAAGGTGGGAGAGCTAATTCCAATGCGGTTCCTTTCAAACCTCTCAACTCCTGAGAACTGGTTGATTCTGACGAGGAGTTTGTGAACTTCTTCCTGGAGCATATCTTACAGAATTTGTAAATTTTGTGGAGCAAGAAGTTGAGTACAGGGAAATACAAAGGTCTACAGATGCTACCACTGAAGTTTATACACACCATAATTTTGATCCAGACTATTACAAATTCTGTCGCTGTAACTTGAAGCTCCTTTGTGTTGTAAAAGCTAATTGGCAGGCAAGGAAGGGGGTAGAAACTTGAAACCACCTTGCGGACGGAGGACAGTGGAGCTAATAGGGTTTCTCTGTTTCAAACTCAAGTGCTGGGGCACTTGGACAAAGTCAGGAGAGAGAGAGACTTGGCACTTCGCTTACAGTATGCGTCAGCTGCCAGAGAGAAAAGGAAGGAAAGAATTGCTTAGTATCATAGAACACTAGAACTGGAAGGGACCTCGAGAGGTCATCAAGTCCAGTCCCCTGCCCTCACGACAGGACCAAGCACCATCTAGACCATCCCTGATAGATGTTTGTCGAACCTGCTCTTAAATATCTCCAGGGATGGAGATTCCACAACCTCCCTTGGCAATTTATTCAAGTGTTTAACCACCCTGACAGGAAGCTTTTCCTAATGTCCAACCTAAATCTCCCTTGCTGCAATTTAAGCCCATTGCTTCTTGTCCTATCCTCAGGGACCAAGGAGAACAATTTTTCTCCCTCCTCTTTGTGACACCCTTTTAGATACCTGAAAACAGCTATCATGTCCCCTCTCTGTCTTCTCCTTTCCAAACTAAACAAGCCCATTTTTTTCAGTCTCCCCTCATAGGTGATGTCTTTTAGACCTTTAATCATTTTTGTTGCTCTTCTCTGGACCCTCTCCAGTTTCTCCACATCTTTCCAGAAATGTGGTGCCCAGAACTGGACCACTTCTTGGGATGAAGTAGAAATTCCCAGAGCTTCTGGAAAAGAATAGCTGCCTGAATGCTGTTTTGTTTTTGCAAAGAGTACTTCTGTCCAATAGTGTAAATGAAAAGATTACGCCGTGTCCCTGATTTCTCATCCAAATGGAAACTGACATGCAAAGGCTCAAGATACTGCTGGGCCACTGGGGAAATGAAATGCTTGACTTTGATCCTCCTCTAACTTTGCCAGCACTAAATCCCACCACTTGAAATAAATTGGAGAATTTGGGATCAAATTTCTAAGTCACCCGACAATGTGTTTTCAAGCGCCGCAGCTAGAGAAAGGAGAGTTTTTCCCTCTCTTCTTCAGCATTTTTCCAGCTGTTTGTGGAATGGGATAATTCGGCGTTAGGAAGTGTGGTTGTAGCCACGCCGGTCCTGGGATGTTAGAGAGACCCAGTTTATGAGGTTACATCTGGATCAACTTCTGGTAGTGAGAGAAATAAACTTTTGAGTTTTCTTCAGCAGAAGCTGGGCCAATAAAATATAGCCTCTCCCGAGCTTTGGCTTTCTGATAACTCTGAATTGGCATGGTTGGGCCCAGGCTTCATGGCTGTTTAGTCTGCTGATAATTGGAAAGAGGGGTGCCTTTCACTCACTTTTTTGGCGGGGGGGGGGGGAGAAGGAAGGAGTTGGGTGCAGAACGTTGTAGAGATTAATGTGCAGGTCTCTGGCCTGGGCTTTACAGGAGCCGGACTAGATCAGTGCTCCTCAACATACTTCCCCCCGTTGGCCACATATGCAGCTCTCTGTGTCATGTGGGCCGCATCCACACAATATATATACTACTTGCATGGCTGGAGGATGTTACATGGGTTGCAGCGGTGTGCTGATTGGTCTGCCATCAGATGTCACATGGGCTGCAGCTGTGGGCTGATTGGCCTGCCAGCGGATGTCACATGGGCCGCAGTGGTGTGCTGCTTGGCCTGCCAGTGGATGTCACATGGGCTGCAGCGGTGTACTGCTTGGCCTGCCAGCGGATGTCACATGGGCTGCAGCTGTGTGCTGATTGGCCTGCCAGCGGATGTCACATGGGCTGCAGCTGTGTGCTGATTGGCCTGCCAGCGGGATGCGGGTGCAGAACCACAGGGCTAGATGGTCACTGTGGTCCCTTCTGGCCTGGGAATGGATGTGAATTTTCACATGCTTTGAGAAGACGGGGGGCTGCTGTGTGACTGCACTGTATGATGCACAGAGACCAGAGGCCAGGTTGTATCCCCTGCCTCTAGCGTCTTTCTTATGCATTTTGCCCCTGGGCTAGCTTGGGATCCCCTAGTATGCTCCATAAGGATTAAAAAAGCCGTAGCTGTTTGTATGTCTCCAAAAATTGAGAGTTGCTATCACTCATCTCCCAACAACTGGGAGAGGGGGAGGCGGTGTTGGTGGAGCAAGAAGCATGGCTCCTCTCCTAGGCCAGCTGCTGCAAAAGAGAGAGACAGTTCAACTGACAACGCCTAATCGGCAGCCGGGAGAGAGGGTCCGTCCATCCGTGTCTGGGACTAGGCGCGGTGGTTATAGCCTGGGAAAGCTGTCAGATACCTGAGGCTCTCTGCATTCCTCACTGGAACAAAAGCATGGGAGGCTGGAATTTGTCAGCACTCACTAGATGGCAATCATGCCCTCTCTGCATGGGCTGAGCGCCGCTGCCAGCACCCTGTGTCGCAGCTCAGAAGTGGCGACCTGGGTGAGTCTCTTTCATTCCTCTGGGGAGGAATCTGGCCCATTTGCCCCATGGGTTGCATTGCCTGGTGGCTCATGGCACCGTTGCTATGAAGAACTAGGGGTCACCAAATGAAATGAATAGGCAGCAGGTTTAAAACAACAAAAGGAAGTTTTCCTTCACACAGCGCACAGTCAACCTGTGGAACTCCTTGCCGGAGGATGTAGTGAAGGCTAGGACTGTAACAGAGTTGCTTGTTGCTGGCCAAACACAGAGGGAGTGAAGTCCCTGCTCCATGGAGCCGAGAGCCGAAAAGTCACGAGGTAAACGGTGGGATGAGATGATCCAACCGGCCGGGCCGGCGAGGCAGAGGCAATAAACCTAGTGTAATGTGAGTGCAACAGGCACTTGCTCCATAGCAGTGCTCGCCACCTGATGCCTGGTCCGGCAGCAGTTGGAATAATAAATGACCCACGTTTGCGAAAGTAATTGGAAAACAGCTACGCCCTGGAGAATAGCGCCGAAGGCTCATTTCTGAGAGGCTGAGCCAAGCCGGCGCTTCCCTGCCTCGGCAATGGCCGATGGCATCGGTCATCGCTAAGATCGTTGAGCAAACCAATTTGTTCTCGCCAGCTGGTGTCTCTGCATGTGAATTCTTCTGTCCCTTTGGACAGGAGCGCTGCAAGGGGCGACGTGGATGAGTCTCTCTGCTGGCAGGCGGGAGAGCCGCGGGAAAGCAAACCACAGTGGTGGGATGCCAATGCCCTCCGGCTCAGGTGGTACTTTCCAACTTGCGGATTTATCTCTCCCGCTGAGGTGCCTTTAAGGATGTGCAGAGCACAAGACTCGCTCATTTTGGGAAACATCCTGGCCAGTGTGAGGCTGTTTCTTGGGGTCTGAGCAGAGCCAGTGCTCCAGAAAGCAGGAAGCTGAGGCTCATCTGAGTGGGCCATCCCAGTTGGACTCTCTTGAGTGTCACTTCTCTGCTTCCTAGGTCCTCTGAGGGACCACACAGAGCAGCGCTGACCACTTCCTACATCCTCCGAGGGGACCACACAGAGCAGCGTTGACCACTTCCTACATCCTCCGAGGGGACCACACAGAGCAGCGTTGACCACTTCCTACATCCTCCGAGGGGACCACACAGAGCAGCGTTGACCACTTCCTACATCTTCCGAGGGGACAACACAGAGCAGCGCTGACCACTTCCTACATCTTCTGAGGGGACAACACAGAGCAGCGTTGACCACTTCCTACATCCTCTGAGGGGACAACACAGAGCAGCGTTGACCACTTCCTGAAAGTATACCTCCTTTATAATCCTGTATATCTCGTTTTACGAGGCATAAGGGATCTATCGGGTTTCAGTCTGAAACAATTATTTTCCTGAAATGTTCTTTCATGTCTTTTACATTTCTGAATTTTGTTTCAAATTGGAATTTCCATTCTCAGCACAGCTCTAATCAGGAACAAAAGGAATCTAAAAAAGTATAAATCCATTACCAGATGGAAATATGAAAATGGTCAGTGCTGCAGAAAAGGAAAGAGTGTTTCGTATATATATCTTCTCTGTATCTTCTGAACCTACCTAGAGGATTTATCAATGTCATATGATGATGAAATATTTTCTGTTCCAATTTTAATTAACGATAGATGTTTGTTCTACTAGTAATAGTTCAGCTAGTACAGCTAAAATGGTTTAAATCAGCAAACAGTTTGAATAATTGCACCCATAGCCTTTTAAAACGTTCATCAAGGAGCTCTCTGCCTTGATGGTTTTAATAATGGGTTGAAAACTGATGAAATTCCCGAGGATTGGGTGAAAATCAAAGTTTAGTCAAATAGGATGAGCTATATATTTGTAGGTCCGTTAATCTGAAATCAATTCGAGGCCAAATAATGAAATGACTGTTACAAAACACTC
The DNA here is from genome assembly GCA_032595735.1 of Pelochelys cantorii. NCBI lineage: Eukaryota > Metazoa > Chordata > Testudines > Trionychidae > Pelochelys > Pelochelys cantorii. The sequence continues at coordinate 53,407,164 of CM064335.1, forward strand.
AATAAAGGATTAGGGGATGGAAATATTATTAATGTCAATTAGAATGGTTTCCTGAAAAATAAGTCCTATCAGATGTTATCTAATTTGCTAAGAACTGTACAAGTCTCGATGATAAAGCTAACTGTGTTGATATAATCTGCATAGACTTCTGTGAGATGTTTGACTAGAGCTATTTTTCCCTCTCTCCAGAAAATTTAGTTTTCCACCAAAACATTGAAAACTGAAATATTTAGATTCCAAAACGCTGCTGTGGAGCCTTCATGGTTGGCCTACACTTCCCATGATGCACCACAGTCTCCTCTCTTCATAAAGGGAGGCAGAACATCATGGCAGTGAAATTGGATGGCCATGATGCTTCATGGGAGAGTCAATGGGAAGTGTGGCCTATAGAGAAAAGTGTGGTCATGAGACCTTTGAACTACAACTCTTTTGAAGCCCCACAACCACATTTCCAAATACAAATATTTTGGTTTTCAGATGAAATATTTAAAGTTTTGGTTCAAACTGACTTTTTTTTTGTTTTGGGCCATTTTCTTTTATAATGAAAAGTTGAAATTTTCAGCAACAAGGAGTCACTTTTGTGAAAAAGAAATTTAGTGGAAACCTAATTTTCCATAGAAAAATAGGTGCCATGGCATTTTTGACCAGTTGTTTAGTAACACATAGCATCCTGATTAAAAAAAAAGAGCAGTTATATAAATTAATCTGGCCCATATGAAATAGACTGAAAACGATCTGACTCATCTCGAAACAGAATAGGGAATGGGGAGTGCTTCTAGTGGAACTCCTCTAGTTCTTGATGTAACGCTTCAATATTTTTATCAATGACATAAGAGACAATAGAGACTCCTGGCTTATAACATTTGTAGACATAGTAATGATGAGGACAAATCACGGATACAGAGCAACCCGGATCACTTGGCAATCCGGACACGATCAAACAACATACGCTTGAATTTCGTCATATGGAAGATCGAAAGTTTTGGAACAAAGAAGACTGGACATATTTATGGGACGGGGAATAAGATCTTGGAAAGCAGGGAATATGAAAATGCTTTAGGAATCAATGTAGATAGTCCATTTAATATGCGCTCACCATTATAATACTGTGGCAAAAAATAGCATATTATTTGCATGTTTAAACAGAAAATACTGAGTAGGACCAAGGAGGCCACATACAGAGTTGGTGAGACCACGACTTTGACCGGTTCTGGTGTCCACATGTTCAGGTGAATATTGAGACATTGAAGAGCGCGCACAAAAAAGCCACCTGAGGCCTAGAAAACACACCTTCCAGTGGGGGACGTAACCTCAATACGTTGAGCTCCTTAGCAAAGAGAAGGTCAAGAGCTGAAGTGGTGGTGGCCCATCAGTACTGACATGGGGAGAAGACACCTGAGACTAGAGGGATCTTTGATCTCGTAGGTTCTCAGAATAAGTAGAACGCAAGTGGTGGCTCGTGGCTCCTGCGTGTGACCACCAAGCAGCTTGGAGTCCTTGTCTGATGTTAAAACTCGGGGGCCAGCAGTGATAATGGGTTGATACATCCCACCACTTTCTTCTCGGGGTTTCACCCTCCTCATGAGATACTCAGAGAAATGGCAGCTCAGCTAATAAAAGACTGACAACCGAAGCCATTTCCTGGGTGGGGGGTTACACTGGGCGTCTTGCTTACGACGATAAAAGCAGAGAGACTCTGCTCTCTCTATGTGATCTATGGGGGTACGTCTACACGGTGACGTTATTTTGGAGTAACGGCCGTTATTCTGAAATACCATAGAGCACATATACACTACTAGCCTTTATTTCAAAATAATGTCGAGCTGGAGGACTTCTGACTCCGACTCCTGTAGCCCTCATTTCATGAGGAGTAAGGGAAGTCAGAGGAAGAGTGTTCTTCCTTCGATTTCCTGCTGTGCAGACAGCGCTGAAAGCCAAATTAAGCTATTTTGACTTCCACCACGCAATTGACGTTGCTGACGTGGCGTCGCTGAATTCGACTTTAGCCCTGCAGTGTAGACGTGCCCTTGGCGACTTCCTGGATTGAGCAAAGTGGCTTTGCTCCAGGTGATTTAAGGACCCTTCGTTAGTGTGGAAAAAAACAGCCCAGAAATAACGAGGCTGTGGTAGCGAAGCACACCAATGAATTCACAGGCAGTTTCTTCCTTCCTTTCTCTCCAGTTCTTCCTTTTGTCTTTCCCCCTCTTTTACGTTTCTCTTTTCCTCCCTTTCTGTGTCTCTTTCCTTCTTGGCGTCTCTTCTATCTGTTCTTTCTTGTCTGCGTCAGCCTCTCTTGCCACAAATCAAACCCATTAGGAGCTCTGGAAAGACCCTTGCCAATGGCCTCTCGTTGTGAACTGGCTGGCATTTTTTTTTTAATCTGCAGTGTTCCACATTATAGGGCCATTGATTTAATAGTCCACCATGAATTTTACTGCCTGTCAAACAACAGCACAATTATTTTGAGTTCTGTTGAGGAAAAGCTTGACACTCCAGCTTTGAGCCCGTCCTACTTTTCACCGGAGGGATCCCGTTGCCAGAGGACGCTTGGCTATCACCTCGTCAGCATGATATTTCCGGAGCTTGTTTTAATCCAGCGTCACAGTGCTGGAACGCATTAGCGACCAGTCTGCTGTAGCAATACCCACGAAGACCCATAACTTATGGAGACTCCCAGCTGTTTGAATCTGGCCCTGGTAAGAATAACTCATAGCTCCAACGGTTCATTGGCCGATGAGTCATTTTTGCTATCAGTCCTGTGTCTGCGGCCCTGATCCTGCAGGGTGCTCAGAACCCTGGGCACCCACCACATCTTCCACCCCAGCTGGTATCCGAACTGCACAGGCATGTGCTGGCAAAATTGGGCCGCACAAGAGACAGCGGGTTTTCCGTATACGCTTCCCAGAAACGTACAGACAGCTGCGTTCAGCCCATGTCAACACACCGCAGAGCCTTGCTCAATACACCATGTGGGTTGTGTCTTCATCAGAAAATCCAATCAGATCAAAGCGTGCTTTCACTATTGCCTGACAGTACTTTGCTGAATGACTGTTGTTTGCACCACCTGATCGGCGGTGCTAGGCACTGTACGTACACATAGAAACATAGAATCATAGACTCCTAGGGTTGGAAGAGACCTCAGGAGTCATCATGTCCAGCCCTCTGCCCAAAGCAGGACCAATCCCAACTCAGTCATCCCAGCCAGGGCTTTATCAAGCCAGGACTTATGTAAGAACGGCCACACTGGGTCAGCCCGAAGGTCCCTCTAGTCCAGTGTCCTGTCTGCCCACAGCGGCCAATACAGATGCCCCAGAGGGAGTGAACAGAACAGGTAATCCTCACATGATCCCTCCCCTGTCATTCCATTTCCACTTAAAACCTCTAGGGATGGAGATTCCACCTCCTCCCTAAGTAACCCCTCCCTGTGCTTCACCATCCTCCTAGGGAAATAGTTTTTCCTAATATCCACCCTAGACCTCCCCCACTGTAACTTGAGACCATTGCTCCTTGTTCTGCCGTCTGCCACCCCTGAGAACAGCCTCTCTCCATCCTCTTTGGAACCACCCCAGAGGTAGCTGAAGGCTGCCATCAAATCCCCCCTCACGCTTCTCTTCCACAGACTAAATATGCTCAAACTTTTGCTTGCATGGTCTTTAACCAGAGACGATCGATGACCATTTTGCAGTGATTTGGATAAACTCTTTCTGAGAGATCAACCAATTCTTGTAGTCTTCTTTTATCATGTGGCATCCCCCGACCAGCTGCTGATGAAGCTAAGGAAAAGAAGCAGCAGCTAATGGACTTTAGGTTCTGTGTCGGCCCTGCTGACAGATTTCAGCCAAAGCCCCACAAAGATCAGGGTATTATGACAGGGTCAGAGCAGGAGGCTATAAAAAAGTAGTGAAGGGGAGATGTAGAAGCCTCAGACTGAGGAGATCTCTGTTCCCAGAGTAACAGGGCGGGGCTGGTTTAGAGCCCCCAGGGCAATCAGGGGCAGTGGAACACCTGGGGCTAATTGACCAGGCCCCAGCCTAGGGTAATTAGGACACCTGGGGGTAATTAAGAAAACCAGTTCAGACTGGCTATAAAAGAAGCCACACAGGCAGCTAGTATCACACGGTCCTGGGTGGGGACCCAGAGTAGAGGGTGGGCCTGAGTTACCCCCAACACCCACCTCCCCATTTCTACTTGAGGAAAAGGACTGGGGAGTTTAGTCCCCGTTTTACCATACAGTGGCCAAGGATGAAAAGAGCTCAACAAACGGCAAACTAAAGCTGTGGGCGTGGTGCCTAAAACTGTGGGTTGCTGGAAGCCTGTGAGGCAAGCAAAATCCACCAGGAAGTGCAGTTTTCGTAGGAGCTTTGTCACAATACGGAAACAATACTAAACAATACTAAATGCATTTTCTCCAATTTCTCCTGCCAGTTTTTCCTCCCATTAACATCGGCATTTCCACAGCAAAATCTACATATGGGACACGTCCAGCCCTCTTAATTAGCTGCATTAACACAGGCCCTACAATTGAAGGGTCCTTCTTCTGCTGTTATATAGATCTCTTGGTTTCTGTTATTTCCACTCCCATTCATCTGATGATGTGGGTTTTGCCCAGGAAAGCTCACTATTCTCGATATTTTGTTTGTTTCTAAGGTGTCCCAAAACCCCTTGTTTTTAATACGAAATGCAGTTAGAACATAAGAACATAAGAATGGCCGTACTGGGTCAGACCAAAGGTCCATCTAGCCCAGTATCCTGTCTGCCGACAGTGGCCAGCACCAGGTGCCCCAGAGAGGGTGGACCGAAGACAATGATCAAGCGATTTGTCTCCTGCCATCCCTCTCCAGCCTCTGACAAACAGAGGCCAAGGACACCATTTTATCCCCTGGCTAATAGCCTTTTATGGACCTAACCTCCATGAAATTATCTAGCTTCTCTTTAAACTCTATTATAGTCCTAGCCTTCACAGCCTCCTCTGGCAAGGAGTTCCACAGGCTGACTACACGCTGTGTGAAGAAGAACTTTCTTTTATTAGTTTTAAACCTGCTACCCATTAATTTCATTTGGTGTCCTCTAGTTCTTCTATTTAGGGAACTAATAAATAACTTTTCTTTATCGGCCCTCTCCATACCACTCATGATTTTATATACCTCTATCATATCCCCCCTCAGTCTCCTCTTTTCTAAACTGAAAAGTCCCAGTCTCTTTAGCCTCTCCTCATATGGGACCCGTTCCAAACCCCTAATCATTTTAGTTGCCCTTTTCTGAACCCTTTCCAAGGCCAAAATATCTTTTTTGAGGTGAGGAGACCACTTCTGTACACAGTACTCAAGATGTGGGCGTACCATAGTTTTATACAGGGGCAGTAAGATATTCTGGGTCTTATTTTCTATCCCTTTCTTAATAATTCCTAGCATCCTATTTGCCTTTTTGACCGCCGCTGCACACTGTGTGGAAGTTTTCAGAGAACTATCCACGATAACTCCAAGATCTCTTTCCTGATTTGTCGTAGCCAAATTAGCCCCCATCATACTGTACGTATAGTTGGGGTTATTTTTCCCGACGTGCGTTACTTTACACTTATCCACATTAAATTTCATTTGCCATTTTGTTGCCCAATCACTCAGTTTGGTGAGATCTTCTTGGAGTCCCTCACAGTCTGCTTCTGTCTTGACTATCCTAAACAGTTTGGTATCATCTGCAAACTTTACCACCTCACTGCTTACCCCTTTCTCCAGATCATTTATGAATAAGTTGAACAGGATTGGTCCTAGGACTGACCCTTGGGGGACACCACTAGTTACCCCTCTCCATTCTGAAAATTTACCATTTATTCCTACCCTTTGTTTCCTGTCTTTTAACCAGTTCTCAATCCAAGAAAGGGCCTTCCCTCTTATCCCATGGCCATGTAATTTACACAAGAGCCTTTGGTGAGGGACCTTGTCAAAGGCTTTCTGAAAATCTAAGTATACTATATCTACTGGATCCCCCTTGTCCGCATGTTTGTTAACCCCTTCAAAGAACTCTAATAGATTAGTAAGACAGGATTTCCCTTTACAGAAACCATGTTGACTTTTGTCCAACAAATTGTGTTCTTCTACATGCTTCACAATTTTATTCTTTACTATTGTTTCGACTAATTTGCCCGGTACTGAAGTTAGACTTACCGGTCTGTAATTGCCCGGATCGCCTCTAGAGCCCTTTTTAAATATTGGTGTCACGTTGGCTACCTTCCAGTCATTAGGTATGGAAGCCGATTTAAGGGATAGGTTACAAACCACAGATAATAGTTCAGCAATTTCCCATTTGAGTTCTTTTAGAACTCTTGGATGAATGCCATCCGGTCCCGGAGATTTGTTAACATTAAGTTTTTCTATTTGTTCCAAAACCTCCTCTAACGACACTTCAATCCGGGACAGTTCCTCAGATTCATCACCCACAAAGGACGGTGCAGATTTGGGAATCTTCCCAACGTCCTCAGCCGTGAAGAATGAAGCAAAGAAATCATTTAGTTTCTCCACAATGGCTTTATCGTCCTTGATTGCGCCTTTTATAGTTCGATCGTCTAGGGGACCCACAGGTTTTTTAGCAGGCTTCCTGCTTCTAATGTACTTAAAAAACATTTTGTTATTTCTTTTTGAGTTTTTGGCTAGCTGTTCCTCAAAATCTTTTTTTGCTTTTCTTATTACATTTTTACACTTGATTTGACAGTGTTTATGTTCCTTTCTATTTATCTCACTAGGATTGGACTTCCACTTCTTAAAAGATGCCTTTTTGTCCCTCACTGCTTCTTTTACATGGTGGTTAAGCCACGGTGACACTTTTTTAGGTCTCTTGCTATGTTTTTTAATTTGGGGTATACATTTAAGTTGGGCCTCTATTATGGTGTCTTTAAAAAGTTTCCATGCCGCTTGCAGGGATTTGGCTCTAGTCACTGTGCCTTTCAATTTCTGTTTAACTAGCCTCCTCATTTTTGTGTAATTCCCCTTTTTGAAATTAAATGCAAGGGTGCTGGACTGCCACCACAGGAATGTTGAATGTTTTTATATTATGGCCACTATTCCCACTGTAACGGTTATTTCCTGGACCTGATCCTGTGCTCCACTCAGGACTAAATTGAGAATTGCCTCTCCCCTTGTGGGTTCCTGCACCAGCTGCTCCAAGAAGCAGTCATTTAGGCCATTGAGAAATTTTATCTCCGCTTCTCTTCCTGAGGTGACATGTACCCAGTCAATATGGGGATAATTAAAATCCCCCATTATTATAGAGTTCTTTATTCTGGTAGCCTCTCTAATCTCCCTCAGCATTTCAATGTCAGTATCGCTGTCCTGGTCAGGTGGTCGGTAATATATCCCTACTGCTAATTTCTTATTATTGGAGCATGGAATTACTATCCATAGCGATTCTATTGAGCATGTTGATTCACTTAATATTTTTATTTCATTTGATTCTACATTATCTTTCACATACAGTGCCACTCCACCACCCACCCGGCCTGCTCTATCCTTTCGATATATTTTATATCCTGGTATGATTGTGTCCCACAGATTTTCCTCATTCCACCAGGTTTCAGTGATGCCTATTCTGTCAATCTCCTCCTTTAATACGAGGTACTCTAGTTCACCCATCTTATTAGTCAGACTCCTAGCATTTGTGTAGAAGCACTTTAAAAATTTGCCACTGCTTATTTGTCTGCCCTTCCCTGGTGCATTGGATTCCTTTGTATGCGGTTGTTTGTCCGCTCTGGCCCATGGTTTGCCCTCTCCCCTCCTCTCTTTCTGACTACAGCTTAGAGACTCTCTATCAATGGATTCTCCTCTAAGAGAAGTCTCCCTCCGATTTACGTGCATCTCCGCACCAATCGGCTTTCCCCCATCTCTTAGTTTAAAAACTGCTCTACGGCCTTTTTAATGTTTAGTGCCAGCAGTCTGGTTCCACCCTGGTTTAGGTGGAGCCCATCCTTCCTGTATAGGCTCCCCCTCTCCCAAAAGTGTCCCCGGTTCCTAATAAATCCAAACCCCTCTTCCCTACACCATCGTCTCATCCACGCATTGAGACTCTGAAGCTCAGCCTGCCTACCTGGCCCTGCGCGTGGAACTGGAAGCATTTCCGAGAATGCCACCATAGAGGTCCTGGATTTCAGTCTCTTTCCTAGCAGCCTAAATTTGGCCTCCAGGACATCTCTCCTACCCTTCCCTACGTCATTGGTACCTACATGTACCACGACCACCGGCTCCTCCCCAGCACTACACATAAGTCTATCTAGATGCCTCGAGGGATCCGCAACCTTCGCACCAGGCAGGCAAGTGACCATACGGTTCTCCCGGTCATCACAAACCCAACTATCTATATTTCTAACAATCGAATCACCCACTACTAATACCTGCCTCTTCCTAACTGGCATTCCCTCCCCCTCAGAGGTATCCTCAGTGCGAGAGGATACCGCAACATCCTCTGGGAGGAGGGTCCCAACTACGGGATGGTTTCCCTCTGCTCCCATTGAATGCTCTGTTCGCTTGAGACTTTCATCCTCCTTAAGAGCACTGGGGCTCTCAGACTGGAGGTGGGACAGTACTACGATGTCCCAGAAAGTCTCATCAGCATATCTCTCTACCTCCCTTAGTTCCTCCAGTTCAGCCACCCTGGCCTCCAAAGCCCGAACCCGGTCTCTGAGGGTCAGGAGCTCCTTGCAACGGGTGCACACATACGCCACCCGCCCACAGGGCAGGTAATCATACACGTTACACTCGACGCAATAAACAGGATAGCCCCCACTCTGCTGCTGGGCTTCTGTCTCCATTTTTCTAATGAATAAGTTTAAGCAGAAACTGGGATTCTTTTTAAACCTCTGGAATATCGATTATTATAAGAGTTATGTTTTAAAGAAGGTCAGAAGTCCCTCGTGCCCTCTAACCTCCCTCTCCAAACTCCCTGCTAGCTGCTCCTGTTCGCAAGCTCCCTGGTCGCTGAGTCACAGGCTTATATAGCTCTGGTAGCCCCTCCCCCTGACTGAGGCTCAGCCAACTAACAGAGGTTTCTAGATTTCAAACCTTTTAGAAGCTCCTTCAAACAAACAACCAAACCAACCAAACACACAAACACAAGTCAGCACACAGCAAATAACTCCCCCCCACACAAACACACACTCCAGACAGCCACTTACCACAAGGGTCCCGTTTTTACTCCTCTTTTACCTGGAGAACTCCCTCTCCAAACTCCCTGTTAGCTGCTCCTGTTCGCCTACTCAGTTCATGAGAATTCTCTTTGTTGAATTGGCATTAAGGCCGAAGAAGAAATTGATACTGTAACTTAAAGAAAGGGGCCAAAAATTGTAGTTTAAAACCCCCAAATAGAATATTATTGGAAATTCCAAAGTAAGATTCAACTTTAAAACTATGTAGTTAAGCTTCTCTAAGTAGCTTAACTCTGCCTTCAAGGACCCCTCCAAGCAGAATTTTCATTCAGGCAAGAAATCTAACCGAAGGACGTTAAAGAGGAGATAACCTATATGCAAATGTGTTGCTCTTGTCAGCTGTGCCTAACTTGTCAGCTGTGACTAGAAGTGGATAACTTGTCAGCTGTGACTCAATCTAGTTGGTATCTGGGGGATCATGTGCAAAGTAACACTTGCTTAGTAACTGACTGGTGGTATTATTTAAGGAAGCGCTTCATTGGAAGTTACCTCTTTGAGGAAATACACACCCGAAAAGCAAGCAGTGGCTATGATTTCAAATGTCCACCAAGACTGCATGCTTCTTTAAGTCCCTCGGCACTAAGTTTACAGCTGATAAAAGAAAACACTTTTTTTTCCCACATAGAATACTAGAATCATAGAACTGGTAGGGACCTCGGGAGGTCATCAAGTCCAGTCCCCTCCGTTGAGGCGGGACTCTGTACTATCAAGACCATCCCTGACAGGTTTGTCTAACCTGTTCTTAGAAAAATCTCCGATGGAGATTCCACAACCACCTAGTTAATTCATTTCAGTGCTTACTGACCCTTATCGTTGGGAAGTTTTTCTGAATGTCTAACAGAATGTCCCCTGCTGCAATTTAAGCCCATTTCCTATTGTTCTGTCCTCTGTAGTTAATTAGAACAATTTATCATCCTCTTCTTTACAACAACCTTTACATACTGGAAGAATGCTACCATATGCCCCTTCAGCCGTCTCTTCTCCAGACTAAAGAGACCCAGGTTTTTTCAGTCTTTCCGCAGAGGTCATGTTTTCAAGATCTTTTACCATTTTTGCAGCTCTCTTCTGGACTTTCTCTAATTTGTCCAGATCTTTCCTTTGTTGTGGTGCCCAGAACACCACAACATTCCAGCTGAGGGCTTATCATTGCTGCACAATTACTTCCTGTGTCTTGTTACAACATGCTTTCTAATACATCTCAGAATGAAGTTCGCTTTCTTTGAAACAGAACAATATCATTGACTTCAGAAGTAGTTTGTGATCTACTGTACTCTTTCCTAGACAGTCATTTCCCGTTTTGTATGCATGTAATTGATTATTCCTTCCTAAGTGGAATGTCCTCATTGAATTTCTTCCTATTTGTTTCAGAGCATTTCTCCAGCTTGTCAAGATCATTTTGAATTCTAATCCTGTCCCCCAAAGTGCTTGCAAACCCTCCCAGTGTGGGATTGTCTGCAAACTTTATAAGTTACGGCATAAACTCTATGCCATTACCCAAATAACTTCTGAAAGATACTAGAAGACTTAACTGGTGTTGCTCGGGTCCTTCAGGGCATGGAGCTGGTGTGTGGGGGGGTGTAGGAGGCAGGGCAGGGGGCTGGGAGGTGTGAGGGTCCCAGGGCAGGGTATGTGGGAGGCTCCGGGCAGGCAGGGTGCAGCATTCAGGGCAGAGGGTGGGGGGCTTGAGACAGCATCCATGCCCATCTTGACTAACAGCCATTGATGGACCTATCTCCTCTGATTTTATCTCGTTCTTTTTTTAATCCAGCTACAGTCATGGCCTTCACAACATCCTCTGGCAAGGAGTTCCACAGGTTGACTATGCGCTGAGTGAAGAAAAACATCCTTTTGTTTGTTTTAAACCTGTTTAAAATTCTTGTGTTATGGGAAGGAGTAAATAACACTTCTGTATTCACTTTGTCCACACCAGTCATGATTTTATGGGCCTCGGTCATATCCTGCGTTAGTTGACCCTTTTCCAAGCAAAAAAGTCCGAGTTGTATGAATTTGTCCTTATAAGGAAGTTGTTCCATATCCCTGCTCATTTTTGTTGCCCTTTTCTGTACCTTTTCCAATTATATCCTTTTTGAGATGGGTGCAACCACATACTCAACACAGTATTCAACATGTGAGTGTACCATGAATGCATATCGAGGTAATATTAACTGGACGTCGCATTATAAAGCCAGTCTTCCCTGCCTTTAACACCTTAATTAGCCTCATTAGCATTGGTCCTACAACTGATGGGTATTTTTCCCCTTCCTTTCCCTGTTATAAAATACAGCTTGAACCTCTCTAGTACAGAAATCTCTGGTCTGGAAACATCCGTGGTCTGGAATGATTTTAGTTACCTGGATGTCCACTTATCTTGGATGTGGCCAAGTTTCCTGTGGTCCCATAAAGTTGTTTACAGCCACCATTCCTGGCTCTTGGTGTTCTGTGCTGTTAGTTAGCTCTCATTTACTCCTTAAATGTCCCTTAGCAGCCCAGTAAACAGTGGAAGTGCTGGTCATGCTGCTAGACAATATTGGGCTCCCATGGTCTGGAAAATTGTTTCATTCAGAACCGGTCAGGTTCCGAGGGCACCGGACTAGAGAGGTCCTACCTGTACTTGGTTTCGGTTATGCCTCTCCAGCCATCTGAGGAAGTGGGTTTTACCCACGAAAGCTCATGATACTATCTATATTTTGTTAGTCTTTAATGCCCCAGGACTTCTCGTTATCTAGGTGTGTTGTACAGGAAGCAGGTGGAGAATCCCCCCCTCTTTCCCCATGGCTGTTTGCTTTCTACAGGTGGGCATTGCTTGATTTTGGGGCTGTTCCAGAACTTGAGGAAGCAGTAATATGAAGGGAAACCTCAGGAGATTAGTCTAGCCTGGAAGTTCTGGAGTGGGGCTCACAGCCAGATCTCAGTCTGAGGGGCACTCTGCTTGAGTTCATAGAATCGTAGAATCATAGAGTTGGAAGAGACCTCAGATGGTCATCAAGTCCAGCCCCCTGCTCTAGGCAGGACCAATCCCAACTAAATCAACCCAGCCAGGGCTTTGTCAAGCCGAGACTTAAAAATCTCTAGGGATGGAGACTCCACTACTTCCCTAAGTAACCCATTCCAGTGCTTCTCCACTCTCCTAGCGAAATAGTTTTTCCTAATATCCAACCTGGACCTCTCTCACCACAACTTGAGACCATTGTTCCTTGTTCTGCCATCCGTCACTACTGAGAACAGCTTTCTCCAGCCTCTTTGGAACCTCCTTTCAGGAAGTTGAAGGCTGCTATCAAATCCCCCCTCACTCTTCGCTTCTGCAGACTAAACAGACCCAACTCTCTCAGCCTCTCCTCGTAGGTCATATGCTCCAGTCCCCTAATCATTTTGGTTACCCTCCGCTGGACCCTCTCCAATGTGTCCTCATCCTTTTTGTAGTGGGGGGCCCAGAACTGGACACAATACTCCAGACGTGGCCTCACAAGAGCCGAGTCATAATGGTAACTTTTGCCCATCGTGGTTGTGGAGGTTTGCTGCTGTGGCCTTTTCCCTGCCACACCGAGGGTTAAACCATTTTCTCTCTTTTTCTCTCCTGGCTGGTCTGTGGTGTCCTTTCCTTCAAGAAGCCAATCCAGGTGCCCGGTGTCTTTGGTGAGGAGGGAGTGGTTGAGTTGGTCAGGTTGTGATTCTAGGGGAAGGCGGGTTGGGTGTGAGGAGAATCTAGATTAGTGAAGTGTTTCGGCTGGGTTAAGCATCTACTGGTTGTGATCAGATCCAAGGAGGATCACGACCGCTCCTTTTTTCATTATGGCTCCATGACAGGCAATGTCTTGAGGACTGTTCTATGCTTACATGGGCTCACACTCCAGAAAAAGCTGGGAACCACAGGCTTTGGGCATACTTTATGCTTTCTTCTCTGGGACACTTAACCCTGGTCTATACTAGGGCATTATTTCAAAATAACCCCCCTTAGGTCGAATTTATACGCGGCGCATCCACATTACCAAGCTGCTTAATTTGAAATCCGTACTCCTGCTTTTCATGAGGAAGAGCGCTAATTCAGAGATAGTTATTTCAAAATAGTGGTAGCATGGATGTGCTGGTTATGTAATTTCGAAATAACAATTCCCCAGAGTAATTGGAACTAAGTTCTCCCCAGTGCTTCCTGGAGCTCTAAGTCTGAGGTAGCGTGTCCACATTAATGGAGCCAGCCCTGGACTAATTTTGAGGCTTCTCCGTAGTGTGGACACTCTAGTTCGATTTTGTTAAATCGGGAGTTATTAAGTCGAAATTAGTAATTTTGAAATATTTTCCTAGTGTATACATGGTCTTATATGGGCTGGATCAGCTTAACCCTTGCCTCCTACAATTTGCTCATTCCACGTGCATATGAGGGGACCATCCAGTGATCCTGTCATGTGAGGTAGAGATGGTGTTACGCGTAAGTAGGTACCAGGAAACTGAAAAGAAGCAGCAGAGAGCCCTGAAGAGAGGCTGCCATGTTTGATGGCTTCCAATCTGCAATATAAGTTTGTTTCAGGAAATGGGCAAAGCTTTTGCATTTGCTTAATCTGATTCGTCCATCGGAAATGTTCCAGCAATTGTCAGTGCATTTAAGTACCTATCAAAGCCAGGGTATACACAGTACAATAAATGTTGCAGGTATTCCCTCCAGTTTCTAATGGTATTTGTTTTGGCTGCAATCACACCTCTTTTCTTTTCACCGTCCCCTCATTTTTGGATAATCAAGTTTTAAACGCACAAAATGTCACAGCACGGACGTTCCAGGCCCACCGAGACAGAATTTAAAAGCTGATCATGAGGGTGACGCCAGTCTAATGAGGGAACAGGATTCGCTGTGATCCATCACACGTGAGGAATAGCGTCCAATTCTATAGACCAAACAAATGAGTAAATGACGTTCAGGAGAAATGGTCCTGAGTAATTTTGAAGAAATAATTCATTTGAGCAAAACACAAGGATCTGATTGCGATGGAGACTTGATCCAGCAGCTACTGAAGTCAATGTGTCTTCTTCCATTGACTCCGTTGGGTATTGGAAAAAGGGGTGAAATGTACCATTAGGTAAGTAATCTAGCTATAGACCTACATAGATACTTGTTAAGCTAAATATTGAGATCTTTGAGCCTGTCATTATAAGGTATGTTTTCTACTCCTTTAATCATTCTCCTGGATCTTCTTTGAACCTTCTCCAGTTCTTCACCATTCTTCGGGCGCTGTGGAGACTAGAGGTGGATGCAGGATTCCAGCAACAGTCAGACCCGTGTCAAATACAGAGACAAAATAACGTCTCTGCTCCTCCTTGAGATCCCCGTTTGTGCAACGAAGGATTGCAACCGTGCTTTCGGCCTCAGTGTTGGCCATGGAAGCTCACGCTCAGTTGATTATTTGCCTGCACCTCCAACACTGCCAGCCCCCTGCCTTGAAGGACCCGGATCTCTGGCAATGGATCTGAAGCTAAACTAAGTCTTTTTTTACCGTCATTGTTTCCTCCTTCCTGTAAGTATGGCCTGTTTGCTCTGTGCTTAGATGGATATATTTACATCTAGCTGTATTCAAGTGTATATTGTTTGTGTCCCATTTACCAAGTGATCCAGATCATTCTATACCAGCGCTGTGTCTGCCGCATTAGTTTCCCCCTCCTCCAATTTTTGTGCAATCTGCAAACTTGATCAGAGATGTCTTTATGTTTTCTTCTGGGTCTCTGATAAAAATAAGAACATAAAAATGGCCAGACTGGGTCAGACCAACGGTCCATCCAGCCCCGTACCCTGTCTGCCGACAGCGGCCAATACCAGATGCCCCAGAGGGAGAGAACACAACAGGTAATCCTCATGTGATCCCTCCCCTGTCACACACCTCCAGAGAAACAGAGGCTAGGGACACCATTCCTACCCATCCTGGCTCATAGCCATTGATGGACCTAACCTCCATGAATCTATCTAGCTCTTTTTTGAACCCTGTTGAAGTCCTGGCCTTCACATACTCTGGCAAGGAGTTCCACCGGTTGAATGTGCTTCCTTTGGTAAATCTTGATTAGGGTGGTGATAGATATTGAAAATACGTGTGAAATGGGGTTATTTCAAGTCTCACTCTGCCGCCGGCATCTAAGCTATTTTGGGCACATGCGAGTGGCTGAAGCGAGTGGATTTTGGGAAGGCACAATGCT
>CM064335.1:56500021-56941344 GCA_032595735.1 Pelochelys cantorii
AGGGGAGAAGAGCTCTAGCTGGGAGCGGGCGCTAGGGGAGAAGAGCTGTAGAGGGAGCAGGCGCTAGGGGAGAAGAGCTCTAGGTGGGAGCAGGCGCTAGGGGAGAAGAGCTGTAGAGGGAGCAGGCGCGAGGGGAGAAGAGCTGTAGAGGGAGCAGGCGCGAGGGGAGAAGAGCTCTAGCTGGGAGCAGGCGCTAGGTGAGAAGAGCTGTAGAGGGAGCAGGCGCAAGGGGAGAAGAGCTCTAGCTGGGAGCAGGAGCTAGAGGAGAAGAGCCCTAGCTGGGAGCGGGCACGAGGGGAGAAGAGCTGTAGAGGGAGCAGGCGCGAGGGGAGAAGAGCTCTAGGTGGGAGCAGGAGCTAGAGGAGAAGAGCTCTAGGTGGGAGCAGGCGCGAGGGGAGAAGAGCTCTAGGTGGGAGCAGGCGCGAGGGGAGAAGAGCTCTAGGTGGGAGCAGGCGCGAGGGGAGAAGAGCTGTAGAGGGAGCAGGCGCTAGGGGAGAAGAGCTGTAGAGGGAGCAGGCGCTAGGGGAGAAGAGCTCTAGGTGGGAGCAGGCGCGAGGGGAGAAGAGCTGTAGAGGGAGCAGGCGCTAGGGGAGAAGAGCTCTAGGTGGGAGCAGGCGCTAGGGGAGAAGAGCTGTAGAGGGAGCAGGCGCGAGGGGAGAAGAGCTCTAAGTGGGAGCAGGCGCGAGGGGAGAAGAGCTCTAGCTGGGAGCAGGCGCTAGGTGAGAAGAGCTGTAGAGGGAGCAGGCGCAAGGGGAGAAGAGCTCTAGCTGGGAGCAGGAGCTAGAGGAGAAGAGCCCTAGCTGGGAGCGGGCACGAGGGGAGAAGAGCTGTAGAGGGAGCAGGCGCGATGGGAGAAGAGCTCTAGCTGGGAGCAGGCGCTAGGGGAGAAGAGCTGTAGAGGGAGCAGGCGCAAGGGGAGAAGAGCTGTAGAGGGAGCAGGCGGAAGGGGAGAAGAGCTGTAGAGGGAGCAGGCGCGATGGGAGAAGAGCTCTAGCTGGGAGCAGGCGCTAGGGGAGAAGAGCTGTAGAGGGAGCGGGCACGAGGGGAGAAGAGCTGTAGAGGGAGCAGGCGGAAGGGGAGAAGAGCTGTAGAGGGAGCAGGCGCGATGGGAGAAGAGCTCTAGGTGGGAGCAGGAGCTAGAGGAGAAGAGCTCTAGCTGGGAGCGGGCACGAGGGGAGAAGAGCTGTAGAGGGAGCAGGCGCGATGGGAGAAGAGCTCTAGCTGGGAGCAGGCGCGATGGGAGAAGAGCTGTAGAGGGAGCAGGCGCGATGGGAGAAGAGCTGTAGAGGGAGCAGGCACGAGGGGAGAAGAGCTGTAGAGGGAGCAGGCGCAAGGGGAGAAGAGCTCTAGCTGGGAGCGGGCACGAGGGGAGAAGAGCTGTAGAGGGAGCAGGCGCGAGGGGAGAAGAGCTGCAGAGGGAGCAGGCGCAAGGGGAGAAGAGCTGTAGAGGGAGCAGGCGCAAGGGGAGAAGAGCTCTAGCTGGGAGCAGGCGCTAGGGGAGAAGAGCTGTAGAGGGAGCAGGCGCGATGGGAGAAGAGCTCTAGCTGGGAGCGGGCACGAGGGGAGAAGAGCTGTAGAGGGAGCAGGCGCGAGGGGAGAAGAGCTGTAGAGGGAGCAGGCGCGAGGGGAGAAGAGCTGTAGAGGGAGCAGGCGCAAGGGGAGAAGAGCTCTAGCTGGGAGCAGGCGCTAGGGGAGAAGAGCTGTAGAGGGAGCAGGCGCGATGGGAGAAGAGCTCTAGCTGGGAGCGGGCACGAGGGGAGAAGAGCTGTAGAGGGAGCAGGCGCGAGGGGAGAAGAGCTGTAGAGGGAGCAGGCACGAGGGGAGAAGAGCTGTAGAGGGAGCAGGCGCAAGGGGAGAAGAGCTGTAGAGGGAGCAGGCGCAAGGGGAGAAGAGCTGTAGAGGGAGCAGGCGCGAGGGGAGAAGAGCTCTAGGTGGGAGCAGGAGCTAGAGGAGAAGAGCTCTAGGTGGGAGCAGGCGCGAGGGGAGAAGAGCTCTAGGTGGGAGCAGGCGCGAGGGGAGAAGAGCTCTAGCTGGGAGCGGGCGCTAGGGGAGAAGAGCTGTAGAGGGAGCAGGCGCTAGGGGAGAAGAGCTCTAGGTGGGAGCAGGCGCTAGGGGAGAAGAGCTGTAGAGGGAGCAGGCGCTAGGGGAGAAGAGCTTTAGCTGGGAGCAGGCGCTAGGGGAGAAGAGCTGTAGAGGGAGCAGGCGCGAGGGGAGAAGAGCTCTAGCTGGGAGCAGGCGCTAGGGGAGAAGAGCTCTAGCTGGGAGCGGGCACGAGGGGAGAAGAGCTGTAGAGGGAGCAGGCACGAGGGGAGAAGAGCTGTAGAGGGAGCAGGCGCAAGGGGAGAAGAGCTGTAGAGGGAGCAGGCACGAGGGGAGAAGAGCTGTAGAGGGAGCAGGCGCGAGGGGAGAAGAGCTGTAGAGGGAGCAGGCGCGAGGGGAGAAGAGCTGTAGAGGGAGCAGGCGCGAGGGGAGAAGAGCTGTAGAGGGAGCAGGCGCGAGGGGAGAAGAGCTGTAGAGGGAGCAGGCGCGAGGGGAGAAGAGCTCTAGGTGGGAGCAGGCGCTAGGGGAGAAGAGCTCTAGGTGGGAGCAGGCACGAGGGGAGAAGAGCTCTAGGTGGGAGCAGGGGCGAGGGGAGAAGAGCTCTAGGTGGGAGCGGGCGCTAGGGGAGAAGAGCTGTAGAGGGAGCAGGCGCTAGGGGAGAAGAGCTCTAGGTGGGAGCAGGCGCGAGGGGAGAAGAGCTGTAGAGGGAGCAGGCGCGAGGGGAGAAGAGCTCTAGGTGGGAGCAGGAGCTAGAGGAGAAGAGCTCTAGGTGGGAGCGGGCGTGAGGGGAGAAGAACTCTATGTGGGAGCAGGCGCGAGGGGAGAAGAGCTCTAGGTGGGAGCAGGAGCTAGAGGAGAAGAGCTCTAGGTGGGAGCAGGCGCGAGGGGAGAAGAGCTCTAGGTGGGAGCAGGCGCGAGGGGAGAAGAGCTCTAGGTGGGAGCAGGCGCGAGGGGAGAAGAGCTCTAGGTGGGAGCAGGCGCGAGGGGAGAAGAGCTCTAGCTGGGAGCAGGCGCGAGGAGAGAAGAGCTGTAGAGGGAGCAGGCGCTAGGGGAGAAGAGCTCTAGGTGGGAGCAGGCGCGAGGGGAGAAGAGCTCTAGCTGGGAGCAGGCGCGAGGGGAGAAGAGCTGTAGAGGGAGCAGGCGTGAGGGGAGAAGAGCTCTAGGTGGGAGCAGGCGCTAGGGGAGAAGAGCTGTAGAGGGAGAAGGCGCGAGGGGAGAAGAGCTGTAGAGGGAGCAGGCGCTAGGGGAGAAGAGCTGTAGAGGGAGCAGGCGCTAGGGGAGAAGAGCTCTAGCTGGGAGCGGGCGCTAGGGGAGAAGAGCTGTAGAGGGAGCAGGCGCTAGGGGAGAAGAGCTCTAGGTGGGAGCAGGCGCTAGGGGAGAAGAGCTGTAGAGGGAGAAGGCGCGAGGGGAGAAGAGCTCTAAGTGGGAGCAGGCGCGAGGGGAGAAGAGCTCTAGCTGGGAGCAGGCGCTAGGTGAGAAGAGCTGTAGAGGGAGCAGGCGCAAGGGGAGAAGAGCTCTAGCTGGGAGCAGGAGCTAGAGGAGAAGAGCCCTAGCTGGGAGCGGGCACGAGGGGAGAAGAGCTGTAGAGGGAGCAGGCGCGAGGGGAGAAGAGCTCTAGGTGGGAGCAGGAGCTAGAGGAGAAGAGCTCTAGGTGGGAGCAGGCGCGAGGGGAGAAGAGCTCTAGGTGGGAGCAGGCGCGAGGGGAGAAGAGCTCTAGGTGGGAGCAGGCGCGAGGGGAGAAGAGCTGTAGAGGGAGCAGGCGCTAGGGGAGAAGAGCTGTAGAGGGAGCAGGCGCTAGGGGAGAAGAGCTCTAGGTGGGAGCAGGCGCGAGGGGAGAAGAGCTGTAGAGGGAGCAGGCGCTAGGGGAGAAGAGCTCTAGCTGGGAGCGGGCGCTAGGGGAGAAGAGCTGTAGAGGGAGCAGGCGCTAGGGGAGAAGAGCTCTAGGTGGGAGCAGGCGCTAGGGGAGAAGAGCTGTAGAGGGAGAAGGCGCGAGGGGAGAAGAGCTCTAAGTGGGAGCAGGCGCGAGGGGAGAAGAGCTCTAGCTGGGAGCAGGCGCTAGGTGAGAAGAGCTGTAGAGGGAGCAGGCGCAAGGGGAGAAGAGCTCTAGCTGGGAGCAGGAGCTAGAGGAGAAGAGCCCTAGCTGGGAGCGGGCACGAGGGGAGAAGAGCTGTAGAGGGAGCAGGCGCGAGGGGAGAAGAGCTCTAGGTGGGAGCAGGAGCTAGAGGAGAAGAGCTCTAGGTGGGAGCAGGCGCGAGGGGAGAAGAGCTCTAGGTGGGAGCAGGCGCGAGGGGAGAAGAGCTCTAGGTGGGAGCAGGCGCGAGGGGAGAAGAGCTGTAGAGGGAGCAGGCGCTAGGGGAGAAGAGCTGTAGAGGGAGCAGGCGCTAGGGGAGAAGAGCTCTAGGTGGGAGCAGGCGCGAGGGGAGAAGAGCTGTAGAGGGAGCAGGCGCTAGGGGAGAAGAGCTCTAGCTGGGAGCGGGCGCTAGGGGAGAAGAGCTGTAGAGGGAGCAGGCGCTAGGGGAGAAGAGCTCTAGGTGGGAGCAGGCGCTAGGGGAGAAGAGCTGTAGAGGGAGCAGGCGCGAGGGGAGAAGAGCTCTAAGTGGGAGCAGGCGCGAGGGGAGAAGAGCTCTAGCTGGGAGCAGGCGCTAGGTGAGAAGAGCTGTAGAGGGAGCAGGCGCAAGGGGAGAAGAGCTCTAGCTGGGAGCAGGAGCTAGAGGAGAAGAGCCCTAGCTGGGAGCGGGCACGAGGGGAGAAGAGCTGTAGAGGGAGCAGGCGCGATGGGAGAAGAGCTCTAGCTGGGAGCAGGCGCTAGGGGAGAAGAGCTGTAGAGGGAGCAGGCGCAAGGGGAGAAGAGCTGTAGAGGGAGCAGGCACGAGGGGAGAAGAGCTGTAGAGGGAGCAGGCACGAGGGGAGAAGAGCTGTAGAGGGAGCAGGCGCAAGGGGAGAAGAGCTGTAGAGGGAGCAGGCGCGATGGGAGAAGAGCTCTAGGTGGGAGCAGGAGCTAGAGGAGAAGAGCTCTAGCTGGGAGCGGGCACGAGGGGAGAAGAGCTGTAGAGGGAGCAGGCGCGATGGGAGAAGAGCTCTAGCTGGGAGCAGGCGCGATGGGAGAAGAGCTGTAGAGGGAGCAGGCGCGATGGGAGAAGAGCTGTAGAGGGAGCAGGCGCGATGGGAGAAGAGCTGTAGAGGGAGCAGGCACGAGGGGAGAAGAGCTGTAGAGGGAGCAGGCACGAGGGGAGAAGAGCTGTAGAGGGAGCAGGCGCGAGGGGAGAAGAGCTGTAGAGGGAGCAGGCGCTAGGGGAGAAGAGCTCTAGGTGGGAGCAGGCGCTAGGGGAGAAGAGCTGTAGAGGGAGCAGGCGCGAGGGGAGAAGAGCTCTAAGTGGGAGCAGGCGCGAGGGGAGAAGAGCTCTAGCTGGGAGCAGGCGCTAGGTGAGAAGAGCTGTAGAGGGAGCAGGCGCGATGGGAGAAGAGCTCTAGCTGGGAGCGGGCACGAGGGGAGAAGAGCTGTAGAGGGAGCAGGCGCGATGGGAGAAGAGCTCTAGCTGGGAGCAGGCGCGATGGGAGAAGAGCTGTAGAGGGAGCAGGCGCGATGGGAGAAGAGCTGTAGAGGGAGCAGGCGCAAGGGGAGAAGAGCTCTAGCTGGGAGCGGGCACGAGGGGAGAAGAGCTGTAGAGGGAGCAGGCGCGAGGGGAGAAGAGCTGTAGAGGGAGCAGGCGCAAGGGGAGAAGAGCTCTAGCTGGGAGCAGGCGCTAGGGGAGAAGAGCTGTAGAGGGAGCAGGCACGAGGGGAGAAGAGCTGTAGAGGGAGCAGGCGCAAGGGGAGAAGAGCTGTAGAGGGAGCAGGCACGAGGGGAGAAGAGCTGTAGAGGGAGCAGGCGCGAGGGGAGAAGAGCTGTAGAGGGAGCAGGCGCGAGGGGAGAAGAGCTGTAGAGGGAGCAGGCGCGAGGGGAGAAGAGCTGTAGAGGGAGCAGGCGCAAGGGGAGAAGAGCTGTAGAGGGAGCAGGCGCGATGGGAGAAGAGCTCTAGCTGGGAGCGGGCACGAGGGGAGAAGAGCTGTAGAGGGAGCAGGCGCGAGGGGAGAAGAGCTGTAGAGGGAGCAGGCACGAGGGGAGAAGAGCTGTAGAGGGAGCAGGCGCAAGGGGAGAAGAGCTCTAGCTGGGAGCAGGAGCTAGAGGAGAAGAGCCCTAGCTGGGAGCGGGCACGAGGGGAGAAGAGCTGTAGAGGGAGCAGGCGCGAGGGGAGAAGAGCTCTAGCTGGGAGCAGGCGCTAGGGGAGAAGAGCTGTAGAGGGAGCAGGCGCAAGGGGAGAAGAGCTGTAGAGGGAGCAGGCACGAGGGGAGAAGAGCTGTAGAGGGAGCAGGCACGAGGGGAGAAGAGCTGTAGAGGGAGCAGGCGCAAGGGGAGAAGAGCTGTAGAGGGAGCAGGCGCGATGGGAGAAGAGCTCTAGGTGGGAGCAGGAGCTAGAGGAGAAGAGCTCTAGCTGGGAGCGGGCACGAGGGGAGAAGAGCTGTAGAGGGAGCAGGCGCGATGGGAGAAGAGCTCTAGCTGGGAGCAGGCGCGATGGGAGAAGAGCTGTAGAGGGAGCAGGCGCGATGGGAGAAGAGCTGTAGAGGGAGCAGGCGCGATGGGAGAAGAGCTGTAGAGGGAGCAGGCACGAGGGGAGAAGAGCTGTAGAGGGAGCAGGCACGAGGGGAGAAGAGCTGTAGAGGGAGCAGGCGCGAGGGGAGAAGAGCTGTAGAGGGAGCAGGCGCTAGGGGAGAAGAGCTCTAGGTGGGAGCAGGCGCTAGGGGAGAAGAGCTGTAGAGGGAGCAGGCGCGAGGGGAGAAGAGCTCTAAGTGGGAGCAGGCGCGAGGGGAGAAGAGCTCTAGCTGGGAGCAGGCGCTAGGTGAGAAGAGCTGTAGAGGGAGCAGGCGCGATGGGAGAAGAGCTCTAGCTGGGAGCGGGCACGAGGGGAGAAGAGCTGTAGAGGGAGCAGGCGCGATGGGAGAAGAGCTCTAGCTGGGAGCAGGCGCGATGGGAGAAGAGCTGTAGAGGGAGCAGGCGCGATGGGAGAAGAGCTGTAGAGGGAGCAGGCGCAAGGGGAGAAGAGCTCTAGCTGGGAGCGGGCACGAGGGGAGAAGAGCTGTAGAGGGAGCAGGCGCGAGGGGAGAAGAGCTGTAGAGGGAGCAGGCGCAAGGGGAGAAGAGCTCTAGCTGGGAGCAGGCGCTAGGGGAGAAGAGCTGTAGAGGGAGCAGGCACGAGGGGAGAAGAGCTGTAGAGGGAGCAGGCGCAAGGGGAGAAGAGCTGTAGAGGGAGCAGGCACGAGGGGAGAAGAGCTGTAGAGGGAGCAGGCGCGAGGGGAGAAGAGCTGTAGAGGGAGCAGGCGCGAGGGGAGAAGAGCTGTAGAGGGAGCAGGCGCGAGGGGAGAAGAGCTGTAGAGGGAGCAGGCGCAAGGGGAGAAGAGCTGTAGAGGGAGCAGGCGCGATGGGAGAAGAGCTCTAGCTGGGAGCGGGCACGAGGGGAGAAGAGCTGTAGAGGGAGCAGGCGCGAGGGGAGAAGAGCTGTAGAGGGAGCAGGCACGAGGGGAGAAGAGCTCTAGCTGGGAGCAGGCGCTAGGGGAGAAGAGCTGTAGAGGGAGCAGGCGCAAGGGGAGAAGAGCTGTAGAGGGAGCAGGCGCAAGGGGAGAAGAGTTGTAGAGGGAGCAGGCGCAAGGGGAGAAGAGCTGTAGAGGGAGCAGGCGCGAGGGGAGAAGAGCTCTAGGTGGGAGCAGGAGCTAGAGGAGAAGAGCTCTAGGTGGGAGCAGGCGCGAGGGGAGAAGAGCTCTAGGTGGGAGCAGGCGCGAGGGGAGAAGAGCTCTAGGTGGGAGCAGGCGCGAGGGGAGAAGAGCTGTAGAGGGAGCAGGCGCTAGGGGAGAAGAGCTCTAGGTGGGAGCAGGCGCTAGGGGAGAAGAGCTGTAGAGGGAGCAGGCGCTAGGGGAGAAGAGCTCTAAGTGGGAGCAGGCGCGAGGGGAGAAGAGCTCTAGCTGGGAGCAGGCGCTAGGTGAGAAGAGCTGTAGAGGGAGCAGGCGCAAGGGGAGAAGAGCTGTAGAGGGAGCAGGCACGAGGGGAGAAGAGCTGTAGAGGGAGCAGGCGCGAGGGGAGAAGAGCTGTAGAGGGAGCAGGCGCGAGGGGAGAAGAGCTGTAGAGGGAGCAGGCGCAAGGGGAGAAGAGCTCTAGCTGGGAGCGGGCACGAGGGGAGAAGAGCTGTAGAGGGAGCAGGCGCGATGGGAGAAGAGCTCTAGCTGGGAGCGGGCACGAGGGGAGAAGAGCTGTAGAGGGAGCAGGCGCGAGGGGAGAAGAGCTGTAGAGGGAGCAGGCACGAGGGGAGAAGAGCTGTAGAGGGAGCAGGCGCAAGGGGAGAAGAGCTGTAGAGGGAGCAGGCGCAAGGGGAGAAGAGCTGTAGAGGGAGCAGGCGCGAGGGGAGAAGAGCTCTAGGTGGGAGCAGGAGCTAGAGGAGAAGAGCTCTAGGTGGGAGCAGGCGCGAGGGGAGAAGAGCTCTAGCTGGGAGCAGGCGCGAGGGGAGAAGAGCTGTAGAGGGAGCAGGCGCGAGGGGAGAAGAGCTCTAGCTGGGAGCAGGCGCGAGGGGAGAAGAGCTGTAGAGGGAGCAGGCGCGAGGGGAGAAGAGCTGTAGAGGGAGCAGGCGCGAGGGGAGAAGAGCTCTAGGTGGGAGCAGGAGCTAGAGGAGAAGAGCTCTAGGTGGGAGCGGGCGTGAGGGGAGAAGAGCTCTAGCTGGGAGCAGGCGCGAGGGGAGAAGAGCTCTAGCTGGGAGCAGGCGCTAGGGGAGAAGAGCTCTAGGTGGGAGCAGGAGCTAGAGGAGAAGAGCTGTAGAGGGAGCAGGCGCGAGGGGAGAAGAGCTCTAGCTGGGAGCAGGAGCTAGAGGAGACGAGCTCTCGCTGGGAGCAGGCGCGAGGGGAGAAGTGTTCTAGTCGGTGGATCTCCTGCCCTCTAGTAGTGAAGGGCCGGGGGTGTCGCATGGATTCGCTCTGGGGGAAGGATGCAGATTAGCTCCGGGTCAGGGGGAGGGTGCTCGAGGGCTGGGGTTGGGTGGGCTGTGGAGGAGAGGCAGGTGTGCTGGGAGGTGAGAACAGAGGCCAGCGTGGGGCCAGATCGGTGCTGGGCTCAAAGAGGATTTGGGAGGGTTTCAGTGGGACTGAGGCGGAGACACTCTGTGAGTTGGATGAAAGCGGCACGGGCTCAGCCCTGCTAAATCCCTGGTCAGAGCTGCTTTCTGCCCCACCCCCTGCGCCCCTCACATTCTCGGCTTGTCGTCACAGCCCCAGTAATTGGCCAGCCAGCCCATGTCCAGGAAGAAGGAAGGTGGCTTCGTCCTCCTGCTGAAGATCTTCTTCCTGACAACATGGAAATGCCAAAGAGAAGTCACTGACCCTCCCGCCAGAGCCTCAACTTCCCTTTCCCACAGCGCGCAGCACAGACACCCTGGCCCCTCCGTGCCTCAGTTTCCCCACCGAAAATGGGGACAAAGCTCTTGTCCTCCTGTAGGACCCTTTGAGATCCACCCAGGGAAGAGCTAGATGCAAACTAGGTGTGGCTTTTGCTAGCCAGACAAGCGCTCTCCTGCTGGCCGGGGAAGGGAGGAGGCTCAACACTGACAGAGGCCCCTGGGACCAAGGCTGATCCACCAAAGGGGAGAATGGTGGTGAGCAAGAATTGCACTAGTGCCCCGTGGCTAGGAAGGCTGCCACTGTCCTGGCCGGAACAGACCCAGGGGGATAGGGATGGTGCCTGGCTTCAGCCGGCTCTGGGTACAGGGCACACCTGTGTGCTGGGGAGGCTCTGCCTGGCCAGGGCTGAAGGAAAAGTTTCCCTGGAAGTTGTCAGCCTGGTCAGCAGCTGCTTTTACTCCCCTCTGCATGTGACATAGGGCCTGAGTGCCTGCCACCCTTCCTCCCTCAGCGCAACTCACACCAGGGCCCCGGAGCCCAGGGGCACTGCCCGACTCACGCCAGGGGCCCCGGAGCCCAGGGGCACTGCCCGACTCACGCCAGGGGCCCCGGAGCCCAGGGGCACTGCCCGACTCACGCCAGGGGCCCCGGAGCCCAGGGGCACTGCCCGACTCACGCCAGGGGCCCCGGAGCCCAGGGGCACTGCCCGAGTCACGCCGGGGCCCCGGAGCCCAGGGCACTGCCCAGCAGTGATAGCCCGCTGCTGGGGGTAAGCACTTGCCCACTGGACCCCTTGGAATAAGTCACTGGGAAGGGGCAGTGTTGTGACTGCTTGAATTCCCCACCCTGGTGTCCTGTCCATAAGCACCTCTCCCAGTCCCTGAGGTTCCCAGTTTGTATGGGCAGCCGGGCTGGCCTCACCTGGCTCGCTCACTGAAGGAGATGGGGGCACTGCCAGGGGGGGCATTCAGGACCTTTTGGGAGCCGGAGTACAAGATGTCAATCCCTGTGTTCAAAGGACAGCAGCGTGTTAGAGCTCCAGCGATTTCAGAGTGATTGTGGCGGCCGCCTTCCAGTCCTGGCTAGCCACTAGCTCCCCACTGGGAGCCCCGTTCTGTGCCTGCTCATTTCGTCAACAATGCCTCATGTCTCATTCTACACGGGCCAGCTGCTCCAGCACAAACCCTCTCGCACATCAACCGCCCGCAGCAAGACAGCCGGACGCCCCTCTCCACCGCAAGACATCGCCTGGCTTAGCCCTTGGAAGGAGCCCTAGCACGGGAACCTTGTCCCCTGCAAGCCATGCCCTAGCTCAGACATCCCTACCACAGTGGGCAGCGTGTTACCCCTTTCACCCCCCCCGGACACACTGACCCTACCACGGTGGGCAGCGTGTTACCCCTTTCACCCCCCCCGGACACACTGACCCCACCACGGTGGGCAGCGTGTTACCCCGACACTCCCCCCCCCCCGGACACACTGACCCCACCACGGTGGGCAACATGTTACCCCGACACTCCCCCCCCGGACACACTGACCCCACCACGGTGGGCAGCGTGTTATCCCAGATGCCCCCCCAGACACTCTACCCAGCACTGGCAGCCCAACTCTCGGAGGTCTGTCCTAGGCAGGGAGTGCCTGCCGTGGCCGTTCTCATCTTCCCAGCTGCTCCCAAGAGGAATCTCTCTGGAGAAGGAGGTAAGGTTGGGGGGCAGGAGGAGCCCTCTTCTGACCTTTCCCCAGCCTGTGGAACAGCCCCGGCGCTCTGGCTTGAAGATGATCCCAGCTGCCCCCTCCTCAGCCTGCCCTGCAAAGGGGCTTCCTACCCACGGCCAGGCTTTCCTGCGCGTTGCCTGGGGCTGGCGAACGCTGGCACAGAAGATGAGGCCTTTGGTCCTTACCCTGCTGGTCCATGAGGATGGGCGCGCCACCTAACGAAGCCACGGAGTCCACCAGGAGTAAGCACTTGTGTCTAGCCGGGGGAAGGAAGAGCAGACATGGCACGGGGGTCTGAACGTGTCTCACTCATTCTGGCTCTTATCATGTCTGGCCAGACAGCAGTTCCCCAGAGGGCCCGGCTGTCCTGGACCCTCCTGAAATCAGCAAAGCTCTAGCCTGCCCCGGCAGTGTGAGAGACGCTGCTTGGCCTTACCTGGGGACGCTTCAGTACCCCACTGCTCGGGGAGCGGTCACTGGCCTCTGAACACCTGCTCCACAGAGCCCACGAGTCTGCAACAGCCGCCTCGGAGAGGCCTGGAGCCCTGACCCTGGGCCGGGGCTCTCAGCCTTCCCAGATGACTGCACCCCTCCCATCGAGGCTGGTTTGTCTCGATGGGAATCAGGACCCGGAGCCCGACAGCGCCCAGGACCAGTCGGGAGAGGCCAATGCTCCAGGACAGCCTGACTGACAGGGTGGGCAGGCTAATGAGGGGTCCCGTCCTCCCTGTGAGCTGGAATTGCCTGGAACGGCGTGGGGCAGAGCTAAGGGGAGAGCAGGGCCGAGCTGAGGGGGTGCAGCAGGTCCGTGCGGGGAGCAGGCTGCAGCCACAGAGCTAGAGGGGCAGCCCAGAGCTGGGGCTATCGAGTGGGAGCAGGTGCTCAGCTGGGCAGAGCGAGGGGGGGCCCAGCAGAGGCCCAGCACAGGGAGCCCCCAACCAAGAGGCCTTGCGGGCCAGACTGGGAGGGGAATCATAACCCCGATGGGGGCCTGACACAGGGGAGGGGCCTGCCACCTAGAGCCTGAAGGCCGGTGGCCACTGCCCGAGCAAGTGTCCCTCCAGCATGGGATGTAGATAGACGTTTGCTCCCTTGGCTACTGCTCTGTCGCCTGGGCTGTCTCTTCTGCACGTGGCAAACCACAAGTTGTGTTCCCCGGGCTCTCGCACGGCTTAGCGGCTGTGGTATCTCGGCAGTGCCTCTAGAGAGCTCGTGGGGGGTCTCCCTGGCACCCCTGCCTGCCTGGGGCCCGGACTGTCTGTCCAGCGATCCCACTGACCTGTGGCAGAGCTCGCCCAGGCCGTCCAGCGGCTGCAGCACCCCGCTGGATGATTCGCCATGTGTGATGAAGAACAGGGAGGGCTTGTGCTGCGCCAGAGCCTGCACATGCAGCAGAGAGAGGATTAAACGCACCGACCAAGCAGAGGAGGCTCCGGCAGTTTCCTGGGCAGCATTGTCCCGTATGTCTGCAAGGCAGGGGGCAATGTGCGGCCCTCAGGTCATGCCAAGGGGGGGCCTGCTGCTCTGGGTTGAAGAGGTCTCACTGCACCCCAGTCACTAAGGGGTCCGTGGGCAGGCCAGTCGTCTCCGAAGGCAGGGCCAGGAGGGGGTGGCAGGACACCCAGAGGGAGCTGCCTTCTGGGCTTTCGAGAGGCAGAGTCTGGCAAAGGCCTCAGGCGAGCTGCTGGGCAGCAGCCCAGGGGAGCAGGGAGGGTCTGTGGGGAGCAGTCCCCACTCTGTAACGCATGGTCACTGTCTGCCCCTGGAGCAGGCGGGCAGGCCGGGGCTCCAGCGAGGCCTTGGAGCTAAAGCCCACACTGGGCTCCTGACCAGCCAGACTCTATTGCCCCAACAGGGGAGAGGCTGGGACTGGCCAGGCTGGAGTCAGAGCAGTAGCCGCCCCGCAGGGCCAGCGAGCCATGGCTTGGCCTCTCTCTCAGCCCTGCTTTCTCCCCTGGCCCGTCTGCTGGAGAGCCAAGGAGACACCTGCGGCCCTCAGACCAAGCCTTGCACGAGCACAGCAAAGGGGGCGTGTAAGAGAGCTAGGGCCAGGCTGGCACGGCTCGCACTGCACCGGGCTCGGCTCTGTGCAGGGCAGCGTTCCCACGTGGGGGCTGGGTTCCGCGGGGCCGGAGGAGAAGCACATCGCCCCAGACTGTCCGGCCGGAGGGGGAGGGCTCCTCGGCCTGGCATTTCGCTGGGCTGCCGGCAGGGGGGACGGGCTGAGGAACTGCAGCTGCCCTCTGCTAGCACAAATAGCGAGTGGGCTGCAGGGGTCCCTGGGGCAGGCAGCCTCTCGTTAGCCCAGCGGAGAAAATTAGGGGACTGCTGGGTCGGGTTTCTCTGGTCACAGCCCATTCCGCTTTCACTGCCTGCCACGCAGCAGCACCAGGGCTCCTGCCTCTCTGCAGAGCCCGGGAGGCTGCAGTCCCCTGGGCCGCCCAGCGTCCTGCTCCAATGCCTGAGCACTCACCTCCTCGATCTCGCTTAGTGCAAAGTATTCCCCCGGGGCCTTCACCAATTGCCGGACATCAGCTCCTGGAAGGGGCAGGACAGAGTCAGTACCCTGCACTGCACAGCCTGGCCAAGCCTGTTGTGCGGCCCCGTTTCTAGCCACGGCCTGGCCACGCCTGTTGTGCGGCCCCGTTTCTAGCCACGGCCTGGCCACGCCTGTTGTGCGGCCCCGTTTCTAGCCACGGCCTGGCCACGCCTGTTGTGCGGCCCCGTTTCTAGCCACGGCCTGGCTACGCCTGTTGTGCGGCCCCGTTTCTAGCCACGGCCTGGCCAAGCCTGTTGTGCGGCCCCGTTTCTAGCCACGGCCTGGCCACGCCTGTTGTGCGGCCCCGTTTCTAGCCACGGCCTGGCCACGCCTGTTGTGCAGCCCCGTTTCTAGCCACGGCCTGGCCGGAGGGGGAGGGCTAGCTCGGTGGATGGCACAAAGTGCCCAGGGGGTGGGTGGGGCGGTACCAGCCCCCACTCCTCAGCGGAGGGACTGTGACCAGCTGTGGCTCTGGGGATGCAATAGGTCACCTATTAACTGGAGAGCGGGGACCTGTCAAAGTCCAGCCTGGCCTCAGAGGAATCTGTCCAGCTGAAAACCAGGAGCCTGCTGAAAGCCCTGCCCCTTCCCCGGCACTGATCACACTTGGACACGCTGTGCCCGGGGAGTGCCCCCTCCCGACCACGGGCTCGTTCGAGAGGAGGGGAGACAGAAGCTTCCCTGCGTGGTCAGAGACCAAAAGGCCAGGAGGCGCCATCGGGATCATCTGCCCTGGTCTCTGGTGCAGGCCAGAGAGTTCGACCCGACCCGGGATCCCGGCCTGGGGGCTGGATGGGTTACAGCGCAGCCGGATTTCCCTGGGGATGGCAGCCGTCCTGGCTGCCACTGGAGCATCACGTACAGGGACTCCAAGGGCAGTGGCTCCGTCACAGTCTGCTCTGTCTAGGGCTACCGGGGGCCATTCCCCTCATGGCCCCCAAAGGGCCGGGACCTGCTTCTGCTCAGTGCGGCCTGCGTGTAACCCAGCACTTGCACTGCTCTCATTTACCTGCCGTGCAACTGGGCTCAGCTGCACTTGGGCTGATTCATGGGCTTCTCCAGTGTCTACACCAGGGTTTGCACGAGGGGGTTACCCTGGCCCAGCCCTCAGTGTCATTCCCCCACTGCAGAGCGCCCCCGTGTAGACAAGGACTCGTGCAGCTCTGCAAAGGCACATGGCTTCCATTGAAAGCAAGTAGGAACTAAAGGTCTTTGGGGGTCTTAGGCACATACCCAGGCCTGCCCTGTGACGTCTCTCCTGCAGTCCTGACAGTGCAGCAAGCCCTCGCTCACCAGGCCTGCCTTCCCAACGCTTCCCTGCTTTCTGGGAGCTCCCAGACGGTCGGCGGGCAAGGGAGGGGGTGATTTTTCCCGTAAGCTCTCAGGCCTGCCATGAGCCCAGGCAGGGGGGAAGGCGGATCAGGGCCCAGGCAGGGGGGAAGGGGGAGTAGGGCAGAAGCAGGAGGGAAAGGGCCCAGGTGGGGGGACAGGGGGGCGCAGGGCCCAGGTGGGGGGGAAAGGGCACAGGGCCCAGGTGGGGGGACGGGGGGGCGCAGGGCCCAGGTGGGGGGGACGGGGGGGGCGCAGGGCCCAGGCGGGGGGGAAAAGGGCACAGGGCCCAGGTGGGGGGAAGGGGACGCAGGGCCCAGGCGGGAGGGAAAGGGCTCAGGGCCCAGGTGGGGGGGATGGGGGCGCAGGGCCCAGGCGGGGGGGATGGGGGCGCAGGGCCCAGGCAGGGGGAACGGGGGAGCAGGGCCCAGGCGGGGGGGAAAGGGCACAGGGCCCAGGTGTGGGGAAGGGGACGCAGGGCCCAGGCGGGGGGGAAAGGGCACAGGGCCCAGGTGGGGGGGATGGGGGCGCAGGACCCAGGCGGGGGGGATGGGCACAGGGCCCAGGTGGGGGGAAAGGGTGCAGGGCCCAGGCAGGGGAGACGGGGGTGCAGGCGGGGGAAGGGGACGCAGGGCCCAGGCGGGGGGACGGGAGCGCAGGGCCAAGGCAGGGGCAGGGGGCGCAGGGCCCAGGCGGGGGGATGGGGGCGCAGGGTCCAGGCGGGGGGACGGGGGTGCAGGACCCAGGCGGGGGGGACGGGGGTGCAGGCGGGGGAAGGGGACGCAGGGCCCAGGCGGGGGGGACGGGAGCGCAGGGCCAAGGCAGGGGAAGGGGACGCAGGGCCCAGGCGGGGGGGACGGGAGCACAGGGCCAAGGCAGGGGCAGGGGACGCAGGGCCCAGGCGGGGGGGACGGGAGCGCAGGGCCAAGGCAGGGGCAGGGGGCGCAGGGCCCAGGCGGGGGGATGGGGGCGCAGGGTCCAGGCGGGGGGGACGGGGGTGCAGGACCCAGGCGGGGGGGACGGGGGTGCAGGCGGGGGAAGGGGACGCAGGGCCCAGGCGGGGGGGACGGGAGCGCAGGGCCAAGGCAGGGGCAGGGGGCGCAGGGCCCAGGCGGGGGCAGGGGGCGCAGGGCCGGACTGCAGCGTAGCAATGAGAGCCCGGGTAAGCGGTCAGTTATGCAGGGTCAGTGCAAACGCTCCGGGCCTGGGCGCAGCAAGGTGCCGAGAGGCAGCGTGTCTGTAGGATGGCTTGGACCTGGCCATGGCGCCCGCTTTCCTGAGAGCCACTGATGCAGGGCGGGAGTCTTGCGCAGCCCCTGCTCTGAGCCAGCAGCAGCTGTTTGTAGCTGGGCCTCGGAGAGCAAACCGGGCGGGGAAGGCCCGTACCCAGTCTCCTGGAGATGTCTGTCGCGCGCTCCCCCCAGATTCCATTCACCGCCATCAGCACCACCTCCCCGACCTCCACCGCGTTCAGGAGCGCAGCCTCCATGGCGCAGTGGCCCGGCCCGCTGATGGCCAGCGTCAGGGGGTTCTGGGTCTGGAAGGCGTACTGGATCCCCAGCTTGATTTCGTCCATGATCTGAGGAGAGCGCACAAGAGCCAGGGTTAAAGCAGCTCCCCAAAGTTGGCAGTGGAGCTGCACTGAAATCAGACCCGGCGCCCCGTGACCCAGCGTGTGCGAGGAGGAAAGCAGCCAGCTGCTAGCGGGCCATGTTTCTATTGACCCCTGCACAAATCTGCAGGGCTCCAGCCCTCGCCTCTGGCTGCTGGCTGCGCTCTGGGTGGGGCGAGGCGAGGCCATGCAAGTGCAGTGCATGGGATGGGACAAAGGGGTAGGCAGACGTCAGTCACCCAGCAGAGCTGTCACTCACTGCAGCCCCAAGCTCGCTCTGCTTGCAGCTCAGCTGCTTCTTACAGAGCTGGGCTTTCCCCAGGAAAGCGCTCTCTGCAGACAGCCTCTCGTGGCACTGCTGGCGGAGCCACGCCACTCCTCCCTGCGGGAGCAAACCCAAGAGCTAGTGCCCTAAAGGCTGGTGCCCCCGCCGCTCTGCCGAGCCAGCTCAGGAGCAGGCGAGGGCTGGCCTGGATCTCTGCCCCACTGGGAGAACTGGGAATCTGACAGGCGGTGGATGGCCATCTCCTGGGCAAACCGCTGGGAATCTCCATTGATTGAAAGGGCCCTAGAGGGGGAATTGGGGGGGATGAGAATGGTGGCTCCGAGTCTGTAGGGCCTGAGGCACGTGAGCCAGGCCAGGGCCGCTGGGGCAGAGCCCATGCCCAGAGGAGACACCCTGGCACCAGGAGAAATGGCACGCCCAGCAGCCACTTACAAAGTGCCCCCTGGTTCTGGGAGACAAGGCAGTGGCTGCTGTGGGGATGAGCCCCGAGGGGAAGCAATGGGAAGGAGGGGCAGTGGGTTTCACTGGCTGGCTGAGAGTGCACTGGTGGGGGGGGGTCGTAGGAAAGGTCGGATCTGAGAGTGCACTGGTGGGGGTGGGTTGTAGGAAAGGTCGGATCTGAGAGTGCACTGGTGGGGGGGACCGTAGGAAAGGTCGGATCTGAGAGTGCACTGGTGGGGGGGGGGGACCGTAGGAAAGGTCGGATCTGAGAGTGCACTGCTGGGGGGGGGGACCGTAGGAAAGGTCGGATCTGAGAGTGCACTGCTGGGGGGGGGGACCGTAGGAAAGGTCGGATCTGAGAGTGCACTGCTGGGGGGGGGGACCGTAGGAAAGGTCGGATCTGAGAGTGCACTGCTGGGGAGGGGGGGACCGTAGGAAAGGTCGGATCTGAGAGTGCACTGCTGGGGGGGGTCGTAGGAAAGGTCGGATCTGAGAGTGCACTGCTGGGGGGGGGGACCGTAGGAAAGGTCGGATCTGAGAGTGCACTGCTGGGGGGGGGTCGTAGGAAAGGTCGGATCTGAGAGTGCACTGCTGGGGGGGGGGGGACCGTAGGAAAGGTCGGATCTGAGAGTGCACTGCTGGGGGGGGGGGGAACCGTAGGAAAGGTCGGATCTGAGAGTGCACTGCTGGGGGGGGGGGAACCGTAGGAAAGGTCGGATCTGAGAGTGCACTGCTGGGGGGGGGGACCGTAGGAAAGGTCGGATCTGAGAGTGCACTGCTGGGGGGGGGGACCGTAGGAAAGGTCGGATCTGAGAGTGCACTGCGTGGGGGGGGGGGGACCGTAGGAAAGGTCGGATCTGAGAGTGCACTGCTGGGGGGGGTCGTAGGAAAGGTCGGATCTGAGAGTGCACTGCTGGGGGGGGGGACCGTAGGAAAGGTCGGATCTGAGAGTGCACTGCTGGGGGGGGGTCGTAGGAAAGGTCGGATCTGAGAGTGCACTGCTGGGGGGGGGGGGGGACCGTAGGAAAGGTCGGATCTGAGAGTGCACTGCTGGGGGGGGGGGGAACCGTAGGAAAGGTCGGATCTGAGAGTGCACTGCTGGGGGGGGGGGAACCGTAGGAAAGGTCGGATCTGAGAGTGCACTGGTGGGGGGGGTCGTAGGAAAGGTCGGATCTGAGGGTGCAGTGCTGGGGGGGGGTTGTAGGAAAGGTCGGATCTGAGAGTGCACTGCTGGGGGGGGGACCGTAGGAAAGGTCGGATCTGAGAGTGCACTGCTGGGGGGGGTCGTAGGAAAGGTCGGATCAGAGAGTGCACTGCTGGGGGGGACGGGACCGTAGGAAAGGTCGGATCTGAGAGTGCACTGCTGGGGGGGGTCGTAGGAAAGGTCGGATCTGAGAGTGCACTGCTGGGGGGGGGGGGACCATAGGAAAGGTCGGATCTGAGAGTGCACTGCTGGGGGGGGGGACCGTAGGAAAGGTCGGATCTGAGAGTGCACTGCTGGGGGGGGGACCGTAGGAAAGATCGGATCTGAGAGTGCACTGGTGGGGGGGACGGGACCGTAGGAAAGGTCGGATCTGAGAGTGCACTGCTGGGGGGGGAACCATAGGAAAGATCGGATCTGAGAGTGCACTGGTGGGGGGGGGGTCGTAGGAAAGGTTGGATCTGAGAGTGCACTGCTGGGGGAGGAGGGGGACCATAGGAAAGGTCGGATCTGAGAGTGCACTGGTGGGGGGGACGGGACCGTAGGAAAGGTCGGATCTGAGAGTGCACTGCTGGGGGGGGGACCGTAGGAAAGGTCGGATCTGAGAGTGCACTGCTGGGGGGGACCGTAGGAAAGGTCAGATCTGAGGGTGCACTGCTGGGGGGGTCGTCGTAAGAAAGGTCGGATCTGAGAGTGCACTGGTGGGGGGGGGGTCGTAGGAAAGGTCGGATCTGAGAGTGCACTGGTGGGGGGGGGGTCGTAGGAAAGGTCGGATCTGAGAGTGCACTGGTGGGGGGTGGGGGACCGTAGGAAAGGTCGGATCTGAGGGTGCACTGCTGGGGGGGGTCGTAGGAAAGGTCGGATCTGAGAGTGCACTGCTGGGGGGGGGGACCGTAGGAAAGGTCGGATCTGAGAGTGCACTGCTGGGGGGGGTCGTAGGAAAGGTCGGATCTGAGAGTGCACTGCTGGGGGGGGGGGACCGTAGGAAAGGTCGGATCTGAGAGTGCACTGCTGGGGGGGACGGGACCGTAGGAAAGGTCGGATCTGAGAGTGCACTGCTGGGGGGGACGGGACCATAGGAAAGGTCGGATCTGAGAGTGCACTGCTGGGGGGGACGGGACCGTAGGAAAGGTCGGATCTGAGAGTGCACTGCTGGGGGGGGGGGGACCGTAGGAAAGGTCGGATCTGAGAGTGCACTGGTGGGGGGGGGTCGTAGGAAAGGTCGGATCTGAGAGTGCACTGCTGGGGGGGGGTTGTAGGAAAGGTCGGATCTGAGAGTGCACTGGTGGGGGGGGTCGTAGGAAAGGTCAGATCTGAGAGTGCACTGCTGGGGGGGGGGACCATAGGAAAGGTCGGATCTGAGAGTGCACTGCTGGGGGGGGGACCGTAGGAAAGGTCGGATCTGAGAGTGCACTGCTGCGGGGGGGGACCATAGGAAAGGTCGGATCTGAGAGTGCACTGCTGGGGGGGGGGGACCGTAGGAAAGGTCGGATCTGAGAGTGCACTGCTGGGGGGGGGAACCATAGGAAAGGTCGGATCTGAGAGTGCACTGCTGGGGGGGGACCGTAGGAAAGATCGGATCTGAGAGTGCACTGGTGGGGGGGGGGGACCATAGGAAAGGTCGGATCTGAGAGTGCACTGCTGGGGGGGGGGACCATAGGAAAGGTCGGATCTGAGAGTGCACTGCTGGGGGGGGGACCGTAGGAAAGGTCGGATCTGAGAGTGCACTGCTGCGGGGGGGGGACCATAGGAAAGGTCGGATCTGAGAGTGCACTGCTGGGGGGGGGGACCGTAGGAAAGGTCGGATCTGAGAGTGCACTGCTGGGGGGGGGAACCATAGGAAAGGTCGGATCTGAGAGTGCACTGCTGGGGGGGGACCGTAGGAAAGATCGGATCTGAGAGTGCACTGGTGGGGGAGACGGGACCGTAGGAAAGGTCGGATCTGAGAGTGCACTGGTGGGGGAGACGGGACCGTAGGAAAGGTCGGATCTGAGAGTGCACTGGTGGGGGGGGGGTCGTAGGAAAGGTTGGATCTGAGAGTGCACTGCTGGGGGAGGAGGGGGACCATAGGAAAGGTCGGATCTGAGAGTGCACTGGTGGGGGGGACGGGACCGTAGGAAAGGTCGGATCTGAGAGTGCACTGCTGGGGGGGGGACCGTAGGAAAGGTCGGATCTGAGAGTGCACTGCTGGGGGGGACCGTAGGAAAGGTCGGATCTGAGGGTGCACTGCTGGGGGGGTCGTCGTAAGAAAGGTTGGATCTGAGAGTGCACTGCTGGGGGGGGTCGTAGGAAAGGTCGGATCTGAGAGTGCACTGGTGGGGGGGGGGTCGTAGGAAAGGTCGGATCTGAGAGTGCACTGGTGGGGGGTGGGGGACCGTAGGAAAGGTCGGATCTGAGGGTGCACTGCTGGGGGGGGGGGTCGTAGGAAAGGTCGGATCTGAGAGAGCACTGCTGGGGGGGGGGGGTCGTAGGAAAGGTCGGATCTGAGAGTGCACTGGTGGGGCGGGGGGGACCGTAGGAAAGGTCGGATCTGAGGGTGCAGTGCTGGGGGGGACCGTAGGAAAGGTCGGATCTGAGGGTGCAGTGCTGGGGGGGACCGTAGGAAAGGTCGGATCTGAGGGCGCAGTGCTGGGGGGGACCGTAGGAAAGGTCGGATCTGAGGGTGCACTGCTGGGGGGGGGGACCGTAGGAAAGGTCGGAATGAGCGGCAGTGTTCAGTCGCAGCCCTCACCTGGAACATTTCCTTGTGGAGGTGTCCAACGAGCTGGCGACCTCCTGCAGCCAAGATGCGGGGCGGGACGTTGGAGGGCCCAGGCCCCAGGAGCAGCCTGTCTGGGACAGCCAGCGGCTGCCTCAGCACTGGAGGGGGTGGCACCAGCAGCTGCTGGGAAGCCATGGCGCGACAGCGGGGAGCTGGGAGCACAGGCAGCCAGAGAGGAGTCCACGCCGCAGCCTGGAGCCCTCGGGAGGCTCTGCCCATCGCCACTCGGTGCATCCTCTGGGGCAGAGATAACAGAGTGGACCTTCACCCTGACAGCAGCCAACCGCTGGGCCTGCTGCCACTGGCCCTCGCGTGCCTGCTCCTCTCGGAGTCTTCACTGCTAGCAGCGGCCACTCCAAGGCTGCCCAGCCCTCTGCCCTGCCACACTGACCTTCGCAGTCCTGGTAATAAACGCCTGAGTCCAAAGCAACACAGCCCACCTCCCAGTGGCCCCGCAGCTCCCTGGCTCCTCCTCTGTGTTCCCACAGAGAGCGGCTCTTGTAAACACCTCTGCCCCTGGCCCTCCTGGCCTGTGAACTCTGCACCTGGGGGGCTGGGGCTGGCACGCCGCGCGCTGCTGCTGCTCCTTGCTTGAGCCAGTTTCCTGGCGGGGGGGTGTTTGTCTAACCCGCCTGGTCAGAGCGGCTTTCCCCATAGCTCAGCGAGATAACAGGCCGCTGCCCTGCCCCACCTGACGCGGGAGCGTGCTGCGGGGCCCAGGCCTCACTCACTGCCCTTGGTGGAGTTTTGCTCTTGTCACGGTGCCCAAGTTCTGGTAGGTGTGAGAGGTGCAGCCTCAGTTCCTGAGCACTCAGAGACGTCGCCCCGAAGAGCTGCCAGCCTCAGTGGCAGAGACGTAAAGAGGGCGGGAGGCAAAACAGGCACAGAGAGGTGAGGGGTCTCGCTTTAGGCCACCCGGAGGGGCAGTGGCAGAGCCGGGGCAGGCCCAGCTCTCCCGAGTCCTACTCAAGAGGTCACTTTTCATTGCTCCGAATTGCTCGGACACTAGGGAGTGGAAGTCCAGGATGTTTCTGTGATGGGCCGGGCCGGGCCGGGTCTGGGCACGGCTGAGGGCGTCCGCTCAGGGCGAATTGCTCAAACTCGGGGCTCCTCACAGCCCCTGAGTGGAGACCTTCCCAAATAGGCCACAAACCGGTCACACCGAGCGCTTCAGCTGCCTATTTGGCCAGCCAGAAGCCTCACAAGCAAACCCCTCTGACACCCCAGCTCTCCCTGTGCCTCAATCAGCCCCGGGCCTGCCCACAGGTGAGGGGTTATAGAACCCAATCTCGCCTCCCCCAAACGGGTTCTCCAGTCCCAAGAAACCAGCCACAGTTCCCAGGTCAATTTACACTCTGGATCTTACCCACAAACCACGCTGAGCCAATCCTTTAGCATCTAACCTCTAAAGGTTTATTACTACAAGAAAGAAAAGCATGAGAGTGAGGTTGTTAAAGTATCATACATTACATGCATCGAATCTCCCAGTTCTCAATGCAGGCTCTTCGTAGAGATGCTTAAAAGTCTCTGGTGCACATCCTATGCCAGGATGGGTTCACAGTTCTTTCTGGCTCGTTGTTCCCCGCAAGGCTGCATCTGGGATTCGGAGCAAAACCGAAGACAAAAAATGGAGTCTGCCACATGACATTTTATAATCATTCCTGGTCTCTTCCAGGCTGGAGAGGGTCACATGGTCCGTGGCCAGGTGTGTCTTTGGCATGTAGAGATCCATTGTCCCTGGTGCCTCGCTCATCAGCATGTCCATTGGCCGAGCATTCCTCGCCCACTGCTCAGCCACAGACAGAGAAGTTTCCAGCATCCCTACAGAGTCCATGTTTCTAACTCCACATACAGACGTTATACAAGTACATGAATAGCAAATACAGAATCAGTAGAAGGGAAGCTTTCATTTGACACCTCACGTGGCCCCCTTTGTATTCACTTTTGGGGCAAACGCCCCCCCCCATGGGTGCAGCAGTGATCTTGGCTGCTCTTCTTAAAATCCAGGAACATGACAGTTTCCCTACACGTCCCTCCGGCCCCTTAGCCGTGGGCAGCGCAGCCCAGACAGGTGCTGCAGTGCCTTTGTGGCCTGGGCTCCGCAGTGCAGCTTGGCAAAGAGGAGTCATGTGGCGAGCTCTGAACTCTCACAATCTCCCTCTTTTCCTGCCCCTTCCCCCACTTCCCTGCCCTTCCTCACTCTCAGCCTCACGCTCAACCTCACCACTTGGGCCCTGGGAAAGTTGGCGAGCGTCATTCCAGTGGTGTAGGATCAGGCCCCAAGGTGCCAGTGAAGTCCATGGAATGCAGGGTGGAGAGGTAGGCCCTGACTTAGCAGGTGTGATGACCCAGGGCAGCTGGCTGCAATGGTTTGGTGGAGGGCAGACATGCCGAGAGCTGGGTGAATGGTTTTCCATTTCCTGAATAAACTGCCAGAGACTGCGGCCACATAATCAAGGCAGCCAGGCACCTGAGGCTACCTGAGGCAGCAGGCTAATCAGGCACCTGCAGCCAATTAAGGGCTGTGGGGCTGCTTTAAAAGGTTTCCCCCCAGGTAAGGGAGTAGGGTTACCAGGTAGGTTTAGAAAAAAATACTGGACATGCTTGAGGAGGGACCAGGACCGGGAGGGCGGGGGCAGTGTGAGTGCGGCTGGCTGGCTGGCTGTGGGAGATGGAGGGCTGGCGGCCAGGGCTGGCAGGTGGGGGTGAGGGCAGTGTGGCTGGCCAGAGGAGATGGGGGGGTGGGGCTGGTGAGCGGGGGGGTCAGGGCAGTGCGGCTGGCCCGGGGCGATCGGGAGGAGGAGAACCAGCTGGCAGGAAACAGGGGTGGTTGGGAGGGGGTCGAGGGCAGCGGAGCTGGTCGGGAAGGGTCGGGGAAGTGGGGGGCTGGGACTGACCCAGGCACATGCAGATCCCGGGGCGCTGTCAGTCCCGTGCACGGTCCGGCGAAGCGCGAGTGAGTCCGCCTGCGGCTCCACCACGCGCTCAGGAGCAGGGACAGGGCTTCTCCTCCTCCCCAAGGCATCAGACGCAGCCAGGGCTCCCAGCGCCGATCGTGCTGCCTCCCAGCCACTCCCCCGCCCCTGCCAGGCGTTTGGCCGGCGCCCAGCCAGAAATCCAGGAAATACCGGATGTTGCAATTGCACACGTCTGGTATTTTCTGGATATTTTTTTTTACTGGACACAGGGCCCAAAAACCGGACTGTCTGGTAGAAAACCAGACACCTGGCAACCCTATAAGGGAGGGGGAAGGAGAAGAGTGAAGGACTGAGGGGAGGAAGTGTACAGCTGAGGCCTGGAAAAGGAGTGTCAGGGCTGAAGCAGGCAAGATTCACTCAGGTCCCAGGGCGAAGGTGCGAGGGGAACGTTTGGGGAGGTGGCCCAGGGAAAAGGCTGCTGTACTGGGGCTAGAGGAAAAAGCCTGTCAGTTGCTGCTAGGGTCCCTGGGCTAGGACCTGAAGTGATGGGTGGGCCCAGGTTCCCACAACCTTCCCCATGCCACTACAAAGTCTGCTCCTGGAAAGGGAGGCCAGGACTTCAGAGGGGGTTCCCCCAACCCAGCTGGGCCCCTGGCCTCTAGAAAAGGTGTGTGTGGGGGGGGGGGGGGCAGGTCACAGAGAGCCTCTGAGGCAGACAATAGGGCTATATCTACACTCACGGTTTCTTGCGCAAGTACGGCCGTTCTTGTGCAAGAACCCGCAGAGCGTCCACACTGCCCGCCTGCTCTTGCGCAAGGAAATGTACAGTACGGCGTGGTAAGAGAGGGCTTCTTGCGCAAGCGTTACACTCTTTTTTTTATCAGGTGTAAGCCCTCTTGCGCAGGAGCTCTCGTGCAAGAGGGCAGCGTGGACGCTCGGCAGGGGTTTCTTGCGCAAGAAAGCCCTATGGCTAAAATGGCCACCAGAGCTTTCTTGCGCAAGAGAGCGTCCACACTGCCATGGGAGCTCTTGCGCAAAAGCACAGCTCGCACATGGCAGTGTGGACGTGTTCTTGCGCAAGACTTCTTGCACAAGAACCCTTGCACAAGAACCCTTGCACAAGATGTTCTTGCGCAAGAAGCCGCCAATGTAGACATAGCCTAACTGCCTAGAAGTGACACGGCTGGAGCTTTGCTGCAGCTGTTACTAGCTTGCTGAGACTAGCAAGCAGAGAAGCAAGGTTAATGGGGGTTAGTAGCGGGCCGTGCCAGCGTGCTTCTCATGGCTTCAGATCTCACCCTTCTAGCAGTGAAATTCCTTGAGCCAGCACAAAAGCAATTGCTGCCCTGTGTGGTTTGCTGCCTCTCTCTCTTGGAGGAGTCCCCGGCCTTCCTTGGTGTCTCTCTGAATTTTTTTTTTTCCTGGATGCTGCCACATTTGCTCACTCAGGTCTCAATCCTCACTGACTGTTCACTAATTGCTGTAGCTTCTATGAGTCCTTCTGTGGGGCCCTGGGCTGGAAAAAAGCGAGCGAGAGAAACCAGAGCCTGGGTAGCGGCTCAGTACTTTGCCTGTTACAAGCCATTTCAATAAGGCTCTAGGGCTCTCAGAACCCACTGACATGCAGCTGCCTCTGGGCTGGAGCGCAGCCCTGTTGAACAGCGCACAGCAACCGTGCCCAGGCAGCAAAGAAGAGGGATTGTTTAACCTTGAGGGGGAATCTGGAAAGGCCGAATGCAAGTAGCCCAGCTGGAGCATGGCTCGGGCTGTACGGCTAATGCATGAGTCCCCTCACAGAAAAATGTGCCCTGAGTTGAGTGGCTCACGGGAAGGGCAGCCCAAGCACTGTGGTACGGCACTGGTTCACTGCTCATTCCACAGAGACTCTGAAGAGGCACAGCCTGGAGCAGCGTCCCTCTTCGGTGCAGGAGGCTCCTGGGCAAACTCCGAGGAGGAGCCTGTTTTCTTCGTTCTCCTCAGCACCCCCACGCGAGTGGCTCTGGGGACGGCCCCTGCAGGCCCAGAGGATGGACGGGGGGTGGAATTTGCCACCATTGGAGTCGTGCCGGCGCTGTGAGAGTGAGGCTCTGGGGCAAGCATTCACCCCCTTGTGTTCATTAGTTCTCCATCCACCACCTCCTGGCCCGTGTGGAACATTTGCAGCCTGGAACAAACTGGGGAGGGCTGTGCTGTGCGTCCCCTCGAGCAGCACCCCAGCCCCTCCCTCTGACCCCTGCTGCGTCTGTTTGTTGTTGACACGTGTTTTCCCTGGTGAGGCAACAGGACCGTTGCAAGAACTTCCAGCTCCCTTGACGTGAGTGCTGACGGGCGAACGCCGGCGGCCTGGAGGATAACTTACCCAATCAGTGCCAGGTGGAGCCAGCCCGCCTGGCCTGCATTGCTCAAGGGTTTGCATGCTTGGGCAGAGCTGTGCACCCAGGCTGCGCCGCGTAAATCCATTGGTCAACGCGTGGGACGCAGCAGCTTGTGCCTATAACAACGTCGAGCTCTGCTGCAAGGCTTTTCCCCAGCAGATCTCAGTGCACGCCTCCAAGGAGGGGATGAGGGCACTGCCAGACAACCCTAGAACCCCAGAGTTGGCAGAGACCTAGGGGACATTGGGTCCAGCCCCTGCCTAAAGCAGGACCAGCCCCAACTCAGCCTTCCCATGCAGGGCTCTATCCAGCAGGGCCTCACACACCTCTAGGGATGGAGATTCCACCCCCTCCCTGGGGAACCCAGCCCAGCGCTTCCCCACCCGCCTAGGGAAACAACCTAGCCCTCCCCCACTGCCATGTGAGCCCATTGCTCTGCGTTCTGCCATCCGTCCCCGCTGAGAGCAGCCTCTCTGGAACCGCCTGCAGGGAGTCGCAGGCTGCCCTCACTCTGCTCTTCTGCAGCTAAATAAGCCCAGTTCCCTCAGCGTGGCCACCCCTCCCTTATAGCATGTCCCGAGAGGCCCAGTGGCCCCGCGTCTCTGAGTTCTACCAGGGCCCCGAGGGGTGGGAGAGGCACATGGGGAGCCCCACTTCCTGGATTCACTCTCTCTGTACGCCTGCATGTCTCTCTCTGGCC
Source organism: Pelochelys cantorii (assembly GCA_032595735.1). NCBI lineage: Eukaryota > Metazoa > Chordata > Testudines > Trionychidae > Pelochelys > Pelochelys cantorii. The sequence goes on from CM064335.1 coordinate 56,527,352, forward strand.
CGAGCCCCTTGCTGATTAACCTGGGTTAACACTGGTCCCTGGGCAACACTTAATTCGCTGCAGCCTCAGGTTCAATTCTTCCAGCAACCGGGCCCCTCAGCTTGGGCTCTACTCTGGGTCTGGCTCCAGAGCCCCTGGATGCCCTCGGGGGGGTTCCAGGGAAAACAGCCAGCTGAGCTTTGGGAGCTGATAGGGGCTTAGGGCTGACACCTCCCCGCCCCACCCACCCTGCTAGCCAGATAACCCCTGAACTGAGGGGACGGGACGGGGAAGTCCCATGGCATTCCCCTGCTCCCCCCTCTCCGTGGCTTCCCTGCCAGGGGGAGTGAGCTGGGCCAGGCAGATGATTGCCTAACTCAGATGGCCCCTACACAAGCATAGGTCTGTGCCCTGCAGACACACACACCCCCTCCTCCGCCCCCAGCCGAAGGTTACGATAACTTGCTGAGACTGGCTGATGTTTGACCAGTGTTTGCTTCCACCTTATGGCCGCCCCACAGGCTAGGCTGGTTGGGGAAGCCTTGTGCTTGTGATGACACCCAGGAGCGCAGAGACCAGGCTGTGGGTGCACTCTGGTGGGACAGCAAAGGGGTTTCGTGTACTCAGGGAGGAGGATGGGAATTTTTAATTAGGGTTTTCACTTAACAAAAGTGTGCATGGAACAAGTCTGCTTTGCAGGAAAACCCTGAACTTTTCACTCCCCAAGGGTTCAGTGTTGTGATGAAAAAGTCCCCATGAAAAAAACCCATTTCCCAGCCATCTCTCTCTCCTGAAGTGCCAGTGTGGCCCTGTTCCAAGACCCTCTAAGATCGGCAGGGGGTAGGGTTGCCAAATGGTTTTATAAAAATACCGAACCCCAGAAAAACACCGGGAAAAAATTCTGTTGACCAAAAAAAAGAAGGGGAACTGGGGCCAGTTGCGGCCCCTTTAATTCCTGGGCCATGCTCCCCTCTCCCTCCGCCACAGTCAGTGCAAGTTGCGTGTCCCACGCAGCCTTCAGTCAGGTGCCCGAGCCGGGCCTTGGGAGAAACTGAGAATACCAGACATTTTAAATGGCTGGTATTTGGGGAATTTTTTGACCGGACAGAGGGCACAAATACTGGCTGTCGGATTCAATACTGGACACCTGGCAACCGTAGGCAGGGGGCTGGCATCACGCCTGATGGAAGAAAACGGGGCTGAATAAGACCCTACAATTGGCAGTGTTATTTCAAGGGTCTCAGTCTGTGCTTTCCTTGTCCTGAGCACAAAGGGCAAGGTCTGTACAAAGAGGGGAGCAAACACAAAGCTACTTTCCCATGTCACCCTGCCAGCTGTCCCTGGAGAGCCGGTCCCCCCTCATTGGGCGTGGCGTGGGGCTGCCCCCCACCCCACAGCAGGCTCCCCCTGTGTCCCAGGCACTGGTGCCACAGAGGCCTACAGCAGGTCCAGGCTAATGCACTTTGGACTAGTCAAACAAGCGGCGGGATTGCTCACAGCTGCTGAGGCCAGTGACTCGCCAGCCCGACCTCCTGCATGGCCCAGGGGCTGAAGAGTGGCCCAGTGCTAGAGGCGAGTGAAGGGCTGTCTTGTAGCAGGGCCCCTTCTAGAGCTTTGCTGGATGTGGGGTCTCCACCCCAGCCTTGGAGTTTGTTCCAGGGCCAGTTACGCTCCCCCCTCAGCAGTTCCCTCTGCAGACATGGCTGAGTTCAGCTGCCATCCCTGCCGCTCCGTCTGCCATGGCCCCTGAGCACCGACCAGCAGCTCGACTTCGCTTCCGGGGACTACGGGCTGAATCGCGTTCTGAGGGCGCAGCTGTGGCCTGGCACAAGGCTGCGCGTTCACACACACACACAGGCTGGCATGCTGCTTTATTGGAAGCTTAGCCACATCCAGTGCTGCCTAGTGCGCCAGAAACACGGTTCTGCAGCCCTGCAAAGCTCCCAGGGGAGAGATGGTCACTAGCATACGCAGACGTCCCCCAGCAGAGCACAGTCCGTTCCCATCAGGCCATTGCGACAACAAAGCTGGGATTTGCACAGGAGCCTGGGGGAATCAGGCACCCAAATGCAACTGAAGGGAAGAGGAGCTGGGTGCCCAGGCTCCAGAGGCGTATTTAAAACTCCCAGCCAAATGCCTGATCAGGGCTGGAAATTGGCTGTGCGGGGCTCAGCACAAGGCAATGAGAGGAGAGGAGTTTTCTGCTCCCCAGTCACCCCCTGGTCTCACTTCTCTCTTCCTTTGGAGACCTGCCAGCGTGAGCTGATGGGAGTGGGCCAGAGAGGGGGGCATGCCCGGGGTGCCTCCCCTCCCCCGCCCCAGTGCACCCCTCTTCCCTTTCCAAGTCAAGTGTTTGGTTGGTCTTGTGCCTTCTTTCTCTCCTCCATCCCCGTCAGTAGTAGGGCGAGGAGACTCTCTCAAGCATCTTCCTCTGAGGTACAAGCGGTTCCCCTTCTGGCTTGGGTGCGAACTTCCCTTTCAGATAAACCACCCTGCCTCGCACGAGTGTGGCGAGAACCTCTCCGCGCAGCTGGAAGCCAAGGTACGGGGTCAGCTAGGAGAGAGAAGCCCTCTGGTGAGTGCAAAGCAAGCTCCCCGCCTAGGCAGTGTACCAGGACTTCCCATTCTCGAGCTGGAAGATGCCAGGCATGGACGTTCCAGCCAAGCCCCATGCTCGTGCCTCCAGACCATTGCTCTGGGCCTTGCTCTGCAAGAGGGAGCCAATGACTCCGGCTGCACTGTGGCTGAATAGCCTGTCGCTGCAAGGCGGTGGCTTGCCAGGTGCATGGCTGGGCTGTGCACAGAACCCCGAGCCTGACCAGAGAAGGCCATTAGAAGCCCTACCACGTCGGAGACCCCACTTGTGCCTCTGTAGGATTTCCTGGCAGCGAGAGGCCGCAGGAGGAGTGTGTTCTACAGTGGGGGGGGGAGGGGAGGGAATGCAAGTTACCCTTAACAAAGGGGGGCAGATTAAAACCTTCCCACTTTCCCGGGGCTGGCAGAAAGGGGGGCTCTGTGCAAACAAAGCCTGAATCAGTCTTGTACCTGGTTTTTATGTTGAATCCTGTGTTTCTTCACCTAAAAAAGAGAGAAGAATTGTATGGCTGTTGAACTGAGAACGTGTCACCCCCCAGGAATGGGAATCTCGTCACTAGCTTCAGCAGGGACCGCCTCCAGTAGAGAAACACACAGAGGCGCGCTCCTTCTCCGGCCAACAAGTCACAGGAGACGAGAGCAGCAACTACAACGGAGGAGCAACTGTGCTTTCCAAGCGCTGGGTCTCGGTCTAGCGCCTGCCTTTCCACCCATGGCCTGCCTCAGCAGCCCCCAGAGATCACAAGTGCTTCTCAAGCCAAAGATGCATCCCGGGTCCCCACGATTACGACCGTGTGCCTCACGCCTCCCCCGTCATTACCTCAAACTCCTTGTCGGGATCCCAGATCACCAAGTCGGCATCCATCCCTGGGCGCAGTGCCCCCTTGCGCTCAGCCAGTCTGCTCAGGCGGGCAGGGTTGGTGCACATCAGTTGCACCACGTCATGGAGGGAGAATCCCCTGGATTTTGCTGAGGTCCAGAACAGCGGGAGCCCTGCGTGTGGTTCCAGCAGCTGTCAGCACGCATGGAAGGGGATCCAGGCTGTTACTGACTAGGCCGCTCTATTACGTTGCCCGTGGAAGGTCACACGTTGCTCCTGAGGCTGAGCTACAGTGCCTGGAGAGATCTCTACCGTATTCGAGAGCCGCCCTCCGTGAGTGGTGGGGACAAGGGTCTGCGTTGAAGTGTGAGTGCATGTGCTGCCCATTATACCACAGGGGCTGCTAATAGACTAGAGCTTGCCAGGGCTCGGACAGCTGCCGTAGCCACCAAAGGCTGTGGAGCACATGCCCACCACCCTCCCGCTGCCCCTCCAAGCGCCAGACGCGCTCATGCCGCCTGCTGCTAAAACCAGGCAGCGACCACTCATGAAACAGCCACGCACACTAGTGCCTGGGATACCCCATGTGGGGGCTGCACTCTTGGAAGGGGCCCAGACACCAGGGTGAGGGACATGGTAGGAGAACAGGAACAGAATTATGCAGGGCTGGGCTAGCTGGCTTGAGGCTTGGTGGGGCTGGGCAGCAGATAAGGTAGAAACCGCCCTGGGCCAGAACTGGAGTCTGCAGGAGCCCCCATGAGTGTAGACTATGGCTTGGGGCTCAGACTGTTTCCCAGAGCCTCCTGCCCCCCTCACTGAGGGCTCCAGGCTTCAGCTGGGGACTGGGGGGGGGGCCTCAGGACTTTAGCCCTGCAGAGGGGGAGGCAGCAGGGCTCCTACAGGTTCTACTGTATTTACCGCAGCAGCTCTGCTCCAGAGGGCTCTGGCTGAACTTAAGCCCTGCAGGGCGCCATCTGGCAGGCTTAGGGTTGCCAGATACTTTCACAAAAAATACCAAACATGGTGGGGAAAAAATTGGTTGAGGGAAAAAAAAGGGGGGGGGGGACCAAACTTGTTGGGCAAAACAAACAAATGGGGGACCAAAGCTGTTGAGAAAAAAAAAAAAAACCTGCACAAAAAAAGGTCACTGCACCTTTAAATCCCCACGCTTCCCACTTCCCCTGCCCGATGTGGCAGGGGAAGAATGTCCCAAGTGGCCTTCTGTCCGAGAAAAACAGAAAATACCCGACATTTTACATGTCGGGTATTTTCTGGTTTTTTTACTGGACAGAGGCCACAAATACCATACTTGTCCAGGCGAATACTGGACACCTGGCAACCCTAGGTAGGCTCAGCCGGGCTGCCCGGCCAGCCCTCTTACCAAACTGCAGTGAGGCAATGCCTCCCTGGGCCCTGAGAAAGTCTCCGTCCTCCCCGAGTTTGAGGTCTGGTGAGCAGGGGCTGTGGGCCGAGACGACCGCATCGATCAGCCCCTCTTGCAGGGCACACCAGAGCTGCTCCTGGAGCAGGAGAAAGGGAGCGGTTACCTGGCCTGCAGGGCTGGGATGTGCCTGGCCTGGCCAGTTTCCCCTGATGCCCTCCGTGAGACAGGGCAGTGCTTAGCCCTGAGGACATCCAAGGGGCTGCCCTGTGTGCTGGATGGGCTCCAGCCACTCCCATGGCTACCGTGAACGGCACCGCGTGGAGTGAGGGGAGGCCTTGGTTAGTGCAGCTTTGACAGCCTCCTGCCTGGATGCCCAATACCCCAGGCTGGTTTCTGCAGGATCTGGGGCTTGCCCTAGCCAGGCGCGTAATTCCCCAGCCCCGGCCTACGTCTGGGGCCCGGTTGCCTGGCTTCTGCCCCTGGACTCCACAGCAGCTGCCCTTGCCAAGGCACCTGCTCCCTTCCGAGGGCCAGGCCCAGTCCAGCCAGGGACCTGCTGAGCCGCCCCTGGTCACTTCACAGGCTCAAGCTTTGCCCTGCAGGCTGGGGGGCCGGAGTCTGGACCAGCAAAACACCCGCTGCCTCGCTCTCCCGCAAGCCTCCCCCCACCCTGGGGAGGCTCATGGCCTGTGCTCTCCGGGGCCGGGATTCCCCACTAGGCCTCGCTACCTGGTTGGCTTTGCCCCGGATGGGAGGGCAGCACTTGTAGTAGGTGCCCCCGGGGGGGACGCGCTCGGACGTCAGGCTGAGGTAGTGGTGGGCAGTCTCTGCGGTGAGCGGCACCCCCTTCTGGCGAGCCTCCCTGATGATGGGCAGGGCTCGGGCGGAGGAGAGGTGGAGGATGTGGCAGGGCACCCTGGCAGGAGGGAGTGAGAGACCGACCCTTATCTGTCGGCTGGCAGCTCCCCGCCTCCGCTCCGGGTGCCCCAGTGCGGAGCCGCAGCCTCGCTGCCAGGGGGCCTGTGGGTTAGGGCAGGGCGAGTGGCGGGAGGGGCGCCCGAGAGGTAACATGCCCACTTACACCAACTCACTGCACCTGGGATGGGCGGGGGGGCCAGGTGTGTGCGCACCACCCCCCTCGTGCCAGCACGGCGCCACCCACCCTTTTGTGCACCGAAAGCCGAGAGCCCAGGGGCGGGGTCAGACAGACACACCTGGAGGTCAAAGGTCACTGCTGCTAAAGCATGCCGCCCCCCCCCCCCCACTAACCCCAGTCCCTTACTTGTACTGGAGGCAGAGGTCAGCCACGGTCTGGACGGCCTCCATTTCCATGGTGTCGGGGCGGGAGCCCAGAAATGCCCCGTACTCTGTGGGGTCTGCAGACACCAGGCAAGGGACTCGAGTCAGGGTTGTGCGCTGCCTCTGGACCCAGGACTATTTACACCAGTGGCGGAGCTGACCCCGGGGTGCACGGCGTGGTTAACTGGGGGGTTATTCAGCCGGCTCTTGCCTGCATGCCTCAGTGTCTGTGGGCGCCCCTCAAGGCAGCGCAAAGGGGCCCGAAGGAAGCGAGGGCCAGGCCTCCTGCAGGCTGGGTACCTAGAGCCGTGCTTCCCATCCCAGAGCCTTCCCCACATACCCTCTAGTGCTGGATTCCAGTGGCCCAGGTCTTGCTCTGCGTGGAACTGGAAAGCAAATCCACCCAGAGGGAAGAGTTAGTGCTGGCAGGTGGGGGTGCTAAGCCGCCTCCCCACATCCAGGGCTACTCCTCCCTTTGCCCCCTTGCCCACTGGTGCAAGGAAGCAGGCTGGCCTGTTGGCTCATGCTCTCGGACACACAGGAGAGGAGCCCGGCTGTCTCCTGGGGAATGGAAACTCTTGGAAATCTCCTGCCATGGGGGGCTAATGACACACAGATTATGGCAACTTCTCCCCCTTTCCGGGGTGCTGGGAAGGGCTGGCTCTGCCTAATTTACCGATGGCTTTTTGGGGTGCTTGTCCCTCTGGGGTCACAGGCCAGGGGAGCAGCTTGTCCAGGGGGTGGTGAGATTTGGGGGAGGAAGCTGGAAATCAATATCTGCTTTTCGTTTCCAGGACAGGAACACTGTCCGCTGTGTGGAGGGGGGGGGACCCCCAGCCCTGCGCTGCCCTGCCCTTTGTGCGGCCAGCGGTACCTACGCCAGGGCGTGGGAGATGCTGCTGTTCTGATTTGGTGGCACCACTGGGTCTTGAGCCTGGAGACAGGGGCCTGCGCGGCCAGGACAGCTGGGCACAGGAGGTGACACTTACCAAGAGGACACAGTCTGTGCCTTGCAGCTCGTTCATCACCATGTGCAGATCTTGGGGGCAGACGTGGGGGAATTCCTTCACGCCGCGTGCGATCAGGGAGCACGCGAACCCTGGGACTCCAGCCTGCAGCATGGACAGGAGCTCATCCTACAGCAGGCGGCAGAAGAGATGCACTCAGGCCTGGACATCCCCCGTGCCTGGCGGAGCTCCAGCCTGGCCCCAGCACTTGCAGCAGTGGAGCAGGTGGCCAGCTGAGCCCAGGAAAGGGGGCCAGGCCGGAGACGGGGTTATGTTCCACGCTGGCGGGTTACCCGGCACCGGAGCCCCCAGCCCTTCCCGCTGGCTCCAGCTCGGAGAACCACATTTCAGCAACATCTGCCGAGGACATGCACCTGAACGATTGTCCCTTTGCGCCACCAGGCCTTGTCCGGGCCCCCAGCTCAGCAGGCACCTGGGACAGCTCTGCTGTGCGAGGAGCAGGGCCACCCACTTCTTTGGCCACTTACCGCTGCCGAAGGCCAAATGAGACGGCCCTCAGCATCCAAACCCTCATCTCCACAGCCCAGTGCTGCATACCCAAGAGCTTTCTGCGCCAGCTCCCACAGATCGCCGCCCGGGCGAGGAGAAGGGATTCCTCAGTTCTCTGGAGCTTTACTGACCCGTGGCCTGGCCAGCACACACCTCCCCATGCCTGCAGGCTGACCCAGCCCAGACGCCTCATCTCACAGCTGGGAATGGGATTCGGTCACCAGCCTCTACAGGAGCCAGGGCCAACCCTTCCCCCCACTGGAGTCAATGGGAGTCTTGCCAGTGGATGCAGATTTGTTAGCAGGATCCCCAGGACGTGGGTCTTGTCTCTTCCCCCAAACGACCCCCGTGTGGTCAGGCAGGTCAGCTGAGCTGGAGGCTTGTTCAGTGTCATTGGCTGACCCATCCACCCAGCCGTTGGGGGTCTGATCAGCTTCCCCTGCCTTATTTCTGGCTGGACAGCCTTCCTGGAGTGACTTGGCGCCAGATTTCCAGAGCCCCCCGGCACGTTCTTCCCAGAGAGCAGGGGAGGCCTGGTATCTGCCCTGGCTCTGTTCCAGCCGGTTGCACTGACCTGGTTCCCAGGGACGACTCCGCCCCAGAAGGCTACGTCCACATGGCACTGCCCTTTGGCAGCCTGCAGCTTGGCGTCCAAGGTGGCCAGAGTTGTGGTTGGGGGAAGACCGTTCCTGGGAGGGCAGAGACCGGGGTTGGGGGCAGTTTCACTAGATCCAAACCCTCCCTCGTTGGGAAGGAAGAGCGCTACCGAGCCATAGGGCAGAGCCCACGAGGCCTGGGGGCAGAGGAGAGCGCAGGGCAGACCGGGGCCAGCTCGCTGCTAGCAGATCGCAGGCAGATCTCGCTCTGCGGGGCAGTGCTGGGAGCACCAGATGGATAAATGGTGGGATGGGAGGAGACAAAGTGGGGACCAAAGCAGCGAACAGTTTGGGGCTCCCCTAGAACACCCACTACACCAGCCCCACCGCGGCTCTTTCCTACTCCCCGCCAGCCCCAAGACCCTATGTGTTCACATCCCCCCCCGCTCCAGCTCCACTGCCTGAATCCTGATCCCCCTAATTCGGCCTGGGGGATGGGGGTCAGAATGAGGATTTTTGTCCCCCGCCCCCGGAGTGAGCTGCTGCTGCTGAACCCTTTGCTTGCCAGGCAGGGTGGAGCCCTGTGGGGCCATGGGCGGCCGGCAGAGTGCTGTGCAGTCACCTGGTCACTCCCGAGGCAGGGCTGGGGGGGCAGGTCCCCCTCCTTACAGCTCCCAGCTGCAGTTTGCAGGGTTGTGCCCTGGGCTCCAGGCTGTGCGGGGTGATGGAGAACAGCTCCGCCAGCAGCACGGGGGAGTTAGCAACTGGCACGCACCCACTGGGCTCCCCACTCTCCCCAGAGAATAGCTCCCTGCACTGCACCAATTCCGCTCTGCAGCGACTGGGCTGACGTCCTGGCCAGTCTCACTGGGGCACATTTGCAAAGGTTCACCCTTCCGCCAAAGGAGGGTCTGGCCCGTTCTGCAGGGCCCGGACCCACTGTCCGTTGCAGGGGATGGACAAACCCCCGAGGTTCAGCGGGGGACGGCTTGGGCCTAACAACCCACATGCAGCCCAGGCAGGGCTGGCGACTCCTCACACCCAGCGCAATGCACGGTGAGAAGCCTCTTCGCTCTCCCCTCACCCTGCCCTTTACAAGGGGCTGGCCCCTCCCAGCGCACGCTGGCAGGGAGGTGACCCAGGGGCGCACAAGGGTGGTGTTACCATTGGAGAGGCTGGCCCCTCCCAGCGCACGCCGGCAGGGGGGTGACCCAGAGGAGCGCACAAGGGTGGTGTTACCATTGGAGAGGCTGGCCCCTCCCAGCGCACGCCGGCAGGGAGGTGACCCAGGGGCGCACAAGGGTGGTGTTACCATTGGAGAGGCTGGCCCCTCCCAGCGCACGCTGGCAGGGAGGTGACCCAGGGGCGCACAAGGATGGTGTTACCATTGGAGAGGCTGGCCCCTCCCAGCGCATGCTGGCAGGGAGGTGACCCAGAGGGGCGCACGGTGAGGTTGCCTCCCCGCCCTGGTACCGTACAGTGGCATATCCACCAGGGTTGTGACGCCTCCAGCAGCAGCAGCCTTGGTTGCAGACAAGTAGCCCTCCCAAGCCATGCGCCCCGGCTCGCAGGTGTGAACGTGAGAGTCTACAATCCCGGGCATCACCACCAGGTCGCCGACGTCCAGCACCTGCAGGGAGAAGGGAACTCAGACAGTCCTGGGCAAGGTCTAATGTTGGAGCCCTCCAGCCCACATCAGCAGACAGCCACCTTCCCCTTAAAGCTTCCTGGTCTGGATCAGCCCTGCGCGGAGCAATTGGCAGCAGACCCCGGGAGCCCTCCTGGAGCGAGGCGTGATGAGAAGAGCCGCCTCGCAACCCTCTGCCACGTGCCTCGGTCTCTGTAACAGCCGGCGCCTGCGGCCACGTGCCTCGCTGCTCCTCTCCCAGCCGAGATGCGGGTCCCTAGGGCTGCGAGCAGGGCAGAGGGATGGGAGGGGTCCGTCCCTTGTTTCTACAGGAGAGCCAGGCGAGTCACAGCTTGCACTTGAATGAGCCGTGGCACTGGCTGTGTGGAAAGCCCTCTGGGACTCGCTTGCAAGGAGCATCCCCAGGGAGCTGGCGGGAGCACCAGGGCCAAGGGCCCTTGTTTGGAGAAGGCAAATCTTCAACTTGAAAATGCAAGAATTCGCCTGGCCCTGCAGGTTACTCCACCAATCAGGGCCAAGCACAGCCTGCCGTCTTCACGTGCAGCCACATTTCTAATAGCAAGTCAAAGATCCGTGACCTGCCCGTGAGTCCCCTGCAACGCCGGGGACCTGGTGAGACTCACGCACCAGCCCCAGCAGATCACGAGCTGCTTGCACCCCAAGGAGCAAGTGGAAAAGAAGTGAATTGCTGTCTCTGCTCCACCGGGGCAGGACCCTGGGGAAGGGTCATTGGGCTGCTGGCTGGAAGTTCATCCCCGAGGGCACGGCTGTGAAACGGGCAGGGCCACAGGGATGGTACGAGCCCTTGGCTTGCCTTGCAGCCCCACGCTGCGGTGGTAGCCAGAGGCTCTAACTCTGCACTCTCCCACCAAAGCCAGTGGTGTCCCAGTGGCAGAGAGCTGGCATGAGGGAGCGGAGCTGGCCCTGTCTAAGGAACACGAGGTGGCAGGACGTTTCACCCCACGCACAGCGTCTGGCCTCCCCTGCTGCACTCTGGCACTCAACAAAGGCGTCCCCTCTAGCCCTCTGGGCCGTGGGTTTCCGTACGGCCTGCCAGCAGCCTCGTCGCACAGCACAGACAGAGGGAGAAGTGGGGTTGTGCCCAGCCTGGAGCCAGTTGGCACAGACAGTGCCCCACTCTGAAATCTGAGCCGGGGGCGAATAGCCGGAAAGTGCCCCCGAGGGTTGCTGTAGCTAGTCATGCAAGCCCAGCTCTGCCACGCCCCAGCGCTCTGGCCCCCACTTGCCTTCTCTCCGCCAGCACAGGCCCGGCTCCCCCTGGGCAGGACAGCAACTATCTTGCCATTGCAGATGCTGATTTCAGCCGGGCAGATGGTATTTTCCAGCACCACCCGGCTACTTCTCACAGCCGTGACCTCCGAGCCCAGCTCCACTCTGGCCGCTCCTGCGGGAAGGGGAAGAGAAGGGCTGCCCTGTATCTCCCAAGGAAGAGGAGCAAAGGGGCAGCGGATTGTTGCTGGGGCAGGCAGGGGAGAGGGGAGCTGCTCCCACACTAAGCCACTGGGGGCATCCACATAGAACACGATTTGATTCCCTCCCCCACCTGCTTATGGTCTCCCGAGAGCTCATGGTGCTGGGCCTTGAACATATTCAGTCAGAGACGGTCCCTGCCCCCACAGCTGCCCTGTTGTGGTGGCGGTATTGCGCCAGGCAGGAGACCATATCCACGTAGGTCTCCCGTGGCTCCTTCTGCACCCCCCGGAACTTCTTCCTGTACGTCTCGGGGGTCAGCCCGAACTTGTGCAGCAGGGCCTCCTTGACCCGTTCGTAGTCGCTGAGCTGCAGATTCTCCAGCTGGTTGAGCACCCCTGCGGCCGCCTGATCCAGCAAGGGGGTGAGCTGATGGAGCCGGTCCGCTGGGGAATCTGGTGTAGATCACAGCCCCACTCAAAGGAGCTAAGGAACCCCTCCATGTCCCCCACACAAGCTTCTCAAAGTGTCTGGCCATCCTGGGCCCCCTGGGGTCCTCCTCACTCACCGCAGCCGGGGCCCCTCGGCTTCTCCGCTCCGCCACGGCCAGTTCATGCTGCCGCTGCCTCTCTCAGTCCTGACGTTCCTCCCTGTGGTCTTGCTGCTCTTTCTCTTGTGACTCCAATTCCTTTAGCCTCAGCTCGATCTCCAGCCATCTCAGCTCTGCTGGGCTGGACCCTGCCCTGGACGAACCGCTGCTGGCGGTGGCCTGGTGGGCACCACGTCTGTCTGGCAGACTCCAGCCCTCCCTCCAGTCTGAGAGCCTGAGACGCTCCCAGGGGCTGTCTGGCTGCTCCCCGCTGGGACAGGATCCAGGCCGCTGGATGGGTCATTCTCTTCCAGCCAGGCAATCAGCTGGGCCTTGGTTGCTTTCCCCATGGGCAGGCCCCTCTCTCTGCACAGCCCCACAAGGTCTGCCTTCCGGAGTCGGGCGTAGGCCATCTTCCTGCCAATCCTCGGGGTGTAGACTCACTGACCGAGTGCTGCAGCGCCCCACGACTCCCAGGAATCGCTTCACTCTGCCTCCAGCACGCCTGGCTCTTGCAAGCCCCTTCCTCCTACTGCGCCCCATCACTTGCTGCTGGACGCTCCAGCCATGGGGTGCAGTGCATCCCACCCCTGACACCACTGTGATGGCGCGTCAGGTACCCCCCTGATCCTGCACCCCCTCTGCAGCAAGACGAGACTCCGCCAGCCAGTAGAACAGAGGGTTTATTGCTTCTCCAGGACACAGCCCAGCATAGGTGTGATGTGGACATAAGGAGTCGGGCCAGCCAGCCTTAGACCCCTTGGGGTTGGGGTCCACCGGCCCCTGACCCCTCAGTGCTCAGCTTAGTCTCCTCTTTTCGTGTCCTCCCAGCCAAGACTGCTCCTTCCCCAAGCCACCCCCTCCCTTTGTGCAGCCTCTTCCCTGGACAGGTGAGAACCAGTTGGGTCACTGTCTGCATGACCTGAGGGTCCTCAGGCGACCCCCCCGCTGGGCAGTGCTTATAGACACAGGACAGTGGGGGTCACCCACAGCCCAAGCATAGCGACCAGTGACTGCCTGAATGGGCAGCACACCCACTACATCACACCGCTGCCTAGAAGGGAAAGGCACAGCACGGGAGGCGGGGGGGAGGGACGGTCTCCGGCTGTGGGCAGGCAGAGGGATTAGCGTGACTGTATGGACGGGGAGTTACAGAGAGCCAAGCGCCCTGCGAAAAGCCAGCTCGTCACCAGGCAGACCCAGCACCCCAAGCTAGCACTACAGCCCCCTCAATCCAGCCGGACACTTGGTGCTAAGTGGCACCAGGGATACCTACAGCTCAGGCTTGCTCCAGCAGTCATTTTGCTATTGACTTTAATAGGAGCAGAGTTTGTCCCAAGTCAGTGTTCCCTGTAAGCTGAGTGCTTGGGCAGGAGAGATTCAAATGCCGCCCAGCAGCATGTGTTTCTACTGGTGGTGCACATCTGCACATGTACTGGTGCGTAGAATACAATTTATTCTGCACATGGATGGAAAAATTCCAGGGACCAATGTTTCCAATGCCTTTGCATTTGCAGATTTCCCTCCCCTTCCTTAGAAGTGTTTTTCTTTGTAAAGGAGCCTGGTGTGCAGCGGTGGGTGTCTCAGTTCAGGTCCCCAAGACGTGGAGAACTCCTCCAGCCCCCAGCAGAACAGTAGTTCACGACTTCCCATCCATTCTTGCACTGCTGCTGGGTGGTCTCACCCCGACCCCTTTGCTAACGGCATGTAGGACCCAAGACAAGAGCTCAAGCACCCCCCGATAGACCCTTCTGCTAGTGCCCCGTGGGCGTGGCTGGAGGAGTCTCCAGTCCAGCTGAGACTGGCTCCCAGCGCGGCCCAGGGGCGAGGACAGTGCAGCTGAGACTGGCTCCCAGCAGGGCCCAGGGGCGAGGACAGTGCAGCTGAGACTGGCTCCCAGCAGGGCCCAGGGGCGAGGACAGTGCAGCTGAGACTGGCCCCCAGCAGGGCCCAGGGGCGAGGACAGTGCAGCTGAGACTGGCCCCCAGCGCGGCCCAGGGGCGAGGACAGTGCAGCTGAGACTGGCTCCCAGCGCGGCCCAGGGGCGAGGACAGTGCAGCTGAGACTGGCTCCCAGCGCGGCCCAGGGGCGAGGACAGTGCAGCTGAGACTGGCTCCCAGCAGGGCCCAGGGGCGAGGACAGTGCAGCTGAGACTGGCTCCCAGCGCGGCCCAGGGGCGAGGACAGTGCAGCTGAGACTGGCCCCCAGCGCGGCCCAGGGGCGAGGACAGTGCAGCTGAGACTGGCTCCCAGCGCGGCCCAGGGGCGAGGACAGTGCAGCTGAGACTGGCTCCCAGCGCGGCCCAGGGGCGAGGACAGTGCAGCTGAGACTGGCTCCCAGCAGGGCCCAGGGGCGAGGACAGTGCAGCTGAGACTGGCTCCCAGCAGGGCCCAGGGGCGAGGACAGTGCAGCTGAGACTGGCCCCCAGCGCGGCCCAGGGGCGAGGACAGTGCAGCTGAGACTGGCCCCCAGCGCGGCCCAGGGGCGAGGACAGTGCAGCTGAGACTGGCCCCCAGCGCGGCCCAGGGGCGAGGACAGTGCAGCTGAGACTGGCCCCCAGCGCGGCCCAGGGGCGAGGACAGTGCAGCTGAGACTGGCTCCCAGCGCGGCCCAGGGGCGAGGACAGTGCAGCTGAGACTGGCCCCCAGCGCGGCCCAGGGGCGAGGACAGTGCAGCTGAGACTGGCCCCCAGAGCGGCCCAGGGGCGAGGGCAGGGAACCGCAAGAGACCAGTGGGGGCAGATGCAGCCCGGCTCCCTGTGCCCAGAGCCGCATGGCAGGAGGGTTTCTGCCAGCTAGCCCCCAGCATTCTTTCCCCTGAGGGCTGGATCTGCTCCCTGCTCACCTGGCTGGGGCTCTTCCCCGTGCTTTGCAGACATCCTACGCTGGCGTGTGCTCTGCCCTTGACTCCACGTCTCTGTCCCAGGTTGCGTGGGGCTCCTCTCTCAATGGAGCTGCCTTGGGATCGGGGACTTTCCGAATGACCCCAGCACGGTTGTTCTTGTCCCTCAGGGAGGGGCTAGTTAATATTTGATGAGCTCTGTGCTTTGCAAACAGACAGCCACGTCTACCTAGTGCAGGCCCAGCGCTGCATGGCTTTCCCCTTCCGAACTCTTGGGTTTGCTTTTATTTCCGAGCAGACCCTTACTGCTGTGGCAAGCAGCTGAACTGATGACAGTGCCAGCTTCCTCCCAGCCCCACCAGTGAGCCATGGGCTTATCCCGGGTGGGGCACCTGCAGGGATGGCTAAGCCTGCTGCTTAGCCAAGTCTCCCATTGGCCAGCCTTTGGAGACAGCTCGGAGGCTTACGTGAACCT
The DNA here is from genome assembly GCA_032595735.1 of Pelochelys cantorii. Lineage (NCBI taxonomy): Eukaryota > Metazoa > Chordata > Testudines > Trionychidae > Pelochelys > Pelochelys cantorii. Next base: position 56,542,526 of record CM064335.1, read on the forward strand.
GAGCTTTCTGAGATCCTGTTCTGCCTGCTGGGCTCCGATGCCCATTGGACTGACTCTGTAGGCAGTGAGATCCTGGAGAAATGCCAATTGTTCACTACTATTTAGAAGCCATGTGTGTCTCTGAGGAGATGTTCGTTTACTTCCTTTTTTGGAAAACTTCTCTCTGATGGAATAATTCCTTAGGAGCAATACTGCCTCTGGCCTCTGGCAAAGCAAGCAGAGAAAACCTTCCAGCAGGTGCTATAACCCATTATCCTGCACCTGTACCATCAAGGACCTTCCTTTTATTTCTACTGATTTGGGGTTTTTTGCTTGGCACAGGAACCAACACGGCTGTGCTGTAGTGTCAGTACCTTGCTGGTTGCTGTGCTTGGGCTGTGGGCTGTGGGCTGTGGATGACCCCCACTGGCCTCTGTCTGTGAGCACGGCCCAGCGGGGGCGCCTTGAGGGCCCCATGACAGTGACCGAACTGGTCCTACCGGTTAAGGGAAGGGACGGAACAAAGGAAGTGAGTGTTCGGGGAAGGGGCAGTTGCTGGCTAGAATCATGAAGGAAACGGACTAAGCAGGGGGGCTGGGAGTCTAAGGGCCGAGGGACGCCATCTCAAGGGGTCTGAGGCAGCCTGGCCCTGACTCCTGCAGCCACGTCACGTCTGTGCTGCGCTGTATCCTGGAAAAGCAATAAACCCCCCCTGTTCTACTGGCTGGCGGAGTCTGTTCTTGCTGCTACGGAGGGAACCCCGACTCGCCATCACAACAGCATAAAATTGAACTCGCACATTATGCTGATAAGAAACCCTAATGTCAAACGTTTCAGAGGGGCGCCATTAGTCTAACAGAAAAAACGTAAAAAACGACAAATAGTCCTGCAGCACCTTAGAGACTAACACGCCACGTAAATGGGAGCACGAGCCCACTTCTTCCGATGAAACATCAAAGGCACTTGCAGCCCTACCGCCCCATTAGTCTAGATTTGGAAACACGGGAATTAATAACAAACCTCCAGCCAAGGCTTGAGTCTGTCCACCTCCGTGGGCAAGCAGCTGGAGGAAGAGACTGTCTGACACAGGCCTAGCAGGTCAGTCAGTATGGAAAATACGCAGGAAAGCCCTTCTGGTGTTCTTATCTACCTACCTGCCCTGTCTAACGCTAATTTGTACCGTGGCAGAACAGGGCCCCACGGAGCGCCCACTGTGATTGGCGCTGTACATTCACACAGGGCAGGCCCCAAAGCGCTTGCAATAAACGCACCAGCAACCTACCCTAGCTAAGGGCACCCACAGCAGGCTTGGAACAAAACCCTCATTTGCCACATCTGATCCACTGGGCTGTGCTGCATCCCTCCCGTTGGTGGCTGCATCCTGCTGCCCAGTAAGGTGAAGTCATAAAGCAGGCGCGGCTGCACGGACCTCAGCGGGGCTATGTAGACCTGACCTGCAAGGGGCTGTGCTTGTGCAACCCTCAGACACACCAATGCATTGATATCAAACTGTTTAGGATAGGCAAGACAGAAGCAGACTGTGAGGGACTCCAAGAAGATCTCACCAAACTGAGTGATTGGGCAACAAAATGGCAAATGAAATTTAATGTGGATAAGTGTAAAGTAATGCACATCGGGAAAAATAACCCCAACTATACGTACAGTATGATGGGGGCTAATTTGGCTACGACAAATCAGGAAAGAGATCTTGGAGTTATCGTGGACAGTTCTCTGAAAACTTCCACGCAGTGTGCAGCGGCGGTCAAAAAGGCAAATAGGATGCTAGGAATTATTAAGAAAGGGATAGAAAATAAGACCCAGAATATCTTACTGCCCCTGTATAAAACTATGGTACGCCCACATCTTGAATACTGTGTACAGATGTGGTCTCCTCACCTCAAAAAAGATATTTTGGCCTTGGAAAGGGTTCAGAAAAGGGCAACTAAAATGATTAGGGGTTTGGAACGGGTCCCATATGAGGAGAGGTTAAAGCGACTGGGACTTTTCAGTTTAGAAAAGAGGAGACTGAGGGGGGATATGATAGAGGTATATAAAATCATGAGTGGTGTGGAGAGGGTCGATAAAGAGAAGTTATTTATTAGTTCCCATAATAGAAGAACTAGAGGACACCAAATGAAATTAATGGGTAGCAGGTTTAAAACTAATAAAAGAAAGTTCTTCTTCACACAGCGTGTAGTCAACCTGTGGAACTCCTTGCCAGAGGCGACTGTGAAGGCTAGGACTATAATAGAGTTTAAAGAGAAGCTAGATAATTTCATGGAGGTTAGGTCCATAAAAGGCTATTAGCCAGGGGATAAAATGGTGTCCTTGGCCTCTGTTTGTCAGAGGCTGGAGAGGGATGACAGGAGACAAATCGCTTGATCATTGTCTTCGGTCCACCCCCTCTGGGGCACCTGGTGCTGGCCACTGTCGGCAGACAGGCTACTGGGCTAGATGGACCTTTGGTCTGACCCAGTAAGGCCATTCTTATGTTCTTATGCATTCGTAGCGCCGCACTCTCCCTCAACGGCTCCATGGCCAATTAACAAACCATCCGGCCAAGCGCCCGCCGCCCAAGCTCCCCGAGCAAGTGCCCTCCCTGGTCACGGCCGGTGCCTTCCTTTGACTGTGCTTCGTCCTTAAAGCAATTCTCGTCTCTTACCATCTCCGTGCCCTTTCCCGTCCTCTTACTGCCCAGCATGAACGTTCAGCCACACGGCTCTTTTCATCAAGCGTGCTTTACAACGGAGGGCAGCATCGTTAGCCTCATGGTACTGATGGGGAAACTGAGGCATGGCCAGGGCACCTGACTTTTCCACTCTCACCCTCCCACAGGATTCAGGCCTCCCAAGTCCCAGCACAGGGCTCTACCCACCGCGGCCCTGCCAGCTGAAATCCTGCTGAATCCCTGCACAAAGTTCAGCACCAAGGGCCGTTACCCGGGATCTCCATGGCAGCGAGGGAGAGGGAGCCCTCCCCACCAGGCACAGGCCATGCTCTGCAGTGTGAGCTCTGGCAGCCTGCTCGATGGGGGCAGGAGTTGCACAGCGCCCCCATTTGCACCCATCCAGTGGCCCATCTCCTGTCCAGCTCCCGCACTGAGCTACCCAGAGACAACCCCTGGGCAGCCCAGTCCCCTGTGCCATGGGGAGCAGGTGTGTGGCTCAGAGGTGGGCCCAGTCCCCCGGTGCCGTGGGGAGCAGGTGTGTGGCTCAGACGTGGGCCCAGTCCCCCGGTGCCGTGGGGAGCAGGTGTGTGGCTCAGACGTGGGTCCATTCCCCTGGTGCCGTGGGGAGCAGGTGTGTGGCTCAGAGGTGGGCCCGGTTCCCCGGTGCCGTGGGGAGCAGGTGTGTGGCTCAGACGTGGGTCCATTCCCCTGGTGCCGTGGGGAGCAGGTGTGTGGCTCAGACGTGGGTCCATTCCCCTGGTGCCGTGGGGAGCAGGTGTGTGGCTCAGAGGTGGGCCCGGTTCCCCGGTGCCGTGGGGAGCAGGTGTGTGGCTCAGACGTGGGTCCATTCCCCTGGTGCCGTGGGGAGCAGGTGTGTGGCTCAGACGTGGGTCCATTCCCCTGGTGCCGTGGGGAGCAGGTGTGTGGCTCAGAGGTGGGCCCGGTTCCCCGGCGCCGTGGGGAGCAGGTGTGTGGCTCAGAGGTGGGCCCGGTCCCCCGGTGCCGTGGGGAGCAGGTGTGTGGCTCAGACGTGGGTCCATTCCCCTGGTGCCGTGGGGAGCAGGTGTGTGGCTCAGAGGTGGGCCCGGTTCCCCGGCGCCGTGGGGAGCAGGTGTGTGGCTCAGACGTGGGCCCGGTCCCCCGGTGCCGTGGGGAGCAGGTGTGTGGCTCAGACGTGGGTCCATTCCCCTGGTGCCGTGGGGAGCAGGTGTGTGGCTCAGAGGTGGGCAAGCTGTTAAATCCAGAAGGCAGAGATCAAGCAGTGTGTAGTGAAGGGCAGACCGCGGCTACATGCGGCAGTCAGAAGTTAATCTGAACTAAATCCTTAGTTCGGATTAACTGTTACACCTCATTGCAGGAGGAGTAACAGTTAATCCAAACTAAGGACTTAGTTTGGATTAACTTCTGACTGCCGCATGTAGCCGCGGGCAGTCAGTTCGAACTAAGGGGATTTAAAAATGGCGCCTGCCCGGCAACATGCAAATGAAGCCCGGGATATTTAAATCCCGGGCTTCATTTGCAAGTTCGAATGCCTACATTAGCCACCCTAGTTCGAGCTAGGGGGCTAGTATAGACATACCCAAAGGTATTTAGGTTCTTAACGCCCACTGAAGTCAGTGGGAGTTAGGAGCCTAAGGGTATGTCTAGACTACATGCCCCTACCCAACATAGTCAATGAAGCGGGGATTTAAATATCCCCGGCTTCATTTAAATAAAAATGGCCGCCGTGCTGTGCTGGCTCAGCTGATCGTCGGCGCAGCGTGCGAGTCAAGACGCAGATCGGTCGACAGGGGAAGCCTTTGCCAACTGCTCCCTGTGCCTCGTGAAACCAGGTTTACAGGAGATTCTAAAGGATTGGCTCAGCGTGCTCTTGTGGCTAGGATCCAGAGTGTAAACTGATCAGGACCTGTGGCTGGTTTCTTGGGACTGGAGACCCCATTCGGGGGAGGTGAGATTGGGTTCTATAACCCCTCACCTGTGGGCAGGCCCGGGGCTGATTGAGGCACAGGGAGAGCTGGGGTGTCTGAGGGGTTTTGCTCGTGAGGCTTCCTGCTGGCCGGACTGGCAGCTGGAGCGCTCGGTGTGACTGGTGTGTGGCCTGTTTGGGAAGGTCTCCAGTCTGGGGCTGTAAGGAGCCCTGAGTCTGAGCAATTCGCCCTGAGCGGACGCCCTCGGCTGTGCCCAGACCCGTCCCGTCCCGTCACACATGCTCTGTAGGAAGGTGGGCTGTGACCAACCAGGGATATAGGTGTTCTCGCCCCACCACACTTTGGGAACTCTACTGCTGCAAATCCATCTACTGTGTCCTCCACATTCCAGAGAGTCACAGCGATGCACAGCAGGGTATTAATGGCCCTGCACACATGCATGACAACCCGTGTTCCTTCTGTTTGTTGTGTCCGCGTGCGGAGTGACTTCTGTGCACCGATATACCAAGGGTCATTCTGCACAGTGTGTGCAGGGAACGGCTCCGAGGGAAGCTGCTCAGGGCACTGGCTGCTACGAGCAGGGAGGGCTACCCATAGCCCTCTTTCACCATAGCAATGTGGAGCCAAGTGAAAGGCAACTTCCCATGGCTGCTGCAGCTCCAGTGGGCACAGCCAGGGAAGGGGCCCTTGTTCCTCAGTCGCAGCAGCTCTGGTTTGGGCACCGTGGCCAGGAGAGAGGCATGCCCCTCTGGCCCCGGCCCTGAGCTGCCGTGGCCAGGGAAAGACACCCCCGCCCCTGGCCTCAGCACAGAGAGAACTTACACAACAATGCCTCTCGTTGAGTTTTCCCAACTCCCAGAACTCCAGCATTGGAAACTGCCACCTGCTTCTTCATGGTGAGTGCAGCCCTCCTTCTGGTGTCCAGCTCCTCCAGGGCACCCAGAACGTGGCCTTTCACCTCCACGAGCTTTGCAGCCGCTGCTCCTTGGCTCAGCCCCGGGCTACGACACACTCCGTCAGTCTGTGCTTCTTTCCAGGCCCAGAAGCGGCACTCCAAAGTCTGCAGCTGATCCATGAATTCCGACAACCTTGAATTGTTTTTCACTGTGCCACTCAGCAAACTATCACTGAAGAAACCCTCATGTCCCCCATTGCTGCAAACCTTCCACTTCTAGTACTCTAGGGCTACATCTACACTGGCAGCTTCTTGCGCAAGAACTGGTTTGCAGAAGAGTTCTTGTGCAAAAAGTCTTCCACAAGAGCGCGTCCACACTGGCATGTGCTTTTGCGCAAGAGATGTGCTTTTGTGCAAGAGCGTCTATGGCAGTGTGGATGCTCTCTTGTGCAAGAAAGCTCTGATGGCCATGTTAGCCATAGGGGTTTCTTGCGCAGGAAATTCATGTTGCCCGTCCACACTGCCTTCTTGTGGAAGAGCTCTTGCGCAAGAGGGCTTATTCCTTGTGGGGAGAGGAATAACTCTTCCGGAAGAAGCCCTGTTTTCCGACGCTAGACTGTAAATTTACTTGCGCAAGAATGCGTGTGCATTGTAGACACCCGGCAAGTTTTTGCGCAAGAACAGCTGTTCTTGCTCAAGAAGCCGCCGGTGTAGACATAGCCTATAATTCTATGTAACAGTCGGGTCTGGGGGTGGTGAGACTTTGGTCTCATTACATTGGTTTGGTTCAGCATGTGGGCACTGCGTGGTGCGGTGATCTGGGCTGTTCAGGAATTCAGACTGAATGATATGGGGGGGGGTCCCTTTTTGTTTTAACTTCTAGGACTCTAATCACCCCACATCAGTGATTTGTTTTCAAAGGTTCAGGGAGACCTTTTGAATGTGCGGGTGGCCCTTGTCAGCCCCTGCCAGCAATGGCACTGCCACATAACGATATCCTCTGAAATCTCGGCACACAAAGCACCATGTCCAAAGCTCCTTGCACAGTCAGCTACAAGATCTGGGTACCTCTGTGTGCAGCTCCAGTTGGTATCTGCACCGCGCAGCATGTAGGTAGGGCTTGATTCGTTCTCACTTCTCTCTCCGCTGTCAGTTCCCTTTACACTATGGGAGGCAGGTAAAGAGATCTGAGTGCAAATGCGACTCAGGATCGCAATCAGGAGATAATGAACCCAGAACTACTAGCATGGTGCCTGTTACTACAGCAGCTACATGCTTAGGTACAAAGCTAACCATACACTGAAGTCCTGGAGCTGCCTCCAGGGGGTAGTACTGACACCCCGAGATGGTTGCCTTCAGAAACATCAGCTGCACGCTTGGCAGGACAAGAGATCAAAGCAGAGCACAAGAGTGTAAAAATAAAATGCAAACAAAAGCTAAAGCAGGCAGATGTGTGGTACCTCCTTCTCCTTGGACTCTGGCAGCCACAGTGGGACACTGGCCATCCACCTGCTCACTGCCAGGACTTCTTCCCAGCAGTCTCTGGTGATTTCAGATCTTAGCAAGCATGGTAGAAGAAACCCAGCTCCAGTACCGGTCATCTGGAAAAGTGGGTTGTACCCATGAAAGCTCACAATACCATTGACATGTTTTGTTAGTCTCTAAGGTGCTACTAGACTATTTGTTATGTTTTAAGTTTTTCATAAGAAAAGCAGCAGCCAATGGTACCAATTTAGCTCTGTTCTTTGGGGGAGCGGGAGCAGGAGAAGGGATCAGATCAAACCAGTGCAGTCCAGAGAGATCATCTAGCCTCCTAACCAGAAAAACCTTCCTCACCCCCCTTCCACTCCTAGGCCGCTGAAAGTCGAACCCCTGCATTAGCAAGATTCTTTCTGCTGAGTGTGAGCCCTTTCCTATGGAACAATTTAGCACAGTCCTGCTTTTCTCACAAAATTCCAGCCCTGGGTAAGCAGATGTCACTGACCCTGACCCTGCATTTCATACACACAGAGCTGGGGTTGGGTCACAAATTAAGTTGATGACAAGGAGCAAAACATGGCTCCATCTGCTGACTAGCTAGCACATCTCAGCAAGGCGGGGCCAGCTGTATTTACATGGACATGCCCAGGGTCTGCCAGAGATACCTGCCTTCCCACCCTGCGTAGGGATGGGAGCAGGGAGGGCTAGTGGAACTTGTGCTGGGTGAAGCGCTTCCCCTAGCTCTGCCCATACCTGCTCTCAGACTCCAGGCAAGTGAAAGCTGGTTTCCCTCCCAGCTCTGTAAGGGAGGTGCAGCGCCACACACAGCAAGGTTCCTGCTTTGTCCCCTCTTGGCTGGGCTACTCTGATACCAATATGCACTAATAAGCCTGTTTCATTCCTCTGGCAAGGGGACAGGTGTTCCTGACGTCGTCTACTCTGCCCTCTGTAACATGCCCACATGCCCTGGGGATGGCCATGATGAAAGTGGCTGAACAGAACACAACCGAACCAGCCAAGACATTTGCCATCTCTGCACCTCAGTTTCCCCACCTGCAGCAATACTTGGGTTCCTCTTGGGAAGTACTGGACCCGGTGCCCAGTTGTATTTCCCAGTGAGTGGCAAGAGCCGTTTCTCAGAAACCCATTCTGCCCCTCTTTCCCCCCCCCCCAAATCGCATCAGGCCTCCCAGGGAATATTGAACCAGGACAAAATGGACTCTGGAGGAAAGCAGCTTTCTTGGCTGCTCTGCCCACAGCCCTGGTTTACTGATCTATTTTGAGAAGAAGGCTTCTGCTTTTCTGAGTTGCTAATCCCTCAGCCCTGCTGTGCCCCCGGGTGCCATGTCTCCGAGAGTGCGATCTCACCCCTCTGGTCTGAAAATGTCATTTCCACCCTCGGTCCTTCCCTCGGCACAGGGGAAGCCAGCGTGGTGGAGTGTTCTCATAGGGGAAAGGTAATGGGCAATGAGGGATCCAGCCCAAGGTGGCGCTGGGGGCTTGGGTCTTAACAAAAAAGTGTTTGACTCTAGGCCCAGGGCAGCATGGCTGGGATGAGAATGGGCAAGTGAGCTCTGTGCACACGATGCTGTACTCTGGCACCACCCTCCCACGGGGCCCACCTGCTCCTGAGGGCTCTCACTGGCTTCCAGATGTTTTCCCAGTCCTATCTGTCCCTGCCACCACTCGGCATGAAGGGACGTGGCTGAGCTTTTCAGCAACAAAACCGTAGGCCTGCGTCATTACCATGGTGATGGGCCGGCCTAACAAAATGCAGCTTCCCAAATCAGAAGAGTGGAGATTCCTACCCTGTGGTTGTTATGGCAATGAGGGAAACAATTGAACGTGTAAGGGCTGTGACCCATAAATATATGGACATTGGCTTAAGGTGTGTAGCTTCCCTTCCTTGGGGCCCTGCTTGTATTCTGATGGGCACGTCTACACTGCAGGCAAAGTCAGATTAAACTGTGCCACTTTGTCAATTGGATAGCTGAAGTCGAAATAGCTGAATCCAGCTTCTGCGCTGTCTACACAAGAATGCTCTTCCGTCGACTTCCCTCATTTCTCGTGAAGTGAGGTTACAGGAGTCGGAGTCAGAAGTCCGCCAGCTCGACATTATTTTGAAATAACGACTTGCTGTGTAGACGCGCTCTTTGTCATTCTGAAATAATGCTGCTGTGTAGACATACGCATGGACGCAGGTAGCTTTCCCCTGCTAAGAGGCCTCAGACCCCTGCCCTCAGTGTCTCCTCATTCCTTGGAGAGACCGTGCTCTTTGCCTGCTGCTCCAGTGGAGGGAGCAGGAGACACCCTGCAGGGAGCTCCGCTGGATCCGACCGTCCGCTGTCACAGCTACGAGGCTGAGGGATGAGGTGTGGCCTGGTGAGCCAGTGACAAGGAACCCATCATCCCAGCTGGGGGGGATTGCTCAGCCTCCAAGCAAGCAGAGGAGAAGGCTCTGGACTGGGAAGGGAAATGAGGGGGCATGGTCAGGCTCTTCTCCTTAGGCTCTCAAACAAAGGAGAAAGTCTGAACATGCTTCAGGCTCAGTTTTGTTTCAGTCACTTTCTGACAGGGATGAATTTTTTCCCAACAAGTTTTTAAATTGCTATGTTATCGAAAGAACCGGGCTTTGTTGTTGCTGCTGTAGCGCACACAGCTGCTGGGTGCGCTGTACTGCCCATCCAGAGGCACCCAGGCCACTTACAGAAGAAGGATGAGTCTGCTCTGTACCCTCAGCTGAGCGCTAGCTGGCTTGTAGCTCATGTGGGAGAGGCCAGCGTTACGCTGCTGCCTCAAAAACGGTTTGTTTCAAACAACAGGCATCAGTTTGGAGAGTGGGCGACTGAAAACCGTTAAAGGGAAAACGATGGCCAAGCCTCAGTTAGTTTTCATGAAATACATCATCAAAGGGACTTGGGGGAAGAACATTTCCAAGGCAAGGAAAAGGTGATTTTCAACTGAACAGGTTTTCTTCAGAAAATCTCAGCCACCTTGACAGATTTAGTCATGACCCACTCCAAACGCCTCTTTGCCTTGAACCCCAGCAGCTGCAGCCGATGGCTCCCCGTGAAGCCAGGTAGCGGGTGGTGCTGGCTCCAGGTGGGGAAAATGAAGAAGGTCTGGTGACTCATCTGACCCAATCAGGCCTCTCCCTTGCCTGGCCCAGAGGCTGGGCCCTGGGAAGAAAGAGGGAGTGCGGGCGGGCAGTTCAGAAAGGTGGTGTGGAGCTAGAGACCTGTAGATGACTCCTGGGAGGGCCTGCCTGGGCAAGGAGCCAAGCAGGAGCTGAGGGGAGAGATGGAAAGGAGCCCAGGAAGCCCAGAGGAGAACAGACAAACCAGAAGAATCAGAGGAGAACAGACAAACCATTGGGAAGGAGGTGCTGGGCCCGTTCTGAGACAGGGCAAAGACTTTGTGTTTGGTTTGGTTTGACCCTGGATGTAGGAACTCTGCTCCCTTGGAAGGGGTGGACTTTTGGTTGGACTTAGCCAGAGGTCCATTCACTGCATCTAGTCACCACTGCAAGCCAGGGCAGGGGTTACTGAGGCAGGACTGCTGCTATAGCAGCAGCAGCACCCTAGAACCCAAGGGGGCAGGCTGGCGGAGGTGACTAACCAAAATTCAGCTCTGTGTTCAGGTTCTCCAGCCAAAGACGATGATGTTCCCAGCTCTCAGCCACACCCTTTCATCAGAGTCATCTTGTGTTCCAAACATAGGAAAGCTTATGTACTGGCCAAAGGGCCTGTGTGTTGCCAGGTATTCCCCCTCTGAAAAGCTAAAGGGACGCCCCTCTACTTGCACAATCCCTTTATTAACACAAGAACCCCTGTGTCTGCTGCCAGCTCTGCACCGAAGCTACGAGTTGGGTGAGTGGTTTTAACATTTACCCTGGGATCTGCAATATTTTATACCGGTAACTTTGTTAGACTTTGTATCTTTACCACTTTGGTTACAGAATTCTTATTCCTTTCTAGCACGCTCAGGAAAAGTCCTTTCCCTGCCTCAATTGCTCTGTGTCTTAGCCTCTTCAGGGATTCTGGAGAACCAGCAGCCTTAGGCCACAGTAAGACACTCACCCCCTGAGCAGTGGCACAGGGCAAGCAGTTTTATCCGGACAGTTAAAACAATTTGGTTTCTATTATTATAAACCACTCAAACTCCTAATAAATACACAAGGAAATGTTCTTGTTGAAAGAATAAACACCTGTTCAACTGAAGGCCAAGAAACCAGGTCTGTAGGTCTTCAGTCCTCAACTTTTTTCTCCATTTAAAAAAAATGGAGATCTCCTTTGGATATTTCTAAGGTAAAAAAACAAGCAGGAAAGAAACCCCCCCCCCCCCAGGTCTCTGTCCATTATATAGAGATAAAAAAAGAGCACAGAGTTTTATTTTCTCTTTGCAACTCATTTTAAAACCCTGCAAATACATTAATTACTTGCATATACTGTTTTAACAAGCAGAAGCTCCAAGATATGCTGCCTAAAACAGCTGTCAGCTACAGAGTAATCTTCTTTGGTCTAAATAAATCCTTTCAGATGGCTTGGCTTCTAGTTTTTTAATTTGTGAACAGGAGCAAAAAAGGCCAGGAAATACCCTTATGCTGGCGATAAGTCCGTAAAAAGTCAAGCCCTGATCTCACCACCGTCTGTGTGAGTCAGGAGTAACTCCACAGCATGGATGCAATTACTCTGGGTGGAAGGCAGATTGGAGTCAGGCCCCTAGCCATTACTGGCATGGGAGAACCTTACAGATGTTGATGATAAAGCGGCAGCCAGAGCTAGTGGGAGTGTAGCACAAGCTTGAGCAGGGGAAAGGGAGCTGTTAGAGTGGGGAAGTAGGAGAGAGAGATGGGTGGGTTTTGTAGACTCAGGAAGGGGCATTGGAGAGGAGTGAAAATGGTGGTGTGAGGGCATGAGCTGGTCTACCTGTGGCGAGAAGCCAGCCAGATACCTTTGTGTGGGAGAGGGCTGCCGAAGGCCACAGGCAGAGTTCTCTAATGAGCAAGACTGGCAGGTGGGGACGCTCTGGCAAAGTTCCTCGCTTTGAAGAAAAGGACTTTGTGACTTTCCCTTGGCAGTCAGAGTTCGGAGGCAGAGAGAGACTAAGGAGAGAATCTGGGGAAAACAGGCACTAGGGAGGAGCAGGCGAAACCCAACAGCAGGAAAGAAAGGGCTGTGGAGTGAAGAGGGCTCTTGGCTCTCTGGTGGCAGGGCCAGCAGCTGAGAACATTCACCCGCTTCAGTGCTCTGTGTCATAGCCACGGCCCTGCCCTGCCCCCCAGCAAGAGGCAAGGTGCTGTTGTACTTCTGCCGCAGATTCTGCCTACCCTGGCTCCAAAGGGAAGCACTTTGGGCTAGGTGTAGCCTGGGACAGGGCCCGTCTTCCCTGCACTGCTCCCTGCAGTCCAGAGAGCTTATGCCCCTCACAGGCTGAGCTGCCATCCAGAGTAGGCCCTGGGAGACACTAGCTTGGTTAACAGGCTGCTTGTCCAATCAGCCCTCACATGCAGAGTTTGGGGGGGGGGGCTAGGCTGGGGGTGTGGAACAGTGGGGCACATGGAGAAGTGAGGTGCTAGGCTGGGAGAGGGGGAGCGCTGAGTGATGGGGGGGAGGGGTCTGCAGAGGAGGGGGTGCTGGGCTGGGGAGCATGGATCAGTGGGCTGCAAGGGTCAGGCATTTGTTTAGTCCCTCTATTAGCCTGAACAACTGGGTTTCGGATCTGTTTTGGGCTGGGCAGACCAGCTCAGTTTAGATGCATTGGTTGGACCCATAGACAGACATTCAGAGAGAGAAAGAGAGAGAGACGGATTCCAAGTCCAGAAGGGACTACTGTGATCAGCTAGTCAGGCCTCTGCATAGACTTGCCCCAAAACACTTCCTAGAGCAGAGCTTTCAGAAGAGCACCCAGCCTGTATTGAAATGTACTAGAATCACAGAACATAGGGACTGCAGGCCACCTAGTCTAGTTCCAAAGCCAAGCTATTGGGTCTAAACCCTCCAAGACAGATAGCTCCAGCCTCCTTTGGAAAACCTTCAGGGAAGGCATTTCCACGACCTCCCCAGGTGTCTGTGCCAATGTCCTGCTGCTCTTATACTCAGAAGTTTCCCCTGAGATTTAATGTAAATCTGCTGGGCTATGGCTTGATCCGATCACCTCTTGTCCTGTCCTCTGTAGCAAGAGAGAACAGCTTTGTTATGGCAGACTGCCCCCGCTCCCCATCTTTTGCAAACTCCTATGGCTTGTGTTCCAGCCCTTTGATCGGCCTCATCTCTCACCTCCTTTCTGTGCAGCAGTGACCAAAACTGGCCACGGTGCTCCAGTGCCAAGTAGACTTGCATGCTGAGCCTCTGTTAATGCAACCTACAACAGCATTTGCTCTTTTTGCAGCAGCATGGCATTGCAGACTCATGCTGAGGCCATGATCCACCACAGCTTTCAGATCCCCCAGTCTGTATTTGTGCATTTGGGTTTTCTTCCCTAGGTGGAGCACCTTATGTTTGTCATTGCTGAGTTTCATTTTGTTATATATTGTTCTGTTCTCCACTTTATCAAGATCCCGCTGAACTTTAGCTCTGTCTACAAAGTGTTGGCAGCCCCCTAGCTTTCTGTAATCTGCAAATTTGATCAGTATGCTCTCTGTTCCTACAGCTAGATCATTAAGAAAGATGTTAAACACCATCAGATGCAGAACAGATCACTCTAGTACCCCACTTGAGAACTGTCCATTACTCTTTGCTTGCGGTTGTTTCACAAATTATGTACCCACTTACTGGTAATAGTTCTGACTAGCCCCACATTTCTCCAGCTTACTTATCAGACTCTCATGTGAGACTCAGCTAAAAGCCTTGCTGGAGTCCAGGTATAATACATCCACTGCATTCCCCATCCACCAAACCAGTTACCCAGTCAAAGAAGGAAATTAAGCTGGTTTGGCAGGATTTGTTTTTGATAAATCCATGCTAGCTGCCAGTGATCAGGTATTTGCAAATTGAATATTTGATACATTGCTCTAATATAGCGACTAGCAACATAGGCTAGTGAGTGGGCTGCAAGATTGTCACAGCCAAGACAGACTCTGGGATAGAGTGCTCTTGCTAACTGTGCTTGTGCACCTAGAATTTGCAGGGTGTGCCATTGAACTGTAGCAGCACTTTGATTAGATGCAGCAGGAGTGCATGGCTCTTACAGTCAGAGGTGTGTGCAATCATTTCACCTCACTTCATGTATTCTTGCTTTGTGTGTGTCACTTTAGTAACACCAGCGTGAAAAATACAACAAGGATGGAAACTAGCAGAATCTGGAAACCCTGCAAGTGGGTAACAGGAAACAAAATGTCTTGTGGGCCGCATATAGATGGGCTACATGTGGCCCTTGGGCCGCAGCTTGACCACCATGAGCTAGAAGGTGTTGATGGCCCATCGGACAAGACAATAAGCTTTGAAAGAGTTTAGCCTTCCTGAGAATGTGCCAGCCAGCCTGTAAGTAAGTACTCAGCAGGGCATGCAAAGGCACATGACACTGAACTCCATTTTGATGCCTGTATTTTTCCACAAGCCAGTCTGGGAACTGAGTCTGGAACAAGGGGTTTCTTCCCATCAGACCGTAAAGCTATATAAGGAGGGGTGTGACAGCATGGAGTGGCCTCACTCTCCATGCAAGGACACTCCTGCAAACACCTGAGGAACAGAGATGGACTGCCAATTCATAGCCAACCTATTGGCATGTTAGGGTTACTTGGCCTGTTTATTTGCTTTCTCTGTTTGCTGTCCCTTAGAATCACTTCCAATCCCTCTTGCAGTTAATCAATGTGGTTTTGCTTTATCTAGCCAAGGGCGCTTTCAAGTGACGTGTCTGCGGAAATCTCAGCGTGGTTAACACAGGCTTGTTGCGTCTCCTTCCCGCGTCCAGGGAAGGCAAACTACAGCGCTGGGTTTATACTGCACAGATCCCTGCGCAGAGCAAGATGGTCTAATCCTGGCTCTACAGCCCCACAAAGGGGTGCAAGGCAGGGAGTTGGGGAACTGGCTGCGTGTCCCTGAGGGAAAGCTCTAAGGCAGGGCTACTCAACACATGGCCTGCGGGGCAGTTTGGGTTTACACGGGGCTCAACACGTGGCCTGCGGGTAGGATCCTTTGAACACAGCCTCCACTGGGAACACGCTCCACAACAGTGAGGCATCTCTCAGGTGGGGTGAACACTGAAAGATGCAAGCAGATGGGCTGGCTGGAACAGGCAGGTACAGGGTGTTGGCGTTTCTAGCTCCCAGGGAGGAGGTGCTGGGAGTGCAGGGGCATTGTGGGAAGTGCTTTGTATTCATGCCCATCAGTGTGAGAATCTATTTGAATGTATATGCAACCACACTTAAGTTGTGGCCCTTGGCATGTGCTGTGAGTATCTTTGTGGCCCCCAGGCTTCCAAAGTTGAGTAGCCCTGCACTAAGGTAACTAAGGTGGTGTGTGGCACCACCTGCTGTCGTGTGGGGTGATAACTTGCTTGCGACCAGGAGCAGCAAACAGGGAGTTTGGAGAGGGAGTTCTCCAGGTAAAGGAGGAGTAAATACGGGACCCTTGTGGTGAGTGGCTGTCTGTAGTGTGTAGGGGGGGGGGGGTTACTTGCTGTGTGCTGAGCTTGTTTGTCTGTCTGTTTGGTTTGTTTGTTTCAAGGAGCGTGTGCGGTGGCCGGGAGCTTCTAAAGGTTTGAAATCTAGAAGCCTCTGTTAATTGGCTGAGCCTCAGTCAGGGGGAGGGGCTACCAGGGCTTTATAAGCTGTGAGTCAGCGACCAGGAGCAGCTAACAGGGAGTTTGGAGGGTGAGGTTAGAGGGGGAGGTTAGAGGGTGCTAGTGACTTCTGATCTTCTTTAAACGTAACTTTTATAATAATCTATAGTCCAGACATTTAATAAGAAGCCCAGTTTATACTTAAACTTATTCATAAGAAAAACGGAGACAGAAGCCCAGCAGCAGAGTGGGGGCTATCCTGTTTATTGCGTCGAGTGTAACGTGTATGATTACCTGCCCTGTGGGCGGGTGGTGTATGTGTGCACCTGTTGCAAGGAACTCCTGACCCTCAGAGACCGAGTTCGGGCTTTGAAGGCCAGGGTGGCTGAACTGCAGGAGCTAAGGGAGGTAAAGAGCTATGTTGATGAGACTTTCTGGGATGCTGTAGTACTGTCCCACCTCCAGTCTGAGAGCCCCAGTGCTCTTAAAGAGGATGAAAGGCTCAGGGGAGCAGAGCATTCAATGGGAGCAGAGGGAAACCATCCCGTAGTTGGGACCCTCCTTCCAGAGGATGTTGCGGTATCCTCTCGCACTGAGGATACCTCTGAGGGGGAGGGAATGCCAGCTGTTAGGAAGAGGCAGGTGTTAGTAGGGGGTGATTCGATCGTTAGAAACATAGATAATTGGGTCTGTGATGACCGGGAGAACTGTATGGTCACTTGCCTGCCTGGTGCGAAGGTTGTGGATCTCTTGAGGCATCTAGATAGACTTATGTGTAGTGCTGGGGAGGAGCCGGTGGTCGTGGTACATGTAGGTACCAATGATGTAGGGAAGGGTAGGAGAGATGTCCTGGAGGCCAAATTTAGGTTGCTAGGAAAGAGACTGAAATCCAGGACCTCTATGGTGGCATTCTCGGAAATGCTTCCAGTTCCACGCGCAGGGCCAGGTAGGCAGGCAGAGCTTCAGAGTCTCAATGCGTGGATGAGACGATGGTGTAGGGAAGAGGGGTTTAGATTTATTAGGAACTGGGGACACTTTTGGGAGAGGGGGAGCCTATACAGGAAGGATGGGCTCCACCTAAACCAGGGTGGAACCAGATTGCTGGCACTAAACATTAAAAAGGCCGTAGAGCAGTTTTTAAACTAAGAGATGGGGGAAAGCCGATTGGTGTGGAGATGCACATAAATCGGATGGAGACTTCTTTTAAAGAAGAATCCATTGATAGAGATTCTCTAGGCTGTAGTCAGAAAGAGAGGAGGGGAGAGGACAAACCACGGGCCAGAGCAGACAAACAACCGCATATAAAGGAATCCAATGCATCAGGGAAGGGCAGACAAATAAGCAGTGGCAATTTTTTAAAGTGCTTCTACGCAAATGCTAGGAGTCTGACTAATAAGATGGGTGAACTAGAGTACCTCATATTAAAGGAGGAGATTGACATAATAGGTATTACTGAAACCTGGTGGAATGAGGAAAATCTGTGGGACACAATCATACCGGGATATAAAATATATCGGAAGGATAGAGCAGGCCGTGTGGGTGGCGGAGTGGCACTGTATGTGAAAGATAATGTAGAATCAAATGAAATAAAAATATTAAATGAATCAACATGTTCAATAGAATCGCTATGGATAGTAATTCCATGCTCCAATAATAAGAAATTAGCAGTAGGGCTATATTACCGACCACCTGACCAGGACAGTGATACTGACACTGAAATGCTGAGGAAGATATAGAGAGGCTACCAAAATAAAGAACTCTATAATAATGGGGGATTTTAATTATCCCCATATTGACTGGGTACATGTCACCTCAGCAAGAGAAGCAGAGAGAAAATTTCTCAATGGCTTAAATGACTGCTTCTTGGAGCAGCCGGTGCAGGAACCCACAAGGGGAGAGGCAATTCTCGATTTTAGTCCTGAGTGGAGTGCAGGATCAGGTCCAGGAAATAACCGTTACAGGACCGCTTGGGAATAGTGACCATAATATAATAACATTCAACATTCCTGTGGTGGGAAGAACACCTCAGCAGTCCAGCACCCTTGCATTTAATTTCAAAAAGGGGAATTACACAAAAATGAGGAGGCTAGTTAAACAGAAATTAAAAGGCACAGTGACTAGAGCCAAATCCCTGCAAGCTGCATGGAAACTTTTTAAAGACACCATAATAGAGGCCCAACTTAAATGTATACCCCAAATTAAAAAACATAGCAAGAGACCTAAAAAAGTCAGCGTGGCTTAACCACCATGTAAAAGAAGCAGTGAGGGACAAAAAGGCATCTCTTAAGAAGTGGAAGCCCAATCCTAGTGAGATAAATAGAAAGGAACATAAACACTGTCAAATCAAGTGTAAAAATGTAATAAGAAAAGCAAAAAAAGATTTTGAGGAACAGCTAGCCAAAAGCTCAAAAAGAAATAACAAAATGTTTTTTCAGTACATTAGAAGCAGGAAGCCTGCTAAAAAACCTGTGGGTCCCCTAGACGATCGAATTATAAAAGGCGCAATCAAGGACGATAAAGCCATTGCGGAGAAACTAAAAGATTTCTTTGCTTCAGTCTCCACGGCTGAGGACGTTAGGGAGATTCCCAAATCTGCACCGTACTTTGTGGGTGATGAATCTGAAGAACTGTCCCGGATTGAAGTGTCATTAGAGGAGGTTTTGGAACAGATAGAAAAACTTAATGTTAACAAATCTCCGGGACCGGATGGCATTCATCCAAGGGTTCTAAAAGAACTCAAATGGGAAATTGCTGAACTATTATCTGTGGTTTGTAACCTATCCTTTAAATTGGCTTCCATACCTAATGACTGGAAGGTAGCTAACGTGACACCAATATTTAAAAAGGGCTCCAGAGGCGATCCGGGCAATTACAGACCGGTAAGTCTAACTTCAGTACCGGGCAAATTAGTCGAAACAATAGTAAAGAATAAAATTGTGAGGCACGTAGAAGAACATAATTTTGTTGGACAAAAGTCCACATGATTTCCCTTTACAGAAACCATGTCTTACTAATCTATTAGAGTTCTTTGAAGGGGTTGACAAACATGCGGACAAGGGGGATCCAGTAGAT
Organism: Pelochelys cantorii; assembly: GCA_032595735.1. Lineage (NCBI taxonomy): Eukaryota > Metazoa > Chordata > Testudines > Trionychidae > Pelochelys > Pelochelys cantorii. The sequence continues at coordinate 56,561,268 of CM064335.1, forward strand.
ATAGTATACTTAGATTTTCAGAAAGCCTTTGACAAGGTCCCTCACCAAAGGCTCTTGTGTAAATTACATTGTCATGGGATGAGAGGGAAGGTCCTTTCATGGATTGAGAACTGGTTAAAAGACAGGAAACAAAGGGTAGGAATAAATGGTGAATTTTCAGAATGGAGAGGGGTAACTAGTGGTGTCCCCCAAGGGTCAGTCCTGGGACCAATCCTGTTCAACTTATTCATAAATGATCTGGAGAAAGGGGTAAGCAGTGAGGTGGTAAAGTTTGCAGATGATACCAAACTGTTCAGGATAGTCAAGACAGAAGCAGACTGTAAGGGACTCCAAGAAGATCTCACCAAACTGAGTGATTGGGCAACAAAATGGCAAATGAAATTTAATGTGGATAAGTGTAAAGTAATGCACATTGGGGAAAAATAACCCCACCTATACGTACAGTATGATGGGGGCTAATTTGGCTACGACAAATCAGGAAAGATCTTGGAGTTATCGTGGACAGTTCTCTGAAAACTTCCACGCAGTGTGCAGCGGCTGTCAAAAAGGCAAATAGGATGCTAGGAATTATTAAGAAAGGGATAGAAAATAAGACCCAGAATATCTTACTGCCCCTGTATAAAACTATGGTACGCCCACATCTTGAATACTGTGTACAGATGTGGTCTCCTCACCTCAAAAAAGATATTTTGGCCTTGGAAAGGGTTCAGAAAAGAGCAACTAAAATGATTAGGGGTTTGGAACGGGTCCCATATGAAGAGAGGCTAAAGCGACTGGGACTTTTCAGTTTAGAAAAGAGGAGACTGAGGGGGGATATGATAGAGGTCTATAAAATCATGAGTGGTGTGGAGAGGGCCGATAAAGAGAAGTTATTTATTAGTTCCCATAATAGAAGAACTAGAGGACACCAAATGAAATTAATGGGTAGCAGGTTTAAAACTAATAAAAGAAAGTTCTTCTTCACACAGCGTGTAGTCAGCCTGTGGAACTCCTTGCCAGAGGAGGCTGTGAAGGCTAGGACTATAACAGAGTTTAAAGAGAAGCTAGATAATTTCATGGAGGTTAGGTCCATAAAAGGCTATTAGCCAGGGGATAGAAATGGTGTCCCTGGCCTCTGTTTGTCAGAGGCTGGAGAGGGATGGCAGGAGACAAATCGCTTGATCACTGTCTTCGGTCCAGCCTCTCTGGGGCACCTGGTGCTGGCCACTGTCGGCAGACAGGCTACTGGGCTAGATGGACCTTTGGTCTGACCCAGTACAGCCGTTCTTATGTTCTAACAGGGCCTGGTGGGGCTGGCCAGCCCAGCCCAGAGGGGTGGGTAGTGGGGTGCAGCGGTTCCCACAGCTCACGGTCTGCACCCCCGGTGACAACCCTTCACGTCTCCTTCCATCCATTGATGTAATGTTCCATGCCAGTAAGGATCATGGCATTATTCCAAGTTCACTCCATTGCAACGGCAGCTCTGATCTGAGGGCGTTCCCTTTGTGAATGGAGCCCTGTCCGGTGTCTGAGAAGGAGCAGACTGCCTCCCCATTCCACTTGCAAGCTGAGGAAAGCCAATGAGATGCAGGGTCTCGGGGTCACAAGCTGGGCCTGGAGCAGATGCAGTGTCACCAACTCAGGAGAGTTGATGTTTGTGGACGGACAAACAGAACAAAAAGCCAGGCTGGCCCCGAGGAGCTTACAGTCTAAGCCTAGGACAAGCGAGAAGAGATGGCTTCACACAGAGAAGCAGCGGACTACAAGGAGACACTCACTGAGGTCTGACTATGGTGTTTCCTACAGGTGGTACAGTGCAAGCTGACCCATTACAGGCTACCACTGCCTCTTTCACTGGGGCTAGGTGCTGGAAAAGAAGACCCTTGAGATGTCTGTGTCTGATAGGAGCAGGTAGGTGTGGCGGTGCGTCGGGGTCTCCCGAATCCTGCACCCCCGTAATGGCACGGACAGACTCCACCAGCCAGTAGAAGAGAGGGAGTTTATTGCTTCTCCAGGATACAGCACAGCACAGATGTCATCTGGTTACAGGAACCGGGCCTAGGATGCCTCAGTCCCCCTTGAGATGGGGGATGCCGGGCCCCTAAATTCCAGCCCCTCTGGGCCCTAGGCTGTCTCCTCCATGATCCCAGACAGAAACTAACTCACTCACTTCCAGCCCTGCCCCCAGCCAGGTCTGGCCTTGCCCCCTTCCTTTCCATTGTTCTGCTCCATGGGAGATACCTGTCTGACGAGTTTCGAAGCCCCCTTGCATAATGACTCATCCCCTGCCCTGCTGGGCCGTGCTGCAGACAGCAGCCAGTGGAGGTCACTCACAACCCAAGCCTAGCAACCAGCAAGGTACCCCCACTACATCACAGTAGGGGGAGAGGAGATTGTACTGGGGAGGATTCCTGTTATAATCCTTTTATATTTACAGAACCCAGAGCCTAGGTGCTGTCGGGGTATGATGGGATATACTAGCCCCACACTGGTGAGGCGAGGGTTAAAGAGCAGTTGGGTGCAGCAGCCCCTTGCTGGGAAGCCACCAGGGCTCCATGTCCCCACATGGAGCCTCAGAGCCCAGATGCTGGAGCCTGGCAGCCGTGAGAGCTGTTGCCAACAGAAGAGGCAGCTCAGCGAGGTATGGGGGGGAGACCCCAAGATGATGCCAAAGGGATTGGAGCAATGGTGGGAAGGGACCCAGAGAGCATGTTCAGGGCTATGAAGCCTCAGGCTCTGTACACGATTCATGTACAAGTCAGGGACAGACTGCTGAGCCCAGAGTGCCGCCCTGCGAGAAAGCTGGGCCCCTGGCCCTGAGGCAGCGCCTGGCTAGCTGCCAGCAGAGCGACAATGAGCTTTGCAGTGCCCAGGGTTCGCCGTAAGCGCACATGGCTGCCGAATGGGCCATGCACACAGGGGTCAGTGGGCGTGCAGCTCTGCTCTGCAGGGGGATTGAGCAGGCCTAGGGGTGCGCAGGGCCGGTGCCCTTTGTGATTCTCAGATGAGAGGTTCTCAGGTTCCGCATAAAAGCTGGGTTGTTTTTAGCCACCCCCATGCAAAGGCAGGTTGGGCCCTGAAGCCCAGACCCCTGCAGACTCCAACCTCCCGTTGATTGCGAAGCTTCTGGGCCTGAGAGCAAAATGGGTTCTCTCCTTCTCTCACCCCACCCCCCGGTGTTAAGGGTTCCGCAGGCTGGGCTGGGGGAGCTCCACTGGCTACCAGTCGTGCTTCAGTGGCCTGGGTCCCCTGCTTGTAGTTGGCTGGGGCAGCACTTAGGATGGTCCTTACTCATGCAAATAGCCCTCTGCGGCCAGTGGGTCTCAATCTGGCCCCTGGTTGTCCCCTGGATTCAGCTGGCTCCCTCTGACACGCGCTAACGTGCGGGACAAATGTGTTTGTGACCAGAGATTTGCCTCTTGACCAGCCCCTGAGCAGGCCTGGGGTCAAACAGTGCCATGCCCGCTCCTGGCTCTCTGACTTGCTTCTCCCAGGCAGCGTGGCTGAAGGGACGCTGGATGGCTGAGCCTGAAGCGAGGGGAGCTATGGGGTGGGGGGGCAGGAGATGCTGAAATGGTGCAGGTGGGTGGGTGGTGTCAGCACTCGCAGGATGGGATGGAGACTAGGGCAGAGATTTGGGGGGGGATGCAGGTGGCATGTCTGGGGCGGGTGGTGCTGCTGGAGGAGAGGAAGTAAAGGAGGGTGAGGGATAGCTCAGCCCAAGGTCTCTGTGGGGCCTAGAAGGCCCATTGTGCTAGATGCTGTAACGGAGGCAGAGACAAGCTCTTCAGGGCAGCTGCAGCTTAAATACACCAGGGCAAGAAGGGAAAAGGAGGCCCAGGTCTCCTGCATCCTAGCCCAGTGCCACCCTGGGCCATGCTGCTCCCTGTGCAGACTATTTACCCACAGCTCAAGGGCTAGCCCACAGAGGGGGCCATCTTTGTGTCCCCGGAGAGGTGCAAGCATGGGCAAGCTCTGCTGGCCTGAGGGTCCTGGGGGATTATGCCGGGGCTCCAGAAGGTGCAGCTCTGTGTGTGCGTGTGCGCGTGTGTGCGCGTGTGTGCGCGTGCATGCGTGCGTGGAGGGGGAATGGGTGAGGCCCGCTGGGCTGTGGGTGTTTAGGGTGTGGGAACTGGGGGGGAGCTGCTGTGCTGCCAGTCCTGGGGGCTGTGGGGGTAGGATTGCAGCGGTGGTTTCCTGACAGTGGTGGGGTGATCTGCACAGGGCTGTACCTGGATGGTGCAGAAGGACAGGGCTGGGAGGGGAAGGAAGGGCTGATGGTCCCAGGGGTTGGTGTGGGGCTATGCTGGGGCTGTGTGGGGGGAGGAGGGGGGACTTGGCAAGGGGCTGTGGTTCCCGGGGGCCAGTGTGGGGCTATGTTGGGGCAGTACAGGAGGGCAGGAATAGGGGGAAGGCTGTGGCCTGGGGGAATCCAGGGCCTGGTGTGTGGCTGTACCTGGATGGGGCAGGGTTGGGTGGGGGGGGGGGAGCTTGTGGTCCCTGGGGAGGGCTGAAGGGGCCTGTGCCTGGATGGTTGGGGGAGCAGGGGTTCTGGGGGATGCTCAGCTGGGTGCCCCTGGGAGGGACAGGGCTTGGGAGGGGACTGTGTGGAGCTGTGCCTTGGTGATGGGGCAGGTTTGGGGGGGCTGGTGGGCTGTGGATCTCAAAAGGGTCAGGACTTTGGGAAGGGGCTGTGGCAGGCTGTACCTGAGTGGTATGATGGGCTAGGCTTCGGGTGGGTTTGTGGGGTTGGCATCCCTGGGAGGGGCAGGGTTTGGGGGGGCTGGTGCAAGGTTGGGCCAGGGCAGTGCAGCAGGACCAGGATGGGGAGGGACAAGGGTTGGTGCCAAGTTGCATCTGGGTAGTGTGGAGGGGCTGCAGGGGCTGGTGTGGGAGGGAGGGATGGAGGAGCCCTGGGGGTCAGTGCAGAGCTGAGCCTGGGTGGTGCAGGGCAGGGATGGGGAGCTGTGTCTGGTGGTGCGGGGGCTGGGAGCTGGTGCGGGGCAGAGATGGGGGGCCAGGGGCCAGTGCGAGGAAGGGATGGGGGACCGGGAGGGGGTGTGCTTGAGTGCTGCAGCAGGCAGGGCTGGGGAGGCTGGTGTGCACCTGTGCCTGGTGGTGCAGGGCGGGTAGAGACTGAGGTGGGGGGCTGAGCCTGGGTGGTGCAGGGCAGGGATAGGGAGCTGGGGCTGGTGCGGGGTAGGAATGGGGGGACAGTGGGGGAAAAAGGATGGGGCTGGTGTGGGGCAGAGGGATAGGGGGCTGGGGCCCAGTGGGGGGACAAGGATGGGGGGCCGGTGGGAGCAGGGACGGGGCCAGAGGGATGGGGCAGGTGCGATGCAGGGAGGTGGGGGCAGGGATGGGGGGCCCGGGCCCCTCCCCCGCTGCCGCAGTGACGCCCGTGATGTCAGGCGGCGGCCCCCGCCCGCAGCGCAGCCAACCAGCGGCCGCGGGGCGGGGGCGCAGCCCGGAGCCCGGAGCCCGGCAAGGCGGCGGCTCAGAGCAGCGCGGAGCCTGGTGCAGCTGCCGATGCCGGCGCCGGTCGCAGGGAGCCGCTGAGCCGCGGCCCAGGTAAGAGCATCCCGGCCCGGCCGGCAGGTGCCGCGGGGATTCGTCACCAAGGAGAACGAGGGAGCGAGCCTGGACCCCCCCGGGAGAACAGGTGGGGGAGCGAGCCTGGACCCCCCCGGGAGAACAGGTGGGGGAGCGAGCTTGGACCCCCCCGGGAGAACAGGTGGGGGAGCGAGCCTGGACCCCCCCGGGAGAACAGGTGGGGGAGCGAGCTTGGACCCCCCCGGGAGAACAGGTGGGGGAGCCCCCTCCCCGGAGAACAATGGGGCGAGCTCGGATTCCCCCGGGAGAACAGGTGGGGGAGGCCCCCCCCCCCCCCGACAACAATAGAGCGAGCACGCCCCCTCCCCGGAGAACAATGGGGCGAGCTCGGATTCCCCCGGGGAGAACAGGTGGGGGAGGCCCCCCCCCCCCCGACAACAATAGAGCTCGCTCGCCCCTTCCCCCCGGAGAACAATGGGGCGAGCTCGGATTCCCCCGGGGAGAACAGGTCGGGGAGTGGGCTTGCCGCCCCCCCGGGAACAAAGGAGCGGGCCCCCTCGCGCCCTGTGTCTCCTGGCTGCGCGGGGCAGCAGGGGGAGAGCCGCCTCCCAAACAAAGAGGGGGCAAAGCCCCCGGTTGCGGCAGGGCTGGGCCGGCTGATGTCACGCCGGTGTGGCCGGTCCCTTCGCACGGTGGCGGCTGGGAGATGGGGGGAGGCTGAGTGGAAAAACAGGCCAGGGAAGGCGGGGCGGGGCGGGGCGGGGCAGGGCAGGGCAGTGCGGGGCGCACTGCTCCGGTAAATAGCAAATCCTGCTCCTCCGCAGGGATGCAGGAATCCGGGTCGCTTCCAGCATCTCCCCTGCCTGGCCAGGCCCTGAGGCAGGGCGCTGGGTAGTGAATTCCCCTGGGCTTTGCTCCTAAACCACAGGGGTGGCTGCTCCCCAGGGCTCTTCTCTGGCAGCCCTTAGCCCTGCTCCCCTGCCCTCTCCCAGCAGGGGCAGAGCCTTAGCCCTGCATCCCTGCCACAGAGGTGTTGCTGTAGGTGTTACGGAAAGAAGCCCAGCCAGGAGCGGGAGGAGGCAGCCATGCCTCAGTGCCGACCATCACCCCGCCCTGGCAGTGACAGAGAAACGGAGAGAACGCCGAGTCATGGGGCCTGGGTCGGCGGCTGGCAGCCAGTGGCCATGAGCCAGGGATCCAGGCTGCTGGGGGGTCTAGCAAGACCCTCTGCCTGGATTCCGTTCCAGCCGGGCTCCGTGGGAGCAGCGGCATTTTCCAGATTGGCAGAACAGGGCAGGGAGCATGTAGACAAAATGTCCGTCTCGCTGTCTGGGTCCGTCTCTGGGTTTGCTGGTGGCCCTTGCCTGGCTGCTTTCCACAGCCAGTGTGCCTGGGGAATGTGGTAGGGGAGCTGGCTAAAAGGCTTTTTGCGGATGGACGTGCGTGCGAGAGCTGCCCTGCATGGTGGGACACAGTGTCCGGGCAGTGCCGTCCTGGTGCGTGCTCCTGTCCGATGCACATGGGGGAAGCTGTTACCCGTCAGGGAGAGGTCTTCACGGCTCTTTTGGAAACAGCCTCTTTCCAAAATCCCCAGGGCTGGGCCAGGGTTTGGCTGGGAAACTGGCTGGGCATCAGCCATTTTGCAGGTTTTCGAGGCTGCGCTGCTGTCGTGATAGGGCTGGGAGCAGGTGTGTGTGTTGGTGTCAGAGGAAAGGGGGGTGTGTGTCCTGCTGTTCCGCAGTTTGAGCTACCCTGTGGCCTGAGCTGAGACGGCTCCCAGCCCTGGCTCTAACCCTCCCTCTAGACAAAGGGAAGCGGGACGGTTAAGGTGGCACATGCCCCAGGTGGCAGCGTACCCTGCCCCACCAGAGTCCAGCTCTTGTGCCTCGGGGCCGAGGTGGCAGACTTGGAGGGTCAGGGTGCAGAGCACCTGTCTGCTTGCTTGTCACTCAAGGCCATTTTGGGAACAACATGGCTGCCCGTGGGCCTGGCTGAGTGCGCTGATTGTGGCTAGTGCCTGAGTACGCATGGGGAAGGCCAGAGTGAGGCACCTCTCTCTCCTGCTGAGGCCAGGCAAAGCGCTGCAGCTGCTGTCTGGCGCTGGGTGAAGGGAGGCACTGGCTCCTAACAAAGAAATGCGGGGCTGGGAAATGCTATTCCTGCCGGCCTCAGCTGTGACTTTGGGCGTGTCTGTCTGCTCCCTGGGAGTCTGCCAAGAATAAGATCGTACCAGACCTTCCTGCAGCACCTTCGGGCCGACGGACCCCAGATTCCCCTGATTCGACTTTATCTACAGGTGCCATTTCACTGCTGAAACCTGTAGCTATTGGCTTCAGCCCTGCTGGGAAACAGGCTGCTTGTCACAGCTTGGTGCTATGAGCCTGGCCTGGTGGAGAGCAAATACTCAGCAATAGTTCAGGGATCAGACTGCAGGGGGAAAGCAGCGTAAGCCGGCTGCCTTGGCCGTCACAGAGCAGCTGGGAGTTCCTGCTAAAATGCCCCCAGATTTCTAGCTGTCTCGCTTGGAAGCTTATCCTTCCACCAAGAGAAAGGGCTCTGCAAACAGATCTTCCTCCCATCTTGGACCGACAGCTAGAACAGCACCACAAGAAGTTAACCTGTGGTCTTTGGGATTCATTACCAACCCCAACAGACAATGGGCAAGAAGATGCACACTGGAACTAACGTGTCTCCTTTTCTGCAGCCTCTGTAAGACAGCCCTTGTCTGCTCTGGCCCTTGTGGCAGTGCTCCCTGGGGTCACTGTAGCAGGGAGTGGGTGAATGGCCCCTGAAAAGCCAGGGAGAGCCATGCTGCCCCTTTCTTCTTTTGAGGTTTGGCTGCAGTGTGCGCGTAATGCCATGCTAATGTGGACAGGTTTATTTCCTGGTCAGGAGGGATGGGTACTGTTTTTCAGATGTTAATGGCAGCAGCACAGCATGCTAGCTCAGTTCACTTCCCCTGGGTTAGGACAGCAAAAGTAAGTGTGTGTGTGTGTGTGTGTGTGTGTGTGTGTGGGTTTTAGTGCAGGGCACATTTAGGCAGGCAGAGCGCAACCTTGCAATTGGACGTTTGGTTGGGCGGCCGTGGCATGCGTGCACCCACACACAGTACGTTGGCACCACTGTAAATCATGTCAGCAGACTTCTTACCACCCCCTGCGGGGCAGGATCTCGGCTACCTGCTTGGTGTGCTCTGTTGCCATTGGCTCGGGTCTGTGTGTGTCTGTTTGTCCTTTTTGGGGCGGGATATCTGCTCTTGCATCATCAGGGCCACTTCCTGTGAGCCTTGAATTTTCCTCGGAGTCGCCCGCCCAAGGTGACTGTGCATAGCTTGAGAGAGCTGATGAGCCCTATGGCTGGGGGAGAGAACAGGGAAATGCAAGTACAGCGAGCAGATGGAAAGTCCTCGGTGGGCAGGCGACTGGCTGAACACAGTGGGTAAGAAGGGGGAGGGGGGCAAAGATGCTCACTCATCAGATTTCAGCCCTAATTATTTTCCACTGTTTTTTCTGGGAGTCCCTCCCCTGGTTCCCCCTTTTGCTTCCCCTTTCACAAGGACACAAGGCTTCAGCAAGGCCAGGGGCCCAAACCTGCAGCCGTTAGCTCCATGGGCATTGCACCCGTTCTGTGCCACGGGGCCCCTGGGAGGGTAAGTGCTGGCCACTGCGGGGGAGGTGCCAAATGCCCAGTGGATTGGCAGAGCGGGGCCCCTGGCTATTAAGCCAGCCCTGAAACACGCAGTACTCGTGCCTAGGCCTAGCGCTGCTCTCTGCTGGCACCCACAGGGCCTGTCCCCGTGGTCCTGCCCCGTGAGCAGCCGGTCCCAGCGCTGCAAAGGCAGCCGCGCGTGTCCCCATCCTGCCCTTCAGTGGCTCAGTGACTGCACGTGGGCAGGGCAATGGGAGCTTGGCCCCTCCGTGGCTTCCCCGCTGTTGCAGACGTGGGGGCAGTGCCCACAATGCCCGTCAGTCCTGTCCCGCCTCCCGTGGGGCAGCGGCAGCCAGTAACTAAATACGGGGGTTGCGTGAGCCGCCATCGTCCCTGGCTGTGGCTGGGGAGCTGTACCGGCCCCCGTGGGGGGCCAGACTCAGGAGAGCCTGCGTATCGGCCCTGCCTGCTCCTGTCCAGCGGTCAGAGGAGCCGCCTGGCAAGGCCGTTCCAGACAAGGGGCACAACGTGGCCAGCAGAGCACTGCTCACCTGTCCTGTCCATCTCGCGCCCCAGGGCCCTCGTGTGCTCACTCTGCACGGCAGGGCTGCTCGTCCTGCCCCCAGGAAAACAGCCTGGCTCCTGGGAAGGGCTCCTGTCTCCCTTCTGGTGCCTGGAATCCATGGGCCCGGCCCAGCCCTCCCCTGGTGAGGGTGGGTGTCACTGCACAGCTCCAGCAGCCTCCATCTGAATTCATGGAGACGGCAGCTGTCCCCACTGGTGCTGAGTGGCAGGAGCCCTGGCCCAGCTTTGAGACCCAGCAGTGGCCCCTGGGCCCCGCTGCTCCACTTTGGCCCTCCCGCTGCACCACAGGGGGCTGGCACGCTCTGCCCCTTTTAGCAGGCCTGCCAAGCCCGTGGCCTGCTGCAAGCGGCAGCCCCCCACCTGTCATGGGAGCCTGTGTCCCTGCTTACACTGCCCACCTGCACAGTGGCCGAGCAGGGTTTTGAGAGCCTGGCCATACGTTGGAGTTCTCCACAGTGCTCGGCTGGGCTAGCTCCTCATTGAGTGGCTAGGTGGCCCTGCTCACAAACACAGGTAGCCTTGGCTGAGAAGGGGCCTCTGGACCTGTCTGTGCCCCCTGGGCTCCCAGCTCAGCTGCTCTCAGTGGCGTTCCTGTTTGCATTTCAGCAGCATCTGCCCCAATGAGACGGGAACAACTGCTGCCCTCCCGAGCTGGCAGTCTAACCAGACAGGGCTGCAGTGGGCAGGAAAAAGGGAAGTGATTTGCCCAAGTCACCCAGCAGGCCATTGGCACTGCTAGTCCAGTGCCCTACCCACTAGACTTTGCTGCTGCTTTACTTGTTAGCTGCAGTGTGGTAATTCCCAGAGGCTGCAGTCAGGTTCAGGGCTGGCCTGTGTAGGAGCTGTACTGACAAGCAGTCCTTCCTGTGCACACCTGACAAACTCCCCAGTCCCCCATCACTTGTAAAGGGAATTGGAAAGTTAAGTGGGTGTTTTGAATTAATATCCCTTCACTGCATTGGCACATTTGTTTTCAAGTGAGATATGGAGTAAAACAAAAGGAATGCACACAAGAGAGGAAATAATGCAAGAAGGGGACTATTAGAGAGCCACGTGCCTCCACTCTCGGGAGGCTGGCTGGGGCGTGCTCAGAGTCCACGCGGCAGAGAAAAGCAAAGTGATGAGAGGAGGGAGGGCAAGATCTGGGAAAAGAAGGGGAGCTGATGTTTGGCACATAGTGGGTGCCAGAGAACAGGTGCCAGCTAGCGCCAGTCCATTGTCCTCCCAGACCAATGACATCAGTCTGCAGGTGTCTCTGGGCCCGTTTCATGAGGCCCGGCAATTCACTGCCCTGCATGCCTCGTGCAGCCACCTGTCTTGGAAACAACTCCACAACTAAAGAGATGAGGCCACATGCCTGGCTGGTATAAAGTGGCATTCCTCCCCTGGCGGCGCTGGGCATAGTGATGCCTCTGACGGCAACAGCGCGTCCGGGCTGCACTCCTGGGGAGCTGATTCCAGATGCTGGCCCATGGCGATGCTCTTTCAAGCACTGCCATGTCACGTAGAATCTGCGGCAATTAGGATTGGCAGAGACCTTATATGGGGCATCAGGCCAATCCCCTGCCCAGGGCAGGGCCAGCCCCAACTCAATCATCCCAGCCAGGGCTTTGTCAAGCCTGGCCTCAAAAACCTCTATGGATGGAGATTCCACCTCCTCCCTAGGGAACCCATCCCAGTGCTTCCCCACCTCCTAGGGAAATGGGTTTTCCCCAAATCACTTGATCTCTGGATTAGTTTTCAGTGCGGAGACGTGGGTTCTTGTGAATCATTGAGGGTGGAATTCACCCTGTGCCCAGGGCCAGCGGGCAGCGTTGGCACCAGTTACGGAGCTCTCTGAAGAGGGCTCACCCCGCTGTGGTGCTTTGGACTCAGAGGCCCCAGTAGGAAGAGTTCTGGCTGGAACATGAGACACCCTGGTAGTGAGCACCAAAGCACACCTCTCAAGGCTGCTGATTTCTGGACAGCTCCAGAGAATCTGCAGGAGGAAGACAATGTCTGGATCCCCATCCAGCACTTCCTGGCCCTCTAGTGCCTCTGCGAGACATACTTGCTCAGCAGACAGGCGCAGTGAGTCACGCAGTGTCCAGAAACCTGCACCTCTGAGGGTGGTTTCAGTGTTGCAGGGAGCTGGGGTGGAGGCAGCTGTGGAAATGAATGAACAGGAGCAGCTGGGTTCTGCTGCCACTGGATTGCTAGGCTGGTTCCAGCTCAGCCAGCAGAACCCAGTTTGTGTCCGGTTCCAGGTAGAGAAACCCCACCCCTGGAATACAGGGCAAGGTGCCCCTGGAATAGGGTTGCCAACCCTCCTGGCTTTGCTGGGAGTCTCCCAGAATTGGACTCGATCTTCCAGTGGCTACTGAAGACAAACGGGGAGATTTTAAACTAGGGATGTAAGAGTTTAACCGGTTAGCTAATGCTTATTGGTTCCAGGTGTCGGTTAAACTCCCGGCTGCTGGGAGTCCATGGCTGCTCCTGGGAACCCACTCCAGCCAGCAGTCTGTGGCCACTGGCAGCCTCTGGGAGTCCCCAGGGCCGCTGGCAGTTCCCGGGAGAGCCCGCTTGCCGGCAGTTGCCAGGGCCAGGAGCTGGCAGTTGCTGGGAGCCCGCTGTGCGGATTGCCGAGTGCTGACTCTTCAGCTCCCATTTGCTGGGAACTGTGGCCAATGGGAGATGTGGGGTGGAGCCCCCTCCTCTCCAGATGCCACAGGGATATCCTGGGAGCTTCTGGGAGCCTGCCTTAGCCCCGTTGTGCCACTGCCTGGGAGCCGCCTGAGACAAGGGCTGTCTGGACAGAGCCTGCACCCTCGCCTGCTTCCCACCCTCTGCCCCAGCCTGGCAAAAGTGAGTGAGGATGAGGGAGGGGGGATGGAGTGTACTGGGTGGGGCAGGAGCAGGGCCTCAGGGAAGAGGCGGGGCACGGGTGTTAGGGCTTGTGTGATTAGACAATTGGCAACCCTAGCTGATGTGCTGGGTGTAGGTCTCGCTCCTGGGGGGCGCTGAGTGCTCTGTCTCAGTGAAGCACTCACGCACATGCCTACCTTTAACCGTGTTTCCCGGGCTCAGCCTGGGTGCACTGCATTGCAGCCTGGAGCCCCAGGAGCATCGGTTTAGAGAGGATCGGTGCGTCAGAAAGAAAGAGCTCTGTTGCCTACAGGTGGCGGCCATTGGTTTAATGGCTGTCGATGGTGAAGCCAAGTGATTTCTAGTTCGAGGCTGCAGAAACTGGGCCCTGTCCCTCATCCTGACCGCCGCTCCCCTCGTCCCGTCTCTCCCCTCATCCCGACCGCCGAACGTTCCCCTCGTCCCGTCTCTCCCCTCATCCCGACCGCCGAACGTTCCCCTCGTCCCGTCTCTCCCCTCATCCCGACCGCCGAACGTTCCCCTCGTCCCGTCTCTCCCCTCATCCCGACCGCTGAACGTTCCCCTCGTCCCTTCTCTCCCCTCATCCCGACCGCCGAACGTTCCCCTCGTCCCTTCTCTCCCCTCATCCCGACTGCCGAACGTTCCCCTTGTCCCTTCTCTCCCCTCATCCCGACTGCCGAACGTTCCCCTTGTCCCTTCTCTCCCCTCATCCTGACTGCCGAACGTTCCCCTTGTCCCTTCTCTCCCCTCATCCTGACCGCCGCTCCCTTTGTCCCTTCTCTCCCCTCATCCCGACCGCCGAACGTTCCCCTCGTCCCTTCTCTCCTCTCATCCTGACCGCCGCTCCCTTTGTCCCTTCTCTCCCCTCATCCCGACCGCCGCTCCCTTTGTCCCGTCTCTCCCCTCATCCCAACCGCCGAACGTTCCCCTCGTCCCTTCTCTCCCCTCATCCCGACCGCCGAACGTTCCCCTCGTCCCCTTCTCTCCCCTCACCCTGACCGCCGCTCCCTTTGTCCCTTCTCTCCCCTCATCCCGACCGCCGAACGTTCCCCTCGTCCCTTCTCTCCCCTCATCCCGACCGCCGCTCCCCTCGTCCCGTCTCTCCCCTCGTCCCGACCGCCGAACGTTCCCCTCGTCCCTTCTCTCCCCTCGTCCCGACCGCCGAACGTTCCCCTCGTCCCTTCTCTCCCCTCGTCCCGACCGCCGCTCCCTTTGTCCCTTCTCTCCCCTCATCCCGACCGCCGAACGTTCCCCTCGTCCCTTCTCTCCCCTCATCCCGACCGCCGCTCCCCTCGTCCCGTCTCTCCCCTCGTCCCGACCGCCGAACGTTCCCCTCGTCCCTTCTCTCCCCTCGTCCCGACCGCCGAACGTTCCCCTCGTCCCTTCTCTCCCCTCGTCCCGACCGCCGTTCCCCTCGTCCCTTCTCTCCCCTCATCCCGACCGCCGAACGTTCCCCTCGTCCCTTCTCTCCCCTCATCCCGACCGCCGCTCCCCTCGTCCCTTCTCTCCCCTCATCCCGACCGCCGAACGTTCCCCTCGTCCCTTCTCTCCCCGCATCCTGACCGCCGCTCCCTTTGTCCCTTCTCTCCCCGCATCCTGATCGCCGCTCCCTTTGTCCCGTCTCTCCCCTCATCCCGACCGCCAAACGTTCCCCTCGTCCCTTCTCTCCCCTCATCCTGATCGCCGCTCCCTTTGTCCCGTCTCTCCCCTCATCCCGACCGCCAAACGTTCCCCTCGTCCCTTCTCTCCCCTCATCCTGATCGCCGCTCCCTTTGTCCCGTCTCTCCCCTCATCCCGACCGCCGAACGTTCCCCTCGTCCCTTCTCTCCCCTCATCCTGACTGCCGAATGTTCCCCTTGCGCCGTCTGCCTCCCACCAAGAGCAGAGAGCCCAGTGCGTGGCTGGTGAGAACAGCCACTGCTGCCTTCGGCGCTGCACTCAGTGTACTGAATTATTGATTCAGAAGCAGCACCCGTTACGGGCTCCTGCGTAGCCACAGGGCAGGGAAGGCAGCTGGCTGGGTTCTACCAGCTCTGCAAAGGGGAGTCCTGGGTGCCAAGGAGAGGAGGTGAGAGATTTTCACCCCTGAGTTTGTGATCCGCCTGCCTGTTGAACAGCGTTTGCTGTGAGAGCTGTTGTGTGGGTGTGGCGGCGCGTTGGGGTCCCCCGACTCCTGCACCCCTGTAATGGCACGGACAGACTCCACCAGCCAGTAGAATAGAGGGAGTTTATTGCTTCTCCAGGATACAGCACAGCACAGATGTCATCTGGTTACAGGAACCGGGCCTAGGATGCCTCAGCTCCTCTTGGGATGGGGGAGACTGGGCCCTTAAATTCCAGCCCCTTTCCCTAGGCTGTCTCCTCCATGATCCCAGACAGAAACTGCCCCGCTCTTCTAGCCCTGTCCCCCTTGCCAGGCCTGGCCTCACCCCCTTCCTTTGTTTCTCTCCCTGGGAGCTAACTGGTCCAACAGGTTCGGAGCCCCCTTGCATAATGACTCATCCCCTGCCCTGCTGGGCCGTGCTGCAGACAGCAGCCAGTGGGGGTCACTGACAACCCACTGCCCAGCATAGCAACCAGCAAGGTACCCCCACTACGTCACAGTGGGCAGTGTTTGGGGGGGGTTCACACTCGGGACCCCAGCAGCGTGGGGAGGAGGAGGGGGAGGGGGAGAGGGAGGCACCTGGTGGAGGTAGATGGCCGCGTGATTTCCTGTGGAATGGTCATACCTGAGCCGTCCGCCATCCTGAGGGTCAGCCCAGGTGGAAGGGGAGGTGGGAGCACTGCTGGGTCGTGGCATGGCAGAGGGAGTGCTCCGGCTTGAGAGGCTGTGGCCGCTGCCTCAGCAGCGCTCTGCTTTGTTTCCCCCTCACACTCTCAGCGTCGCTTCTGAACTCTTGGCGCGGGCAAGCATCAGGAAGCTACAGAGACAGCAAAGTCTCCTGCATGGGAGCTGTTGTTGCCACATCCTCTGGGCCAGGAGGGGGGCTTGCTCCCCTGTGTGCCCCAGTGGGCTGAGCCATGTGGGGTGGGGGAGCAGGCAGTGCCACGGATTAAGGGAAAGCTCGTTACTTAATCCCTCCTAAATTAACCAGATCAACCAGGATTAATCAGCATGGTCTGATGGGCCTTTCATTTGTCTCCCAGCCATAAAATGTCCCGCTGTCACATAGATGCTTCCCTGTCTCAGGCTGTGATTGTGCCCAGTCTCATGCACTAAGCAGGTCTGGGCCTCTGGTGGGCCGAATTGGATGGGAACTCCCTGAGGAATGCACATGTGCTTCAGGAAGGGGCCAGTGGGAAGCTCCCCTCCGAGCCCGCACTGAACCATGCCACCGAAGGGCACTGGGGCGCTGTGACACTGACAGTGCCACCTGACAGCACCCCCGTGGGCCCTGGGCCAGCTTACTCCGTCTCTGCAGTGCCATTCTGCTATGGGCCTGCATCCCCATGCGGTGGCGTCCTGGGCAGATGGAAAGGGCTCTCTGAACTGTAGTGTGGGGGGGTTCCCAAGGAAGCAGCTCGTAGACAGGGAATGAGGGATGCGAGTGACAACCTTGCTTTCCCTCCCTTCGCTTCCAAAAGGCGTGATCTGCCAGTGCAGACAGCAAGGGTGGCCTGGAACCTCGCTCTTGCCTAACTCCTACACGCCTGTGGTAAAAGTGGGCCAATCCCTGGCCAAATTTACATACAAAGGCACAAGCCTCAATATATTACCTGGCGCTGCTCCCACTTTCCTGCAGAACACTTTTCTTTTCAAAAATTGCCAATTTAAGTAAAAATTTAGAATCCTAGAGCACTAGGTCTGGAAGGGACCTCGAGAGGTCACTGAGTCCAGTCCCCTGCCCCCACGGCAGGACCCAGCACCGTCTAGACCATCCCTGACAGGTGTCTGTCCAACCTGCTCTTAAATATCCCCAGGGATGGAGATTCCACAACCTCACTAGGTAATTTATTCCAGTGTTTAACCCCCTGAGAGGCAGGAAGTTTTTCCTGATGTCCAACCTAAACCTCCCTTGCTGCAGTTTAAGCCCATTGCTTCTTGTCCTGTCCTCAGAGGCCAAGGAGAACAATTTCCCCCTCTCCTCCCTGTGACACCTTTTTAGATACTTGAAAACTGATATTATGTCCCCTCTGTCTTCTCTTTTCTAAACTAAACAAGCCCAATTCTTTCAGTCTTCCCTCGTGGCTCATGTTTTCTAGACTTTTCATCATTTTTCTTGCTCTTCTCTGGACCTTCTCCATATCTTTCTTGAAATGTAGTGCCCAGAACTGGACACAGTGGTCCAACTGAGGCCTAATCAGTGCAGAGTAGAGTGGAAGAATGACTTCTCGTGTCTTGCTTATAACACTCTTGTTAATGCATCCCAGAATTGTGTTTGCTTTTTTTGCTACAGCATCACACTGTTGACTCATATTTAGTTTGTCATCCACTATGACCCCTAAATCCCTTTCTGCTGTACTCCTCCTTAGACAGTCACTTCCCATTCTGTATGTATAAAACAGATTGTTCCTTCCTAAGTGGAGCACTTTGTATTTATCTTTATTAAACTTCATCCTATTTACCTCAGACCATTTCTGTAGTTTGTCCAGATCATTCTGAATTACAACCCTATCCTCCAAAGCAGTTGCAACCCCTCCCAGCTTGGTATCATCTTCAGACTTAATAATCGTCCTCTCTATGCCATCATCTAAATTGTCAATGAAGATATTGAACAGAACCGGTCCTAAAACAGACCCCTGCAGAACCCCACTTGTTATGTTCTTTCAGCAGGATTGTGAACCATTAATAACTACTCTCTGAGTACGGTTATCCAGCCAGTTATGCACCCACCTTATAGTAGCCCCTTCTAGGTTGTATTTCCCTAATTTATTGGTAAGAAGGTCATGTGAGACTATATCAAATGCTTTAGTAAAGCCTAGGTATAGAACGTCCACTGCGTCTCCCTTATCCACAAGGCTTTTGCAGAGCTTTGTTGAAAAAACAATGTTTAAAATATATTCTGGCCAAAAGGTTTGTCTGGTTTCATCTAACATTTCTTGGAAAAATATGCGTCAGAAGACTGTAATGAGAAATTTCATTTTGAATGAACATTCACAAATTCATTTTTTAGTTGCAAAATGGCTGCTCAACAGGAAGATTTTGTTTCAAATTATCATTTTCAGCCAAACAATCAATTCTGAACAAAAGTTCAAAATCTACATTTTGAAATAAACACTTCATTATGACTGAAAAAGTCAGTCAGTATTTTTCATTTCAGTATTTCTGAATCAATTTTTTTCTCAGCTTTTCATTATGTGAATTTTTTGCTGTTTTGATGTTTCAGACTGAGTCAGCACAAAAACCTGCAAATTGTCAGGCACATCATGAACAGTTGCCTAGAGGTCCTAGAGGTACGACAGCTATTGGCATAGCTACCCGCTCAGCTCTGGACTGGACACGAGACCTTAAGATCCAGTGGTAGTCACAGCATTGATTTAATTGCTCCTTATCGCTGCACAGAAGCAGCAGCACAAAAATATATGTTGAAACACTGGAATTTCCTCTGAGTAGGGAATTCCATTCTCCAACCAGCTACAGTTTTGATTTTTTGACGAAAACTTAAAAGTATTTCAGGGAAAACTTTTTTTTTAAATAAAAAATATTTGCAGGGAAAATAAATCATTTCCTGGCCAGCTCTAATGCAGGTTGGACCTCTCTAGTCCTGCACCTTTGAGACCCGGCTGGGGCCAAACGAGGGAGTTTGCTGGACCAGGGGAAGTCAATGCTGACCCATCTGTTGCTGGTCTCCGTCCTCTCTCACGGGGTCGCCAGTCTTCCAGCTGCCAGTCTCCCCTCCTGACTGCTGGCCCCTGCTCCCAGGGTCTCGTTATAGCCGCCAACCCCACTGCCTACCTTGGCCACTGAGCTCTGCTTCTGGCCCTGGGTGGGCTGCTTGCCCCAGGGCTGCTGGACTGGCTCTGCTCCTGGCCCTGGCTGAGCTCCTGGTGCCTTGGCTGCCGGCCCGGCTGCACTCCCACCTCTGGCTGGACCTCCAGTCCGGTTCCGCTCCCGGCTGCCAGCCCCTCTGCCGCTAAATTCCTAGCTGGCCCCACTTTCAGCCGCTGGGGCTCTCTGGTTCAGCAACATCCATAGTCCATTGCTGGGCCAGAGAAGTTGAACCTGTATTAGCACAAGACCAAATCCTGCTGTCCTTTCTCTGTTCTTTTCTGGTCCTTACTCAGTCAAAACTTTGTTTGAAATGAATGGGAATTTTGTCTAGAATAAGAACTGGGTAAAAACCAAGTAAGGGGACTGCAGGGTTCAATGCATCTATTTTAAATGTCACTTTAATAACGTGAATTAAAATATGAGCTTTAATATACTTTATAATTTTCATTCTTTCCTGCTCTATAAGATACATGGGATCAGCTTTGTTTTGTATGTCACATGTAGGCTATTGTACAGACCACACCCATGTTTTATATTATTTCAAACTAGCTGGAGTTACCCGGCATTGCTTGGGGCGGGCGGTGGGGTCCTGCCGGGGGTGCCCTGTGTGAGGGGCGGGAGGGGGCGAGCATGGGATCTAGGGTGGGCAGGGCGGCCCAGCTTGCGCCCGGGGCTGCAGGTGCCACGGGGGGGCAATGACCCCATCGCCTGCCCTGAAACTTTCACCCCACTACCTGCCGCACCATGGGGCCGTGCCGGGGGCTCCCCACTCCCGCGGGCTGCGGCGAGCAGGTGCCGGGCTCCCTGCCACGCGACCAGGAAGCTGCACCGGACCCCGGGCCGCTCCTAGCACCGCCACTGCCTCCCTGCTGGGCTCGCCCTGCTGCACCCGCAACTGCCCCCTAGCGGCAGCCACGAGCTCCAGCCCGCCACTCAGCAACCCTCGGCTGCCACCAGAGGGGAAGGGCCCAGGCCGAGTGCCTGCGCAGTGGAACGGCCTGGTAGAGGGAGTGGTGCAGCTGCTGCTCGGAGCGGCGCCCCTCCCCTTGCGCCTCCGCCACCGGCCTTAGCGAGTGACTGTCCCCACCGCTTCCCCTGGGAAGCCGCTTCTCCCTGCACTCCCAAAAGTACCTTAAAACCTTCTCCTGGAGGAAAGGTTGCCCCATGCAAAGTTTGGTTGCGGTAGCTCTTATAGCGCCCAGGTTATTAGCGCACAAACATACAAACATTCTCCTTTCTATATTCGATAAAAGGGTGATGCACAGGAAATTGGTTTCTTCCAAGGCAGGAAACAGTGGCAATATCTGACTCACCCAGCCCTGAAGCAGCTTTCACTCTGATTTCAATCATCCAGGATATTTCATACAATTTTTAATCTATCCTGTTTATATCTTTTTATGGGCATGGCCCCCCCAATGTCTGTTGGGTCCGTCTTCGTGAGCGGTCTGCTCATCAGCAGTGCACCGTCCATGACCATCCCCTACAAACTTTATGGTGAAAGAAGCCCGGCCCAAAAATTCTTGTTCTGCTCTCTCCCACAGCACCTCTCTGCATCGGATTCCCTGGACTGCTCCAAGTTTGTAACTCCCCTTCCCCCGGGGGCTTAACTAGACATTGATTTTGTTTTATTTTATGGGTTTCATTTGATTATTAAAGTGATTTGGGAAATTAAATCATTTGTGTGAAATGCCCAGGACTGGCCCTAATATCCTAAGGCTTTAACAAATGGGCATAGGAAAGCCTTAGAAATTCATCTGCCTTGTATCCCATACTAGCAACAATAGACAAAACCATTGGCATCCAGCTACACCAGTTTTGATCCTATATCTGTGACTTCTCTGTAATACAGGAGTTCTCTGTATTTTGCATCTGAGGGACACCATGAATCAATCACCATGTGCCACCAATCAGCCACTCCCTGCACACAGCCTTCATTTCCCCTCTAACTGTCTCAGAGGAGGTGGGGTTTTAGGTCTTAGAGGTACTGTGTAGAAATTCCTTGTGCCTTGATTGACCAGTGCTGCTGTGGCAGTAGTGTTACCCGCACAAATTTATCTATCCCTTCCACACTGCAGGGACATGCACCTTTACCCAGGTCCTAGGGCTCAAGGTGCAACCCTGTTAATTTACACACCCACCCTTCCCCAATTCCTAGGGCTCAGGGCGTAATTTCCTGCGGGTTTTGCAGGATCTTTAGCCATTGAAAGAGCCTCACACAGTAATGTCCTTATTTCTATTTATTGACAATTCCCAAGCAAGCAGAATACACATGCTAAGCACATGGTGTCTTGTGCACCAATCCTGATACAGGCCAGCAGACTTCCCCTGTTGGCCAGGCAAGGTCAGTCTCTCTGGATCCTAGCTCTGCACATCACGGTCGTGCAGAGGGGTCCTGGCAGCTCTGGTCTTAGGCTGGGTCTTGGAGGTGAGTTCTTCCAGGTCTTCCCCCTTCTTCTTGGTGTTCCTTTCTGTT
This sequence comes from Pelochelys cantorii, assembly GCA_032595735.1. Taxonomy (NCBI): domain Eukaryota; kingdom Metazoa; phylum Chordata; order Testudines; family Trionychidae; genus Pelochelys; species Pelochelys cantorii. The sequence continues at coordinate 56,582,303 of CM064335.1, forward strand.
CTTGTTTCCCTTTGGTCTTCTTTTAGCTGGTCTCCTTCTTTCCTTCTTCTTCTATTACTTTTTGGACCCCAGTTTATATAATGAAACCTGAGTCCTGCTTAGCTAGACCTTAACAAATTATTTTAGTATAATTCTACTAACCAGTCATAATGGAATTATGTAACCAATCATACCCCACCACCTTAATTGATTTACACCTAGCAAAATTAATTATACAGCAGACAAAAACAATTACAAACCAGACTGAGATCACACAGTCAAACAATAGAAAAGTGTAATGACAATGATCATAGAATGAGGATTCCACAACCACAGCTACTGACAAGCAATTTCTTGCCAGACAGAATGGTGTTACTTAAGTTTTCTTTACCCATCTGGAGATCTATTTCTTTATCTGGTGACAGTGGGGGGCTATTAGGAAGGCCTTCTCACAGCCTGGTGTGATACTATTTTAATGCAATTTAGATGGAATGTATGTGACTAGGCCTTACAGCTAATGGCTGCTGCTCTTCAGTCTGGCTGCAGAGGAAGGCTTGGTTCAGGCCGACCACAGGCCTTCCAACATGGCTACAGAAAAACCATATTGTTACAGTAGCATCTTTTCTTTCCTACAGTAAGAGGAATAATAGACTCCCCAGTATCCCTTGCTTAGAGTAGAACATCACCCCAGGGAAGAAAAGACCCAGCTTTGGGAAGATACAGCAAAACAAATTGGTTTGATTATCGACAAGGGGAAGACAGAACATACAGCTACCAACGTCCCAAAGCAACCAGTGAAAGGAGAAACTCTGGAAGTCATTTTGCCTGCCTAGATTGAGGTCGGTAATTATAGTGAAACCATGCTCAGTGTTCAGCAACAAATACCCAAAGCAGCAAACAGACTGCATGAACTTGGTAAGATTTGGAATAGTAGCATGATAAATGCAACTTTCAACATGGGCATCATGTCTGTCCTCCTCAGTGGAGCAGAGCCAAGGAAATCTACAACAGCAAGTTGTAAGATTAACTCATTCTAAAGTAAACTAGCCAATAACCCATCATACAATGGGATTTTTCGGGACTCTCCTCCATGTCCGTCTCTCTCTCCTCCTCCTCCTCCTCCTGCCTCCCCCCTCTCTCTCTCAGCTCTCCTCCACCTCCTGCCTCTCTCTCTGTCTCTCTTTCTTTTCTCCCCCTCCTGCCTCTCACTCTCCCTTTCTCTTCTCCTCCCCCTCCTGCCTCTCATTCGGGGGACCGCAGAGCCCAAGCGGCTGTTTGGGCTCCGCGTTCCCCATGTGGGGACAAGCAGCGCAAGCGGCTGTTTGGGCTCCATGCTCCTCATACAGCACGGGGAATGTGGAGCCTAAATGGCCGCTTGCGCCGCTTGCTCCCCCACGGCGGCCCGGCAGAGTGGCGCAGAACTCAGCCGAGCACCACGGCGGGAGGTGAAAGGGGGCGGGGCGGTGATGTACACGGCCGGGCCCCACCCCCGGCCGTGTACATCACTGCCCCGCTCCTTTCCCCTCCCACCGTGGCGCTCGGCTGAGTTCTGCGCCACTCAGCCGGGCCGCCATGGGGGAGCCCAAACAGCCACTTGCGCTGCTTGCTCCCCTGCTGCAGCCCAGCTGAGCGGTGCAGAACTCAGCCGAGCACCAGGGCATGAGGCAACAGTGCCCCCCAGAGGTGACCCTGTAACGCTACAGCGTTACAGAGTCACAGACATTGGGCTACTATACATATGATGCCTGCAAAAGATCTTTGAGCCCATTGGAAAGCGTTTCTTGCAACACCAGACCTCCTTGAGCAAGCCAGTCTACAGCATCAGCTCTGGTACGGAGATGCTGATGGCCATTGTTAGGAGGATATGCTCTCAGGATGCCTCCAGCACAGTTTTCACATCAAGCGGCAATACGGACACGCCTGGGAAGAGAAAAAGAGGGTGGCCTAGAGGAACAGTAGAGACGGACTCCAAATCTATCGACAGGAGACTCAGAAGCCTGCCTGGTGCTGGCTGCTGCAGGAGTACCATGGGCTCCCAAAGAGGCAATGGCAAATGTGGGAGCAGGCAGAGCAGCAATCAGCAGCTAGACCGAGCCAGTAAAAAAGGGGAGAAAACTGAGCTGTGGCCACTTTCAGCAGAAGATCTGTTACCCAGTCACTTTGCTGAGTCCTTCCCAGTCTTGTTCTGTATCTGTAGCTGCTGATTGTCTCAAATCATGCAGCCTATGCCTTTTGCTGGCATTGCAGTTTGATAATGCCTCTCTTCCCCCCCCGCCGGCTTAGCAGCACTGCCATGTGTCTGTCGTGTGTATTGCACCCAGAAGCTATCGGCTCCAGCACCCGTGTGGGTTGTCTGCAGCCACCAGGCAATGGCAGCACCAGCGGGGAACTGTAGTGCAGATGGTGCCAGCAGAGAATCCGAAATCCCTGTCCGTGGTGTACGCTGCACAGAACCAGGCCTGCGCCTGTCTGCTCCTTGTGGCTGCCACCGTTCGCCTGCATGCAGCTGGCCAGCCACAGAGGCCGGGAAAGTTTCTTGTTTTCTTCTTCCTCCCCTTCTGTGCCCCAAACAGGCTAACAGCTGCCCAGGCACAACCCCTCCTTCAGCTGCGGGGAGGGTTGGTACGTAGTGTCAGTACGGGGGAAGAGCCAGGGGAGGTTAAGCATCATTTCAAACCTTCAAGGAAATGCTCAGCCAATGCCACCCAGACCACCTTGGTTCTGATCCCAAGTTGTCCCAGCCTCCCTGCATCTTTTCGGTGTCCGTTTCCCCTTTCCTTGTGCACTTGGAATCCAGGCCAGGCCAGGGTTAAGGCAAAGGTTCTGGGGGCCCATAGAGGCTTTGGGCCCTCTCCATGAACACAGACCCCTTTCCCTGCAGCCTTGCTCCAATGTGCATGGCTCTTTGCAGACTGCCAGTCAATGTGCTGATGGCTGATAATCCTGGCCCAGTGGGATCTTCAGCGGCAGCGGTTCCCAGCTGATATTTGGCAATATTGGTCCCCTGAATGCACATTCCCAGCAAGGATTGACCCCTCCCTAATTTAAATAGGACACATCCGGGTCCTTTCCTAGACCTAGCCTTGGACCAGTGATACGGCAATGTCGTTATCATGGCAAGGAGGCCACACAAGCTGTAGTTTCACTTCCCCTGTTTCTCTTCAAGGTGAAGACTTTTTCTTTTGGTCCGCTAAGGTTTCAAACCCAAATCCACTTTGAAGGGAGTGTAATGGGTGTGTAAAACCGTGGGCCACACACTTGGCTGCTGTAAATCCAAAGAGCCTCATTGATTTCCACCAACTGGGGGTCTGTTGAATTGAGTTCAGTGCAGTGCTGCTGATTTACGCCTGCCGGGGACCTGATCCCTAGAGGTGTTTAAGTCTCGGCTTGACAAAGCCCTGGCTGGGTTGATTTAGTTGGGGTTGGTCCTGCCTTGGGCAGGGGGCTGGACTTGATGGCTCCTGAGGTCTCTTCCTGCTCTATGGTTCTATGCTCCAACAGGGTGAAATCTCAGTTTTGCTTCTTGTCAGAATAGATGTGATTGAATCCCTTCCTTCACGTGGTAGGTCAAATCACGAGACTTCAGGGAGGTGCATTATTCATCATTTATGTAGCAGCTGTCCTCCTTGAGTCCTTTCAGGCTCTTAAATACTTTTACTGCGGGCTGTGACACGTACGCAGTTTGCACTCATTCAGCAGCTTCTTGGAACAGACTTGCCCTTCTGCTGAGAAGGGCAGTCTGCCCGGCGGATCTAGACCCACTCCAGGACAGTCGGGTCCATCCCAGTCTTTTAATATAAAAATAACTTTTGACCAGCAATTGCAAAAGGCGTTTTGGCTGGAATGGAAATTTCTACTTCCACCACATATTGTCTCCACTGATTGTCAGGTTTATAACTCATTGTGTTTGGCTCTTAGGCCTGCCCCTCCATGAAGTCCAGCCGATGGGGTATGAGGGGAGGCAAAGGCGGGGGGAACTGCTCCAGAGCCCAGTGATTCAGAAGGGCCCGGGTCTCCTGGGTGCTATTACTGCAGCAGTGTTCGAAGCTCCAGGCCCTTTAAATTGCCGCTGGAGCCCCATGTGGCCCCCACCCCACCCCACGCCTTTGGGGAGCGCAGAGCAGGCCCCCCATCTTGGATGGGGGACTTGTTTTGGCGTGTTTATTGGTAGCCAACACCACAAAAATTCTGGGGTATGATGTCACACAACAATAATGTGGGGCTTGGTGGGTGGTCTCAGCTGAGGCGAGGAGGGTGGGGATGTGGCTGTTCTCATGGTCTGAAACGACCCCTGCGGTCTGAATCAGAGCAGCCTAAGAGTGGGACCTCCTTGCCAGAGGAGGCTGTGAAGGCTAGGACTATAACAGAGTTTAAAGAGAAGCTAGATAATTTCATGGAGGTTAGGTCCATAAAAGGCTATTAGCCAGGGGATAAAATGGTGTCCCTGGCCTCTGTTTGTCAGAGGCTGGAGAGGGATGGCAGGAGACAAATCGCTTGATCACTGTCTTCGGTCCACCCTCTCTGGGGCACCTGGTGCTGGCCACTGTCGGCAGACAGGATACTGGGCTGGATGGACCTTTGGTCTGACCCAGTACGGCCATTCTTATGTTCTTATGTTCTTATGGACCTGCACTTGAGGACACAGTGTTCCCAAGCCTGTCCTTGAGTGGCCACCCTGCATTGTACCCCTGGGCTTGGGGCTCCTACTACACGACACAGCCCTTCTGACTATGGACGGGGGTTGTGCTACATCCACACTGCACCATGACTGGGCTTGGATCTGGGTCACTGTGGGATTCCAGCTCAGGTCCACTCTCCTGTGCTTGCAGATTCGTGTGTGGCTGGTACTGAGAACTGGGCTGAATTTGGTCTGAGCCTGGCTTTATGATGCAGGTAGGCAGACCCTCGGAGGCTCAGCGCACCCCAGGAGTTGGGTGGAGAGTAACAGCTGCAGGATCAGTCTACAGTATTTTTGAGTATTGTTTTGGAGCTTATTTCTGCTGTACAATACTGCCGCTCGTGCAAGAGGAGTGCCAGGGCCCCCTGCAGTGTCTGTGCATAAGAAGGGCTGTACTAGGTCAGACGAGTGGTCTGTCTCTCTTCTGGCAGGGGCTGGGGCCAGGTACTTCAGAGGGAATTGAAAGAGTAGTGCAGGGGTGGCCAACCAGTTAGAGATGAAGAGCCAAAATAGCTGTAGATAGAGTGCGAAGAGCCACGTATTAGATATTTATTTATATATATCTAGATAGATAGATATGGTACGCAAAATGTAGTGATAAAAATTACATTACAGGACATTTTGGACATAAACCAATAAAAAAGTGTCTAGTCACTTAAAAAATTCGTGGCCAGTCCATAGATCTTCAGAGAACTTGACAAGGAACAAACATCAAATTAAAAAAAAACCCTTTAAAAATACAGTAATATTCTCACACTTAAAAAAAAAAAAAAAAAAAAAAAAAGAAGAAGCATCCCCACCATGTATTTTAAATTTAACACTACTGCCCTATTATGTCCTGTGAGTTTTTTAAAATTAACCTGAACTGAGAAGTAAATTAGCACAATTTGAAGTGCCTGTTTCACTCCAGCTTGTTGATCTCTGGTATGGGTTCCTCATTTTTTTTACTTATGAAGATTATGGCTTTTTTATAGTTCTAAAAATTCAGGTCTGTCCCAGGCTGCAAATATGACAGGTTCAAAAACAATAAGGGACTCATATCTCAGAATAATTGCTTCAGCCTGGCAAACGATAGCCTTTGAATTTTCTTTAAAGAAACACAGTGTAAACCAGGTACATGGGGATTCTTTTTTTTGCCCTGGAATTTAAATATGACATCTGTGTTGGCTGCCTTATTCTGCATCCATGAAGACTCTGAGTTTAAGGTGCTTCAGCACCCCCCCCCCCCAGCTCTAACCCAATGCCTCACCCTTCCCCCAGAGCCAGGCACCCCCCCACACATAACCAATCCTCCTCCACGCCCCCAGAGCCAGGCAACCCCTCCCCCCCTGCTCTAACCTAATGCCTGGGTCCCGGAGCTGCCGCCGCGCGCTTCTTCCTCCAGGCACTGGGGCGTGTGCGCAGAGCGGCCGGCTGTGAGCAGTCTGGGTGCATGGCTCAGAAACAGCAGGAGCCACATTTCCTCAATCAAAGAGCCGCATGCGGCTCAAAAGCCATGGGTCGGCCACCCCTGGAATAATGCAATTTGTCAAGTGATTCCATGTCTTCCTGTCCCAGCTGCGGGGAGTCAGAGGCTTAGGACACCCAGAGTGTGAGACTGTGTCCCTGGCCACAGAATAGTGGGGCTGGACGAGACCTCAGGAGGCCACCTACTCCAACCCCCTGCTGCAAGCAGGGCCAACCCAACAGTGCTGCAACAGTTTTTGGAGTGGGAGTGCTGAACTGCAACCCTCACCCCTGTCCATGCCCCTCACTACCCCTTAGCATTGGGGCTGCTGGTGGCCCTCCATGCCTGGGCCCACACATGCAGGGATGGGGGCTGGGCTGGACCCTGGGGTCAGCAGTGGCACCCCTGAGTGCAGGGCTGATGGACAGATGGGCCCCTGGGGCTGGCAGCAGAACCCCCAGGTAGCAGTGAGCCTGGACAGCTGGGCCCCACATGGCAGGGGCCTGATGCAGGGACATCCAAAACCTGGGGATGCTGCAGCACCCCTGCACCTGTACTTGCCACTCCTATGTACCAGCCCCAGCTCCACCATCCCAGCCAGAGCTCTGTCCAGCCAGGCCCCGCACTCCTCTAGGGATGGAGATTCTACCACCTCCCTCGGGAAGCCATCCCAGTGTCTCACCACACGCCTACAGAAATAGCTTTTCTAATATCCAAACTAGACCTCCCCCACTGCAACTTCAGCCCATTGCTCCTCGTTCTGCCCTCTGCCACCACAGAAAACCGCCTCTCCATCCTCTTTGGAACCCCCTTCAAGTAGTTGAAGGCTGCTATCAAATCCCCCCTCACTCTTCGCTTCTCCAGACTAAACAGACCCAACTCCCTCAGCCTCTCCTCATAGGTTGTATGCTCCAGCTCCCTCATCATTTTCATTGCCCTCCACTGGACTTTGTCCACATCCTTTCTGTAGTGGGGGGTGTCAACTCACAGGGGCATGGCCCAACAGGGTTGTGGGTTCACTTCAAAACAGAGTCAATTAGGGATAGTTGTTTTTATTAATCTCACTACATCACTATTATTACAGGCTTAATACTGCCAGATGGTTACACAACTACGGCAAAGTAATACGCCAATAGGCATAAGCAGAGCAATGCATAAAAGAGTAATAGGCACCTGGAAATGCTTACTCCCCTTCAGTCTGCGGGGAGTCCCGTTCCTGTCACCTCGCAGCGCGCCTCAGTGGACGTGGCTCTAACTGAGGGGATCCAGGGCACCCTTCGAGGTCTAGGTCCCTGGTGAGACTCACAGAGGGGCAGGACTCCTAGTGATCTTATACTTTAGCTGTTTACTGAGTGTGCATGAGTTGACCCAATGCCATTCTCGACGTTCCCACGGGGCTGAGAACTGAGGTCGTGTTATTTCTCCCATACTCGGCTCTCACCTAGCAAGCATAGGGAGTTGTGGCTGATGAAGGCTGTCTGATAAAGAACACCTGGTATTTTCGCCAGCAGGGCTCATGGCTGGCCTAGAGGAATACAAATTTAACCCCTGCAGGCCCACATATGGCTTTTTATATATTATGGGGGGGCCAAAACCTGGACCCAGTACTCCAGATGTGGCCTCACCAGTGCCGAATAAAGGGGAATAATCACTGCTCTGGATCTGCTGGCAATGCTCCTCCTAATGCACCCCAATATGCCATTAGCTTTCCTGGCTTCAAGAGCTGACTGTTGACTCATTGCCAGCTTCTCATCCACTGGCATCCCCAGGCCCTTTTCTACAGAACTGCTGCTTAGCCAGTCGGTCCCCAGCCTGGAGCAGTGCTTGGGATTCTTCCGCCCCAAATGCAGGACTCTGCCCTTGTTGAACCTCCTCAGATTTCTTGTGGCCCAATTCTCCAATTTGTCTGGGTCACTCTGGATCCTTTCCTGACCCTCCACTGCATCCACCTCCTCCCAGCTTAGTGTGCTCTGCGAACTTGCTGAGGGTGCAATCCATCCCCTCAGCCAGGTCATTAATGAAGATATTGAACAAAGCGGCCCCAGGACTGACTCCTGGGTCACTCTGCTTGACACCTAGATGTAAAGCCACTGAGCACTACCCATTGAGCCAGACGATCGAGCCAGCTTTCTATCCATGTGGCGATCCATTCACCCAGCAGGCTTTCTCAGTGCCTTGCTAGTGACCAGCAGCAAACCCCTCCAGGTGCTATGACCTGGGGGCTTAGTCCCCCCATCTAATCAAAAGAAATGAATCTCTTTTCCCATCTCCGTGGCCCGGCTCCCTTCTCCCACCCTCGCTGTACCAAGGTGTGGTGCTGTGTGAAGGACAGGGCTGTGTGTGGAGGGCCTTGGGCTCTGGCAGGGCTCTGCTGCCTGGGGTTAGCCAGAGCTGAGGTCCCTGGGGCCATGCAAGGGGAAGCTGCATCTGGGGAGTGGCTGAGCTTGCTCTATGCTGCTCTGCTATGGGAGGAGTGTCTGACACTGGAGTAGCATTGGGGGTCTGGAACAGTGCACAGCAGGGTGCTGTGAGCTGTTGGACCCTGTGTGTGATGGAAACCACTTCAAGTCCGGGGGAGCGGCAGCCCCCTTGTTTCAGCCCCTCCGAGTAGCTTTCTGGGCCTGATTCTCCTCTCACTGACCCCGGGCAAACCAGGAGTCGTACTTTTGAAATGAGTGGCATCAGGGGAAAGCCAGCTGCGGGGGCTCTGTCGGGGAAAGGATCCAGGCACTGGAAGTGAAGCGTGTTTGCTGGACAGCACTCTGTGTTCTTGCCGGGCTGTGTGCTCTCCGCAGCATGGCCCTTGGGGAGGGGAGGGAAGGGAAGGGGAGCTATTGCTGAGCTCTCACTTGACCGACTGGCTGGCTGGTGGGAAAGCTGCAGGCAGCCTCGAAACCCCCTCTCCTTCCTGGTGCAGATGCTGTCTGGGTACCTGCAGCCCGGGACCCTGACCTCAGCGCGGGCCCCTCCGATGAGGCCTACTTGGGGCATGCGGCAGGGAGCAGCTGCCTGGAGCGTGGGTGGCAGGTCCCTGATGTGCTGGTGTGGTCACAGCCCAGGGAAGTCGAGGCTGGGGTGGGCTGGGCTCTCCGGCTGCCTGGGAAGCAGTGCCTGTCCCTGGGTCTCAGGCCTGCGAGCATGGAAACAGGGCTCCACCCGTGCCAGAGGAGAGCTCACCGGGCTGGGGCTCCGGCTGGCAGCAGGGGGTGCTGCTGTGAGGGAGCCCCCAGGCTCGGGAGCACCTCAGCAGCAGCCTGAGAACAGCATCCTGCAGAACTTGGACTTTTCCTAACACGACTTTCGGGTCCTTCCAGGTGTTCCTTGTGTGGCCAGGAGCGCGACCCCCACCGCGGCGAGCGGCCGCAGGGCCAGCAAGATGGCGGGAGCGTCGGTCAAGGTGGCGGTGCGAGTGCGTCCATTCAACTCCCGAGAGATGGGCCGGGATTCCAAATGCATCATCCAGATGACAGGAAACACCACCAGTGAGTAGCAGCTCTGGGCCTGCAGGCAGACGCCCGTGGGGCTCTGAAGGAGACGGGCTGCCCTAGCTCTGCATTCGTTTCCACTGGGCTGGCTGCGGCTAAGGGCAAAACAGCCCCTCGAGGCCCTGCCGGTGCATGCCATGCTTGGGGGGCGGGGAGGGGCTCTTCCCCCTGCTGCTGCCGGTGTCGCCAGCCCAAGAGCATGACTCAGTCCCCCAGGAGTCCGAGTCTGGCTGACAGTCCTAGGAAGGAATCATTGGAAAGCAGCTGTTCTGCGTTCTCGCTCTTTGCCTTCCGGCTTTTGCGCCTCAGAGGCACGTGGGTCACGTTTTCAGGGTTTCCTCAGCACTCAGGAGGGCCAGGCTGTTCCTTTTTTCCTCCTATTAAAAGCTGAGATTTTTGTGTGATCCCAGGAATCCAGCAGTGGGGGCTGTAAAAAGCCACAAATCTAATGAGCCTGTGGTAAAATCTGAATGCCACGCTCCAGAGATGGCGCCTGATTGTGCACTGCTGTGTACAGTGAGGTGCCAGTGATGGCCTGTGCAAAGTGCGGTGAGATACCGGCACGGGGGGAGGGAGGAGAGAATTGTAACCTGGTAGCAATTGATGTCCTCTTTCCTCTGCTGGGCACAGATGTAACCCCCTTCTGCAGGCGCCGGGTGTGGTGTAACGATGGATAAGCTACCTCGAGGGTTTATCCTGTTGCCTTTTTTTCATCTTCCATGTAAAAGCCATAGCACTAGCGAAATCCTCAGTGGACTCCATGGAGCCTCCGACGCTCTCCAGTTTGTGGGGCGTAAGCGCCGCTTGGGGGGTGTTTTGATTGGTTGACCATTGCTGGTTTTGATTGTTGCTGGAGGAGGTGTGTGGGTAGAAGGGGAGTCGATGTGTCATTCTTGTGACCGCAGAAGGGCTCTGCTCCATGGGAGGCAGCCTGGCCTAGCAAGCCTCTACCCGATTAGGAACTCGGACGGGTTAACAAGTCTCTTTCTCTGCCATGTGTTTCTTTGATATAAATTCAGTCCTGATTAAATTTGCTGCCACCAAAACTGAAGGAGGATGAAACATAGTGGAGGCTGGAGAGAAACTGCAAAACGACCTAGTGAGAGTTGGTCAACGGAGGGCTGCAAGAGACGAGAGAATATTTATTTCTAGTGCATGTAGGCGCTGACTCCGTGGGTGCGCCGGGGTTGAAGCACCCATGTGGGTGCTCAGAATCCATGGGTGGGCCCTGCCGATCAGTGGCCTCCTGCCTGAGCAGCTGTTCAGTGGTGGGCAGGAGGCACTGGGTGGGGGGGAAGGAGTGGGAGCAGGGAGAGGTGGGGTCGGGGCGGAGCGGAGGGGCGAACTCACCGTCTAGCGTGTCCAGCAGCTGACTGCACAGTCAGAAGAGGGAGGTAACATTGAAAGGGTGGGAGTGTAGCAGACAAGCAGCCCTCAGCTGGCCCCTCGCCTCACCCCAGAGCCGGAGGAGGGAGCCATGCAGGCATCGCGGCTCAGGCCAGTTCTGTGATGTGTGTGCTTTGGTAAAAGCCAAGGCAGGACAACTGAGTGTTTTGTGATGGAAGAAGGTCAGAAAACCCCTTTGGAGGTGAACGTCCCAGAGAGGGGATCCAAGCTAGTGGAGACAGGCCAGTAACAGGAAACCCGACCCGACGTGCCCCGGGCCTTGATGCCTCCAGGTGCATTGTTGTCCAGTCACTGGAGCTCTCTGCCCTGCGCTGTTGCCCCGTCCTGGGGGAGTGGGGTGAGCCAGGCCCAGCTGCACCCGTGACACAGGTCGGTCCCCTCGCCAGTGGCGAGAGGCAGCAAGGTCATGTGACTTGGCTCAGCCTTTCAGAGAGGAGACGAGGCGCTGTCCCCGGCGGGATTTGTCCTCTCCAGGCCGGGGAGGAGGAGGAGGCTTCTGGAAGGAGATGCTGAGAGCATGCTGCTCCATGCTGTGGGCAGGAGGGTTTTTGTGGCTCTTTGGACTGCACTGGGGTACCCCAGAAGGGGGGGCTTTTGTTAAATGACTGTTGGAGGGAGGGCCAGGTCGCAGGAGCAGCCGAGTCGGGCTGGGCGGTTTCTGAGAAGCCCTAAGAAGGGGAACCCGAGGCAGAGCACCACAGAGCTGCCCCAGGCCGTGAGGGGGCTATTGGGATGCAGACCCACGGCTGCCAGGCCCCCTCCCCTCCCCTTCCTCTGGTGCAGCAGCATCAGCCGAGAGGGCTGGTTCCCCGCCAGGCTCCCGGCCAGGCTGCACTGAGCCGGCAGGTGGCTGAGGGTGAGAGCTCCCGTCTCTGCGCAGTGGCTGGCATGGGAGCACCCCTGACAAAGGGAGCAGTGAAGCCAGCGCCCTGCTGACAGAGAGGTTTTCATCAGCCACCACACAAGGCAGCCATTGAGGGCGAATAGAGGGCGGCTAATCCCCTCAGCTGGGCATGAGCTGTGTGCTGTCAGCCTCCCTCAGACCCACAGCGCGCAGGGCAGGGTGCCAGGGCTGCTCACCTCAGCCACACCCGTTCTGGCCTGGGGGCTCCCCTGGGGAGGGCTGGAGGGTTGTGAGGAGGCTTGGCCATGGCTGCTCCCGGTGACGTGCGTGGATGCAGAGTCAGCTGTGCTGCTGTGTGGGCCCCTTAAGTGTCACTGTAGCTCTGCCAGGAGCGGGGAGGAGCAGAGGGAGGCCCCCGGGCGCTGGCCTCGCGCGTGCTGCTGCCTTGGTCGGCGGGGAGGTAATCCAGTAGGCTGGTTTGTGACTTTCCGAGTGATTTTTGGTCCGTGCTTTGCTGGTGCAGCAGAATCAGCGGAAGCACCATCCTGCAGCAGCCAGCAGGAAGCTCTGACGCCTGCGCGGTCCCACCTCGTTAGATAACGAGGCAATGGGCTTGCCAGCCCTTCGGCCCAGCCTGGCCCAGGTATTGGCAGGCAGGGATGGGTGGCTGGGTTGCTTGTGTGGGAGAGAAGACTCCCATTGGCAAAGGAATCCATCGGAAGGAGCCTGGCTCAGGGCAGCCTGGGCCGTTTGCCATGCAGGATTTCTGAGCGGATCTTGACCCCTCCCCTTGCCCACGAGGCCTCAGTTGCTGCGTGGTGGAAGCAGCGTGACCGCTGTGTCCTAGCCTGAGGCACAGGTGCTGTTTCACCGACTCGCAATGAGAGAAGCCAGATCTCACCGGGGCTGGTGGTGGATATTGTTATTGCAGGGAAAAGTTGCATTGTCCCACTCCTTTGCCTGTTCCCAACTCTCCCGGGAACCAGACCCCCTTTGCCAGATGAGTGTGCCCAAATCCCACCTCAGGGAGTTCTCAGATCTTTTCACTTTTCTCTCAGGCACTTTCTCCAGCCTGCTTCCCGGTGCGTGCAGTGCCACCATTTCCCCGAGTGCTGGCAAACTGCGGGCTTCTCCGGTGGGGTGGGCGGGCAGCTGGGCCTGGAGAATGCTCTTTGCTGCAGCGATCCAGTAATATGTGCTGCGGGGCAGCCTCCTCTCTCAGCACCCCACTGTGCCAGCTGCCTGTGCGGGGTACGCCTGGGTGAGGGAGGGTTCCGTTTGGGGGACTGATCACAGCGTGGCTTCACAAATCACAAAGTGTCCAGGAAACGTTTCGCGTTTGTGCGCTTGGCTAAGGCTGCTGAGTGCAGCGAGATGGAGAGAGAAGAGGGATGGGAAGCAAGGAGAGAGCCCAGCTCTGGAATCGGACTCCAGCCCATTTCCAGCTTGCAGCTCTGCCCACTTTGCTTCCGCTGCCGCAGCTCAGCGGCCTAGCATCAGTCCTTTGTTGGAATTGAATGTTCTCCCTCACTCTGCTGCCCCCGCCGCTCTGCGCTTCGCTGACTCTGCCCTTTCCATTGTGCTGGGGGTGCTCTGTCCGTCCCTAGCACTCAGTGGCCCCGATCAGCTCTCTGAGCAGCTCTTCGTCACCCTGGCCCTGCACTCCCCTTGGAAGGATGGAGCAGCAGCTAACCTGTTCCCCCTCGGGCGAGACGTGACACAGGCTTTGAGAGGGAAAGGCCACTGCTTGCTTTCCACAGAAGCGGAGAGCCGGGACTCGCCTGCTATTTCCTTGGCTGCTTCCTGTTCAGAGTTGTTTGCCCAAAGGGCATATCTAAACTATGCAAAACGGTCGAAAGAGGATATGCAAATTCTGCGGGAATTTGCATATCTTATTCCGATTGCACTTTCGAAAGCAGAGCTTTTGAAAGTGAAAGTAATTAAGACTTAGCTTTTTTGGCGAACCCTGCCCTTTGTAGAAAAGCCGCTTTTCCTCAAAAAAGGAGGTTTACGTGGCTTTTCGACAAAGGGCAGGGTTCGCCGAAAAAGCTGCATCTTAATTACTTTCACTTTCGAAAGCTCTGCTTTCGAAAGTGCGATCAGAAGAAGATACGTAAATTCCCGCGGAATTTGCATATCCTCTGTCGACCATTCCGCATAGTCTAGATGAGCCCTATGTGGGCAGGGATTGCCCCAAAATGCCGGTCACCCTGACTCAGAGGGTCACAGCTGAGGAGGCCACATTTAGGCCAAACTGCTAAGAAATAGGCAGACTCACCCCAAACTGGTGGTGGTTCTATTGTTCGATTGTACCGAGCCAGTAACAAAGTGCACTTCTGTCTCACCACTTTCCTTAATAAGAAACAGAAGATGCAGTCTCCGTAGGCAGCCCAGTCAGTGGCTCACCACTCAGCCACCGGCCTCTCTGATACGTGGTTACTGAAAACCAATTTGATCAAATATAGGGCCCTTCTAATCCCAGGGTTCAGCCACAGAGGCCGGTCAGTAACTCAGATCTTACCCAATAATTATACTGATGCTAGTCCCGTAGGAGCTAAAACCTAAAGGATCACTAATCAAAGAAAAGAAGAAGAGAGCTAAGAACTGATCATAGACACAGCGATCGCTGCAAAGTCCTTGTCTCAGGTTTGTAGCAGTTGTGGAACTGGCCGCTGGCTTGTGACGTCTCTCTGATAATACCAAAAGGTGGAAGCTTCAGTCCCTGTGTCAACATGCTCCTTTTAGTTATAAATCCACAGTCCAGAGAATCAGGGCAGGAGCAAACAAAGTGGAGCAGTCTCAGGGGTCGTTTTTCTCCTCTGCCATGTGTCTGGAAATGTGTTCTCTCTAACCCTAACCCTTAGCCCACAGCCCAAGATGGAGTCCAGGGTCAAGGAGCACATCAGGTGCCTTATATGCTGTGATGACTGGCAGAGGTAGCCATTGCCCATATTCTTTTTGTGGCACCCACAGGCAAGGCTTACTGGGTGGGATACATTTCTTCTGTGGCCTTTTGACAGAGTGAAGTGTCCTTAAAGGGCCGTCAGCACACAGCTGTCTGGCTTGAATGAAGTTCTGTCCCGTGCGTGTTACCCAGGAATACAACTGCACTGCAGAGCCAATATTCATGAAGATGAAGCACGCATATAAACAGGATCATCATAGTTGATAGGGTGTAACTTTTCCATTGACACCTTACATGACATACTTGGTACAGGATTGGCTGTAATATTGCTGATGGAGACGGTCTTCTCCAGCATCACACTGTAGTTTCCCCCAGTCTCCTTGAACTCAGTCAGAGTGAGGCCACCAAAGAAGCCAGACTAAGCCACAGCTTTCCCCTTGCCCAGCCCGCTTCCCCAGATCACTCCCCGCCATGGGCAGTCGGCATACTAGCCAAGGGAAGCCTCTGCCTTCCCTGGCTGCAGCTGCTGCCACCACAGGACTCTGGGTGGAACTGCTTGGGCTGGGGCTTGAGTCAGCTGGCTGGCTGGAGCTGACCCGGGGCTCCTCTGGTGGTGGGGGCAGGGAAGGGTGGCTTGGGGTTTGAGCTGGGTTGGGGTGAGGGACAGGATCTCATGCAGACGGGGCAGGGTGGAGGGGCTGGCTCCCCACCCCTATACTCCCAGTTTGTCTCTCCTGCCTGCCTGTCTGTACAGCAGCTGTCCCAGCAAAGTCTCTCTTCCTTCCAAGGGGAAACTGATGGTGACGAACTTCGGTTGGGTTTGGTTTTTTGTCAAAATGCAACATATTGAAATATGCGATTTTGCGAAAGCCGTGTCATGCAGCCCTGTGCCGGCCAGAAGCTCTATCAATCAGCCTGTGGAACCTTCCCAGAAAGACCAGTTTATAGTCTGGGTGGTGCGGGGCCAGCGGGCTCCCAACCCACTGCCTGTGGCTCCCTGCAAGCGGGGCTCTGTCCCTGCTGCTCCTAGGCGGAGGCATGGCTAGACAGGTCTGCACACTGCCCTCCTCCCGCCCCACACGCTGGCTCCACAGCCCATGTTGGCCTGGAACCAGGGACAATGGGTGCTGGGGGGCAGCACTCGTGGGCGGAGGCTGTGGGCAGAGCTGCCAAGCCACGCTTCGGCCAGGAGCGCAGGGACAGATTGCGGGGAGCTGCCTGAGGTGAGCACCCCCCAGATTCAGCACCCCAAAACCCCTCACGCATGCCGACCCTTGCCCCCGAGCCCCCGCCTGCACCCAAACTCCCTCCCTCTTAGTTAACTGGAGTTTTTCACTTACCCGCACCTCCATTGCACCAACATGCTGGACAGAAGTGTTTTCTGCATTCCCTCTCCCCGCTTTTGTTCCCCTTGTGATGCCGCTGCCCACCTTGGCCATTGCACGTGTTCTCACAATGTCTTTTGCTCCTGGAAATGAAGAGGAATGGTGTCTAGTGAAGGGGTAGGGATCCCCCCTTTTCTCTCTCCACCTGGCGTGACCTGTCAGAATGCCCTCTGCTTCGGAGAAGCTACTGAGCAGGGAGAGGAAAGTGCCCCTTGGCAGCTGCCACTTGGTGACCTTTGGGCCTTCTGAAAAGCAGTACGGTGGCAAAAAGGAAGAGAGAGCCTGAAACAGGAAAAAGAAAAGGGATTAGCCCTCTGCCCCTCCGACCCCCGGCCATCACTCGTTCTACTCTGCTCAGCGGCAAAGAGGGAAAATGAAAAATTAAAATATTTGAAATTAAACATGTATTTTGTGAAAAGAGTCTTAAAAATGAGAAGTTGCTGCATTTGGAGCCCTGTGCAATGGAAACCGGCTCAGAATGTCACCAGTGTTGTGTGACAAGCTGAGAGAGGAACACTCTTTTATTGGATAAAACAATACCCCCCCCCCCCGATAATCTGGGACCGCCCCGGCTACAGCCACGCTGCGTGGGCCATTCCCCTTTGACCCTGGGCTTCCATTTCCAATACCTGGGGCTGCAAGAACCCAGCTGGATGCAGAAGAGTTGCAATCACCTGCCTTTGCCCATGCACGGTACCAGGCTGACTCCAGGCCCTGCCGCTTCCCTGGAGCCTGTCCAGCGGTTTGAGGGGACTAGACTGACAGGTGCATCTATATGAAATGGAAACGCCACCGGCCGTGCAGCACCCAGCAAGAACGTCTGTGAGCACTTGGACCCCTGGCCTGCTGCCACTGAGCGAGGGGCATGGAGGTGGAGGGGACCCCGTGAGTCATTGCGTCCATGTGGTCCCCTCCTTCCTTCAGCAAGCCTGGTTCTGCCTTCCCAGAGCAGCTGGGGCTGAGGTTGCGACTTGCCCTCTGGTCGCCTAGGGCCCCTGCTGCCCAGCACTGTCGGGTGGGGTGCACCAGCCTGGTGACATCACTCTGCAGCGGCTGCTGGGACTTGGCATCGCACGTCTAGGAGCCATGCAGCCCACCTGGGCCATGTAAAAGAGCCTGGGTCTCCCAGCTGCCACTACCGCCCTTTTAAATCGCCCAGGCCTCCGGACAATTGCCCCCTTTGCCATCCCCCGTTGGCGGGCCTGGCCATGCTGGAGCCTCCACATTTATTTATTGAGATAAAAATACAGTAGAACCTCCGTGCCTGGCGGGCGTCTGTGCTGGGCATCATCTACATGCAGCACAGAATTGTTGGTAATTAGCGGATCTGACGCATGCAGCTACCCTCTCTCGCTGCGTAGCTCAGTGAAAGCTGGCGGCTTTTGTGGCAGCAGCTGAGATGCTCAGATGCTGTTTCTGGGGACATGATAAATTGGAGGTGTTTTTCTAATTCTGCTCCCCGCTTTCGAATCCCCCAGCCCATCTGTCTGCATGGGGCTCCTGTCTCCCCTGCCCTTTTTGGATGGCGTATGTTGCTAGTGGGTCGGTGGCTCCCCCAGCAAAGCTGATGAAGTCAGGAAACCCAAGGTGAAAGAAAATCAGCTGGGACTTTCCCTTAAGATCTGTGTGCAGGAGAGCGAAGGGTTTCATTTCTGTGCGCGCTCCCGGCTCCCGAATTCTAGTGTGCATGTGTTAAACAGAAGACTCTTTGTGCAGGGAGTGTTAACGGCTCAGCAGAGCAAATTCCGGTTGCTACTGTGGAAGCAAGTTCTATGGAACCTCTCTGGCTACTGGATGGGAGCACAGTGCTGCGAACGAGCTGCCAAGGCCATTGTAATCGGCTGCCTTGGACCAACGCCCTTCTCGCTCACCCCAGTAGTCAGCAGAATAGGCAATCAGCTGTAGTCACATGTGGGAAGCCTGCTGGAATGTCCGGCTCTGACAAAAGCACATCAGGGTCAGTGCAAGGGTCACGTTGGACGCTGGGGAGGGGCAGGATTCCTCTGCTCATGGACACAAGCTCCCACAGGTGCCACAAGCGGCGGGATCCCACCCTGCCCTGTCGGGCACACGTCGCTCAAGGGAGGGCTTGCTCGTGCTTGTGAGGCAGAGGCCCAGCTCAAGGCAGTACAAAGCTACTCGTCTCTGCCTGAGGCATGCACGACAGAGCACTCCCATGCACATGCTCACAAAGGCTTGCCAGCTTGCACTCTCAGCCCTGGCCCCCCCTCGCACGGGGGGTCTCTGCTGAGTGCAGCAGGTTTGAAATTGGGCCCCTCATGCACCTGTGCCCCATCCACAGAGCACATTACAGAGCCACTGCTGGAGCCTTGCCTCTTCCGCTCAAGCTGTAGCAGCCTGTGCCTTCAGCCCTGGAGATCCCTGGTTCAGTCTCCAGCCAGGTACCAAGACGGGGCTTCGCACCCGTGGCCAGGACACGTGCAAGCCAGAAGCACCCCAACTCCACGGCAGCACCGAACTTTCCACCCGTCTCGCAGCTTGGCTGCTCTCCAGAATAGGCTTCCTGCGGGTCGGGCACGTCAGCATGGTGCCACTCCTGCGCTGGGGAGCCCTGCACAAAACAAGGGTGCTACGGCATGCCCGATGAGTCACACCCCTCTGGCTAAGTGTCATCGCTGATGTTAGGGACCCCCCGGCTCCTGGGAACTTCGCTCCCATGACTGGCAGCTGCAGCGCCTGCGTAGAGTGCCAAGGTGGGGAGTGGAAGAAGATGTAGGCTCTAGAGAGGCTGGTTCCACACCCACCAAGCATGCGAAAGATCTGGGCCAGCACATTAAGCTAGATCTAGAGCTGGGCACAGGCCAGAGTGGTGTGCGGTGCTATTTTCTGTGTGTCCGCTTAGCTCATGAGCTGTAGTGTCTGTGTCGTCTTTGCCGTTAGCCCGAGACACACGGGCAAGCAGTGGAGCTGTAGGTCAGTAGAGCTGGGAAGGGGCTACAGGCTTTGGGCTAGCCAAGGATGGACGGTGTGTGTATGCACGGTGGCTCCCTTGGGCATCAAACCATGATAAATGCAGCCTGCGACTGCTCCCTGCTCTGGCTATGGGAGGCTGTTGGAACCGACTTACTGTATAAGTAAGACAGAGCGGTGCAGTCCCCACAACCCAGAGCCAGGAGACAGCAGCTGCCCTTAGCAAGCAGAGGGAGTTGGAAGAGCTTTGGATGGTGAAATCACCCCTTGGAGCAGAACAGCACACCTGTGTGGGAGTGAGGGGGAGGGGGACGGCGCTCCTGTGTGGGAGTGAGGGGGAGGGGGACGGCGCTCCTGTGTGGGAGTGAGGGGGGGACGGCGCTCCTGTGTGGGAGTGAGGGGGAGGGGGACGCTGCTCCTGTGTGGGAGTGAGGGGGAGGGGGACGCTGCTCCTGTGTGGGAGTGAGGGGGAGGGGGACGGTGCGCCTGTGTGGGAGTGAGGGGGGAGGACGGCGCTGCTGTGTGGGAGTGAGGGGGAGGGGGACGGCGCTGCTGTGTGGGAGTGAGGGGGAGGGGGACGGCACACCTGTGTGGGAGTGAGGGGGAGGGGAATGGCACACCTGTGTGGGAGTGAGGGGGAGGGGGACGGCGCTCCTGTGTGGGAGTGAGGGGGAGGGGGACGGCGCTCCTGTGTGGGAGTGAGGGGGGTGGGAAGGCGCTCCTGTGTGGGAGTGAGGGGGAGGGGGACGGCGCTCCTGTGTGTGGGGGGGGACGGCGCTCCTGTGTGGGAGTGAGGGGGAGAGGGACGGCGCTCCTGTGTGGGAGTGAGGGGGGGGACGGCGCTCCTGTGTGGGAGTGAGGGGGAGGGGGACGGCATACCTGTGTGGGAGTGAGGGGGAGGGGGACGGTGCTCCTGTGTGGGAGTGAGGGGGAGGGGGACAGCGCTCCTGTGTGGGAGTGAGGGGGGGGACAGCGCTCCTGTGTGGGAGTGAGGGGGGGGGACGGCACTCCTGTGTGGGAGTGAGGGGGAGGGGGACCTCGCAGCTGTGCGGGAGTGAGGGGGGGGGACGGCGCTCCTGTGTGGGAGTGAGGGGGGGGACGGCGCTCCTGCGTGGGAGTGAGGGAGGGGGGGACGGCGCTCCTGCGTGGGAGTGAGGGAGGGGGGGACGGCGCTCCTGTGTGGGAGTGAGGGGGGGGACGGCGCTCCTGTGTGGGAGTGAGGGGGAGGGGGACGGCGCTCCTGTGTGGGAGTGAGGGGGGTGGGACGGCGCTCCTGCGTGGGAGTGGGGGGGGGACGGCGCTCCTGCGTGGGAGTGAGGGGGAGGGGGATGGCACACCTGCGTGGGAGTGAGGGGGAGGGGGACGGTGCTCCTGTGTGGGAGTGAGGGGGGGGGGACGGTGTGCCTGTGTGGGAGTGAGGGGGGGGGACGGCGCTCCTGTGTGGGAGTGAGGGGGGAGGACGGCGCTCCTGTGTGGGAGTGAGGGGGAGGGGGACGGCGCTCCTGCGTGGGAGTGGGGGGGGGCGCGCGCTCCTGCGTGGGAGTGAGGGGGAGGGGGACGGTACTCCTGTGTGGGAGTGAGGGAGGGGACGGCGCTGCTGTGTGGGAGTGAGGGGGAGGGGGACGGCGCTCCTGTGTGGGAGTGAGGGGGGGGGACGGCGCTGCTGTGTGGGAGTGAGTGGGAGGGGGACGGCGCTCCTGTGTGGGAGTGAGGGGGAGGGGGATGGCGCTCCTGTGTGGGAGTGAGGGGGGGGGACGGCGCTCCTGTGTGGGAGTGAGGGGGGGGACGGCGCTCCTGTGTGGGAGTGAGGGGGAGGGGGACGGCGCTGCTGTGTGGGAGTGAGGGGGGAGGGGACGGCGCTCCTGTGTGGGAGTGAGGGGGAGGGGGACGGCGCTCCTGTGTGGGAGTGAGGGGGGGGACGGCGCTCCTGTGTGGGAGTGAGGGGGGGGGGACGGCGCTCTGTGTGGGAGTGAGGGGGAGGGGGACGGCGCTCCTGTGTGGGAGTGAGGGGGAGGGGGACGGCCCCTGTGTGGGAGTGAGGGGGGGGGGACGGCGCTGCTGTGTGGGAGTGAGGGGGAGGGGGACGGCGCTCCTGTGTGGGAGTGAGGGGGAGGGGACGGCGCTCCTGTGTGGGAGTGAGGGGGAGGGGGACGGCGCTCCTGTGTGGGAGTGAGGGGGAGGGGGACGGCGCTCCTGTGTGGGAGTGAGGGGGAGGGGGACGGCGCTCCTGTGTGGGAGTGAGGGGGGAGGACGGCGCTCCTGTGTGGGAGTGAGGGGGGGGACGGCGCTCCTGTGTGGGAGTGAGGGGGAGGGGGACGGCGCTCCTGTGTGGGAGTGAGGGGGAGGGGGACGGCGCTGCTGTGTGGGAGTGAGGGGGGGGGACGGCGCTCCTGTGTGGGAGTGAGGGGGGAGGGGGACGGCGCTCCTGCTGTGGGAGTGAGGGGGAGGGGGACGGCGCTCCTGCGTGGGAGTGAGGGAGGGGGGGACGGCGCTCCTGTGTGGGAGTGAGGGGGAGGGGGACGGCGCTCCTGTGTGGGTAGGGGGGGGGACGGCGCTCCTGTGTGGGAGTGAGGGGGAGAGGGACGGCGCTCCTGTGTGGGAGTGAGGGGGGGGACGGCGCTCCTGTGTGGGAGTGAGGGGGAGGGGGACGGCATACCTGTGTGGGAGTGAGGGGGAGGGGGACGGTGCTCCTGTGTGGGAGTGAGGGGGGGGACGGTGTGCCTGTGTGGGAGTGAGGGGGGGGACGGCGCTCCTGTGTGGGAGTGAGGGGGGAGGACGGCGCTCCTGTGTGGGAGTGAGGGGGAGGGGGACGGCGCTCCTGCGTGGGAGTGGGGGGGGGCGGCGCTCCTGCGTGGGAGTGAGGGGGAGGGGGACGGTACTCCTGTGTGGGAGTGAGGGAGGGGACGGCGCTGCTGTGTGGGAGTGAGGGGGAGGGGGACGGCGCTCCTGTGTGGGAGTGAGGGGGGGGACGGCGCTGCTGTGTGGGAGTGAGTGGGAGGGGGACGGCGCTCCTGTGTGGGAGTGAGGGGGAGGGGGATGGCGCTCCTGTGTGGGAGTGAGGGGGGGGACGGCGCTCCTGTGTGGGAGTGAGGGGGGGGACGGCGCTCCTGTGTGGGAGTGAGGGGGAGGGGGACGGTGCGACTGTGTGGGAGTGAGGGGGGAGGACGGCGCTCCTGTGTGGGAGTGAGGGGGAGGGGGACGGCGCTCCTGTGTGGGAGTGAGGGGGGGGACGGCGCTCCTGTGTGGGAGTGAGGGGGCGGGGGACGGCGCTGCTGTGTGGGAGTGAGGGGGGGACGGCGCTCCTGTGTGGGAGTGAGGGGGAGGGGGACGGCACACCTTTGTGGGAGTGAGGGGGCGGGGGACGGCGCTGCTGTGTGGGAGTGAGGGGGAGGGGGACGGCGCTCCTGTGTGGGAGTGAGGGGGGGGGACGGCGCTCCTGTGTGGGAGTGAGGGGGAGGGGGACGGCGCTCCTGTGTGGGAGTGAGGGGGGGGACGGCGCTCCTGTGTGGGAGTGAGGGGGGGGACGGCGCTCCTGTGTGGGAGTGAGGGGGGGGACGGCGCTCCTGTGTGGGAGTGAGGGGGGAGGACGGCACTCCTGTGTGGGAGTGAGGGGGAGGGGGACGGCGCTCCTGTGTGGGAGTGAGGGGGAGGGGGACGGCGCTGCTGTGTGGGAGTGAGGGGGGGGACGGCGCTCCTGTGTGGAGGGCTGGCAGGGACCTGTCAGATGAGGGAGGCGAGGGCACAGCTACCGGACTGCTGGGTACGACTTTATCCAGGGATCGCAGGGAGGTTTTGTGTCACTTGAGCGAGGGCGGAGAAGCTGAGGCGGAGCCCTGGGGCTGGCCCACGTGCTCCTTGCTCGCTTGGTTCCGGCGGGATCACGCCACGAGGGGAGCAGAGTTTTAACGCGTTAGGAGCGTTGGTTTCAGTGTGGCTCATGGAAGGGGCAGGAGAACAGGGAGATGCCCCACGCTGGTGCCTCAGCAGCTTCTTCCTTTCCTCTTGGAGAGAGGCCCCCGCGCCGCGCCACGCCAGTGGCCGCCCCCTCTGGCCAGCATCCTGCTCCTGTTACCTGTGCTCTGGGCACACTCAGCAGCTTGCTGTCCCTGGGGGCTCCCCAGCAACGACAGCTCCTTATGGGGAACCTTCATCAATCATTCAGAGCCCAGGTGGAGCAAGCAGCAAGCGAAAGTGTCTGGTTCCTTTCCGCTGCCGTGTGCAGAGCCCTTGGGCACAGGCAGCACTAGCGTCCTGAGCAGGGGGGGTGCAGCCCCACCTCGGCTCTGCTCCGGAGCCAGGGGCTGGTTCGCAGGAGTGATTTCATGGGGCAGAGCCAGATGTATTTAGCCAGTGCCTCCCTGGTGGGAGTCTGGGGCCGGGTCCGCCGGCTTAGCACGAGGCGCCGCTAGCCTGTCGGCACCAGGGTAGTTAGTCCAACAGGGACTGGCCACCTAAGTCCCCGTGAGAATCCCAGCCTGACGTCTGACCCTGGAAGCTCTCAGCACTCACCAGCCCTTCTGGGTGTGGGATAGACCTCTCCAAGCAGGGCTTGAAATGCCGCTTGCCTTGGGCAGTGTGAAGTCCGTTGGAGTCCTGGGTCAGACCAGTAGTGTGCTGGGAGATTTCACTGCCACGCCAGGCATGAGGTGGGGCCAGCAGGTTCGAGTGGGGCTACCATGGGGTGTGTTGCCAGCAGCCTGGCTTCTGGGACCTGGGGACATGGCCACCCAAAACTGTGACTGGAACACAGGCCTGCTGTTGTGGGGTGCTGGCTGGCTAGCTGCCCTGCTTCCCACCTCTGCACAACCTGAGGCAGCTGCTAGGTCTGGGCTCCGGCAATTCCCCTGGGTCTCCAGCATCGCACCTGTGCCCCCCCTCCAAGGCTCCTGGGGTGCCCATGGGCACAGTCCAGCCTTCTCTGCATTGCCCATTCCTCCCCGTGTTTATCAGGGTTGCTGTCACCACCTTCCTTCATGGTTTGTGTGGTGTATGTATGCGCCTCCTCGCTGTGCTTTAGCTCTGGGAGCTGGCAAGTACCCTGTCCAGCACGGTGAACTGAACCTCCAGCTGAGCCCCTCCGATTTGCCTGTACCCCCGCTCTGCGCTGGCGCCGCCTGCAGAGAAGCTGTTCTCGTGGTGGTTCGGCCCCCGTCGCTGCTCATGTGACTGTTGAGATCTAATAGACTGGGGGAGGGGGAATGACGCGTTCTCGATTTCCCTGGAAATGTCCTTTCCGGCTGGGGGCAGGAGCAGGTAGGGGCCTGGTTTCCCTGCCCTTCAGCACAATGTATTCAGCTCCAAACCCCTGCTGGAGGCGTGGGTCGGAGAGCTGAGCTGTGGAGTCCCGTGGCGACCCAGCCTCTCCCTGCCCAGCTCAGCCTCGCTAGGCAGTGGCCAGGAGAGAGCGAGAGGCGTGCATCCCCCTGGACCAGACACGCAGCACCACCGCCCGGGGCCTGCCAGAGCTGAATCGTTGACTGACTGACTGACTTGGGGGAGCACTTAGAAGACACTGTCCCCGCAGCCACTAGGTGGTTCTGTGGCCTGGGCATCCATGTAGACTCCTCTTTATACCCCAACAGTCCCAGATGCAAAATCCAGCCTGCCCTCGCTGCATCTGGCAGGGAGACAGCGGCAGAGCGGACCTTGGCGGTCCATGCGGTCATGCCCTCTGTGCCTGGGGACGGGTGCTCCACCCCTCGCTGTGCAGCCACCCCCCTCAGAACGTCTGCAGCCGGTTGGGAATGCAGTCGAGTGTGCGCAGTGACGCCGGCTTTGCTCTGCAGCTCCACCACGCTCTGCAGTGGCAGGACAGACGCCCCTGAGAACTCTCCGTGGCCCTGGGGCACGTGGCTCACGGGACTAGCCTGCCCTGCATAGCTATAACCCTCATGGCAGCCTCGCTCTGCCGTGTCACGAGACCTTCCACGTGCACACACAGCAGGCCTTTCTCGGGGCAGGCCAGGGCTGTGCACGGGGCCCTGCATTGCACGGACTTTGGAGCACTTCAGCCAGCATAGCCACGGCGCCGCTAGGGACAGGCCAGCGGGACGGGGACAAGGAGGGATTCCTAGCCTTCGCGCTGGCTCAGGAGCTGCAGGGTATCATGGAAACAGCTGACAGGCAGGCGGCAGCGTGTGTGAGTGAACCAGTGGGCTCTGGCCCAGCCTGGGCAGCAGGCATGCAGGGGAGAGCAGGGCAGTGATGGGCCTGGTCTGGACTTTGGAGCCCTGCTGCAGGTCACAATGGGGGCAGTCAGCTGGCCCTTTGGTCCTCTTGCTGGCTGCTTGGGAGCTGGAAGGGGCCCACGGCGCCGGGGCTGGACCCACTGGCTGCGTGGCAGTGAGACGCAGCAGTGAGCACGGCGTGGGCGACACGCACCGTGGGTAGGGGAGCTGGGAGCAGGCAGCATGGCTGAGAAGGCACTGAGTCATGGGAAGGGTGGCTGGTTACACCGAGGATGGTTCGTGATTGGCTGGCCCGTGGCTGGTCCTGGTAACTGCTGTGTTCCCCCACCCGCCCTCTCTGTCCGTCATTGTTCAGCAGCTCGGGGCCACAGCCACTGTGGGTGGAACTGCCCCTGCCCGGGCCGAGAGCAGGGAGCTGCACTCTCCTTGCTGCCCCTCAAAGCTCGGTCCGCAGCAGCTGGTGGCGAAGGGCTGCGGGCTCCTGTCCCCTCGCTCTCGGCTGCGGGGGGACAGGTGGCCCCTTTCCAGGGCCTGGCCCCTCTGCTGAGATTTGTGGTGCCGGCCCTTCTGTCGTGTGGGTTCTGAGAAATAGTCCGAGAGCATCCACCCCTTTAACCAGACCAGCAACCGCCTAGTGCTGGGTTTAGCCAGCGATCCGGGGGAGCAAGCTCCATCTCCCATGACCTGCTGTGCTGTTCGTTCCCTGTTCTCCATGGCCGGATCTCCATGCAGGTTTGGTTGCTAGTGGGGGTGGCCAAATGCTGACAGCTTGCTCCACAGCCTCTTTGCATCTCTTTTCTTTTAGCCATCGTCAACCCAAAGCAGCCCAAAGAGACGCCCAAAAGCTTCAGCTTTGACTATTCCTATTGGTCACACACCACGGTAAGTGGCACCTGCTGCTGCAGGTGGGTTTCCTTGCCTGAGGCTCTCTTGCAATGGGGAGTTTGGTTCAGCGGGACGGAGGGTTTGATTAGGGATGGATGAGCTGCCAGCTGTGGAAGAGCGGCAGTCTGCTTTGCCATGGCATGGTAGGGAGAGGGCTTTGCTGAGGGGAGACGTTCCTGACACAGTTGGTTCCAGATCAGCCCCTGGTGGCGCATGCCCCCTTCCAGTCACTGTGAAAGAACGCAAGCCAGGGGTTTGCAGATGGTTCCCAGGGCAGGGACACAGCCCCATTCCCAGACCATCACACACACTGCCAGGGGAATCTGACCAGCAGCTGAGAATTATTTGCCCTGCTGTTTCCCTGGCTCCTCTCTGTGCTCAGAGGGGCCTACAGAGCACCAAATGTGGTAGCTACCAGGCTGTATTGGAGGGAGCATTTCTGAGAGAGCTTTTAACCAGGACACACCAGCTTTTCGCACAGCCTGCCTAGGGCTGTATTAACCCCTCATTGGCCCCGTCACGCTGCCCAGAACGATGGGGCTTTGCGCTGCAACAAAGTCAGGCCCCTTGAGCACTGGAGAGGTGTGAATGGCAAAGCCCAGGAGCTCTCGTGGGAAAAGCTCCCTCTCTGAGGCGGCCCCAGATCCTCACACAGGGATATGCCCGGTTTTGACGGGACAGTCTTGTCCAGCAACTCCCCAAGTGCATGAGAGCAGCCCCTGTTGTCCCCATTCACATTATCTGTACCTTGGCCAGGAGGCCGAGAGCTTTGAATGGGGCTGAGATGGTTCCCTTGGTGACCCTGCATCTGGAAGCTAAAGGATCCCCTCCCCAGTCGGTAAAACTTGCCAGGGGCGGCTGTGTGCCTCCAGTCTGGTACACGAGTGACTCAGAACGTAGAATGAGACCATAATCTTGGCTCTGGTTCTCCTCTGACTTCCAGTAGGGTGGGGACAAGAGCAATGTAACTCCGCTGCGGGAAATGGAATTGCACCCAGGGAAAGCCGGGGCACTTGGGAGAAGGAAGAGGGCCAGATGATCCCACTTTTCTTGTTTTTCTTTCTTTCTTTGCCCTGTTTCACCTTTCTTTGCCCTTCTGTCCCCCCGACTCTGTTCTCTCCTCCCCCACAGCCTGAAGACATCAATTATGCCTCTCAGAAGCAGGTGTACCAGGACATCGGGGAGGAAATGCTGCAGCATGCTTTTGAGGGGTACAATGTCTGTATCTTTGCCTATGGGCAGACTGGTGCTGGCAAATCCTACACCATGATGGGGAGGCAGGAGAAGGATCAGCAAGGCATCATCCCGCAGGTATGCCCCCGGGGGTGGGGGTGGAGTGCGCTGCGGCTGTGAGCACAGAACACCCATTGCTGCGGGGGGTCCAGGAGGAGGCTGCTGGGGGCAGGGTGACTGTCGCTCCCTGCACGTGGGGTTCCTAGAGCTGCTGAGCGCTAGTGAGGAGACAGGCGGCAGGTGCTGAATCCGGCTGAGGGTGGCAAGGACCGAGGACACAACGAGGAGTCCTGTGGCACATAGAGACTAACAGCTGTATCAGGGCCGAGGAGTGAGAACAGGGCTGCGGCTCCAGCTAGTGCAGGAGCAAATCAGCTGTTCTCTTAGCAGCCAGATAGGAAACTTGACCCAAAAATGGCTGCCTGGAATTTGACAAGGGGCAGGCTGGGAGGAAGAACAGCGCCTGATCTCCTGGGTTCTCTCCTCCTCAGGCAGCTGGACAGTTACTGCGGGGAGGGGAGGCAAAGCAAGGTGTTTGGGATGGGAGTCCATGCAGAGGGCATGAGCTTCTTGGGGCCACCAAGCATCTGGGGAGTGGCCTTTGGGGCTTCTGGAAAGGGTCAGGGCAGAGCAAGGGAGACCCCAGACCTGCCGAGAACAGAGCTGGGTTGGGGAAAGCGTCAGTAGCAGATGAGGCGGGTGGAGGCCCAAGTGGCCAGGGAGCCTTTGGGCTGAGTGAGTGAGTTGTACTGTGCCCTCGGTTACACCGCTCCAGCCCTGCAATAGCCCGTGGGTATGAGCGAGTGCCGGCTTGAAGCGCACTGATCTTCCTCGGACCCCACGCAGTTCCCAGGCATCAGCCTGGCCACAAGGGTCTGGCTCGCCACTGAGCTAACGCAGTTTAAATCCACAGCCCTGAGAGCATCTTTGACTGTGCCGCTTACTCTAGGTGTTGCTCAGGGTCACTCAGAACCAGGAGCTGGATTTATGCACAAAGTAAGCAAGCTGCAGCTTGGGGCTTCTAAACAGGAACAGTTTAGTTACAGCCTCGCCTACATCGCAGCGTGCATGCGAATATGAAACGTCATCGTTTCTATTTTCGTTGTCCTTTCAGTTAGAATAAGATGCATTTTTGGTAATGTTATGGGGCCTCTCAAACGTGACATCGCTTAGGGCAGGGGTGGGCAATAATTTTTGAGGGGGGGACCATTCCAGGAATTTGGAGGACCGCGCTCTTCCATGATATGAATGGAGGAGGTGCGGGATCTGGGATGGAGGTTGGGTATAAAAGGGAGCTTGGGGTAAGGGTGGGTGTTTGGGTGAAGGAGGCAGTTGTGACCTGGGGCACTGGACTGGAGTGCAGGGGGTTGGTTGTGACCTAGGGCAGGGAATTGGGATACAGGAGGGGGTGCAGGGATTTGGGCTGAGAGCCAGGGCAGGAGGGGACTGTGATCTGGGGTAGGGTGCCGGATCTGGGAGGGTGTATGGGTGCAGGAGGGGGGCAGAGGATTTGGGTATGTGGAGTTGGGGGCAGAGGGTTAGGGAAGTGAGGGGCTGGGATGCCAGAGGTAGCCTCTGGCCAGGAGATTTACCAGCCAGCAGCGCATTCCTGAATCAGCCTCCCTGCCTGCCCTGCCCCTGCACAGGCTGCAGCCAGGTGCTCTGTGAATAACTATGAGCCCCTGGTGCTTCCTGGCTGCCTGTTATTAAAACAGGCAGCTCCCATTGGCCAGTTTCTGGCCAGAAGCCGGCCAATGGGATTGTGCTGGGGGTGGCAGCAGCTCCTAAAGCTTCTCCCCTCCCCTCCCCTCCGGGCTCAGTTTTTAAAGTGAAACCACCCCTCAGCCGCGTTTCTGAGAGGTGTGCGGGTGGGGCGAGGCAAGCAGGCAGCCTGCCTGGGGCTCCCCGCAGCATCCGTAGGCCGGATCTAGTGGCTTGGTGGGCCAGATCCGGCCCACGGGCCATATTTTGCCCAGGCCTGGCTTAGGGCCTCAGCGTGTCTTAATCGGGCCCTGCATGTGAGCAAGCACAGAGAATGGGCCCCTCCACTCTGGGCTGCCTTTCTGCTGCTCCCGTTTCTGGGGCACAAGGAAGAATCCTTGTTTCCTGGCCCCCACCCCAGAATGGCTCTGGCTGCGTTACGGGAATGTGAGCAGCCCTCTACTTTTCTCCTTGTCTGCTGCAGCTGTGTGAGGACCTCTTCTCCCGGATCAGTGACACCACGAATGACAACATGTCCTATTCTGTGGAGGTACGGGCCGCCCCCTGAGCGCACGG
Source organism: Pelochelys cantorii (assembly GCA_032595735.1). Taxonomy (NCBI): domain Eukaryota; kingdom Metazoa; phylum Chordata; order Testudines; family Trionychidae; genus Pelochelys; species Pelochelys cantorii. The sequence goes on from CM064335.1 coordinate 56,611,947, forward strand.
GGCACTCTGCCGGGGAGACAGTGAGGACATGTTAACGTGGGCAGTCGCCAGCCCCGCTCCTGCCCTGGCTCGGTTTCCCTGCTGGAGTCCTTCGCATGTAACACGACCTGCAGCTCTGGGCTCAGGGCCCCGAGGAGCCTCCCCTGTCCAAGCATCCTTGCACAGAGACCTGCTGCCATCTGGCGCCAGGGCGTGTAATGAGCTACCGCTGTCCCCATGGCTCAGCAGCCCTCGGGCCCCAGCCCCTGCCACCAGGATGGGACGCTGGAATAGTCCTGCTGTTGTCTGGTTCCAGGCCCACCCCCAGAACTGAATCGCTGCTGGATACACACCCTCCCCCGCCTGGCCTGTCTTCCCTGGCACCTCTCACCGCATGGGGTCACCGCCCGCCTCCTCCTGTTAGTGACACGCTGACTTAGACGTGCCGTGTATCAGGGCAGTTTAATTCAGTAACAAACCTATTTACAGTCCAGCTTTGTTAAAAAGGAACTCTTGTGTGTAGACGAAGCCACCCCCTCTCCCATAGCCCGGTACGAAGCCGCAGGCCACTTGTGCAGATTGGTGGTGAGGCATGCAGGGCTGGTGGAAAACTGGCTGCACGCTCCGGCCCTTCCGCTGGACTCTGCCCTCGCTGACACAGGCACTGAAATCAGTCACTCACTGGCTGGTGCGAGGCAGCCTCTAGAGCTAGGCACTGTCCGAGTCAGGCTGCATGACAGGACTGGTCTGTGTACTGTGGGGCTTGGCAGCCTCTCTCCGCATTCAGGCTCCTACCTTGTGTGCTCTGCCCCCTAGGTCAGCTACATGGAGATCTACTGTGAGCGGGTGCGGGACCTCCTGAACCCCAAGAATAAGGGGAACCTGAGGGTGAGGGAACACCCCCTCATGGGGCCCTATGTTGAGGACCTCTCCAAGCTGGCCGTCACCTCCTACAATGACATCCAGGACCTGATGGACTCTGGGAATAAAGCCAGGTGAGAGGGGACAGAGCTTTGGTTGCCTTTCTTTCCCTCCCTCACTTTACATCCCCCACCCCGTGCCCCACATCCCAGGGCCCTGCCTTCTGGCTCGGGGCCTCGATGAGCTTGCCTGAGAATCACGGCACTTCTTTCCTGGGCTGGCTGGGGGCTGCTGGAGGCACCTGTTGTGCTCTTGCCTCAGTGTCTCACCAGGCACGAGGCAGACAGCCAGGGAGAGTGGCCAGTCTCCTCGTGCTGTCCACTAGCTGCATGTTGGCTGCGATGGAGCCAGTCCCTGGGTCTGTGGAGAGGGGAGTGGGCATGTGTGGCCTGGCCCAGAGCCCACTGAATGCAAGGGGAGGCCCGTGGTGACTGCCGCAGGATTTGCACGAGCTCCGGAGAGGCGGAGGGCTCCATAGCTCGTGCTCTCCTTGGTCCTGCCTGAGGTCACCGGCTCGGAGCGAGCGCTGCCCCAGCTGCCCGGCGCTGTGCCCTGGCACTGCCGCTCCCCTTCCCACCCGACCTGCCAAGCTGCAGGGTTCGAAGCTTCTGCCTCTTCCCTCCACAGGACGGTCGCTGCCACAAACATGAACGAAACCAGCAGCCGCTCGCACGCCGTCTTCAACATCATCTTCACCCAGAAGCGGCACGACGCAGAGACCAGCGTCACCACCGAGAAGGTGAGCGGAGGCAGGGCAGCACTGCCTGAGCTCCTGGGGTGGCAGAGACTCGGGCCTAACTGCCCTGCAGTGCTGTGTGCTGGCAGCTCCTGACATTGCTGGTCTCTGCTTAACGGGCAGAGCTGGGAACTTGCTCTCCCTGACTCTGGAGAAAACGGGGCTGCAAAAACAAAGCTCTCTCCGGGGGAGACCATCGGGGCACGTCCGTGCCCTGTGCCAGGCTGTCGTTTGGTGAGGTGCTGGCACTAAGCACCCAAGTCACTCTTTGCAAGAGTGGGAGTGGGAGCCTTGGTGCCCCAGCCCTGTCCCAGTCAGGGGCGGCCCGTGAGCCTAGGCAGACTAGGCAGTTGCCTAGGGCGCTGCTGGCCTGGGCGCCCGATGATGACGTCACGGCCATTGACGGCCGAGCAGGCGGGGGCACCGATTGCGCCTTCTGCCTAGGGTGCCAGCTGCCGCAGCCGGCCTCGGGCCACTCCTGGTCCCAGTTTGGACAATCACATTCTGCCTCCCCACCCCTAGCAGTGTCTGCTGAACCAGGTATTCACTTTCTCCGCCCAGCTCTGGGCAGTGTGACTGCGCCCTGCTATGCAGCTGCTGCAGTACGCCCGGAGGGGTTGCCTTTCAGCAGTGGATTGTGGTTCCTGTTTGCACCCTTTGTGTCCTGTCTGGGCGTGCATCACTATGGGGCTGTCACCAGCAGACATCCCTCTCTGCTTGTAGGTCAGCAAAATCAGCCTGGTGGACCTGGCCGGGAGTGAACGGGCCGACTCCACAGGGGCCAAGGGCACGAGGCTAAAGGTGAGAGAAGAGCCTGGGTCAGGAGCTGCACTCTTTGGGGCGCTGAGGTGCACCCCAGCCACAGAGAGCTGGGCTCCTTTCTTTGGTGGCGTCTCAGTAGGGATGTTAAAATGGGTTGAATTATGTAATCGTGTAACTGCTGAAAATGGCAATGATTCCCCCTGGGGGAATGCAGAGGCAGCACATGGGGGCAGGTTAATCAATGAGCCCAGGCTCATGCGTTAACCATGTAGACAGTGACACTTTCACAGCCCTAGTTCTCAGACAGCCGGAGTGCCCGCGAGGACGCCCTGGTAAGCCATTAACCCGCCACAAGCACTGCTCCCCATGGGTTCACCCCAGGCACCCGCTGTGACGGCGTGTCAGGGACCCTCCAATCCTGCACCCCGTCTGCTACAAGATGAGATTCCACCAGCCAGTAGAACAGGGGGTTTATTGCTCCTCCAGGACACAGCCCAGCACAGACGTGACGTGGGTACAGGAGTCAGGGCCAGGCAGCCTCAGACCCCTTGGGGCAGGGGGGCCTCGGTCCCTGGATTCCCAGCACTCCGCTCAGTCTCTTCTCTCCATGTTTGCCCAGCCAAACTGACTCCAAGCCACCCCCCCCGCTTTGTGCAGCCCCTTCCCTCGACAGGTGAGAACCGGTTGGGTCTCTGTCTGTGTGACCTGAGGTTCCTCAGGTGCCCCCCACTGGGCAGTGCTTACAGACGCAGGCCAGTAGGGGTCACCCACAGCCCAAGCACAGTGCCCAGCAACGTGCCAGCACTACATCACACCCGCCACGTGCAAAGCCTTTCCTGGCAGGGAGGCTGTGTGAGCTGGGTGCACGGTGCCGAGCTGCAGAGCCCCACAGGCCCCTGAGCCAGGTATCAGGACCTCTCTGTCAGTTGACTTCCAGGCCATGATTTTCTGTCTTCCTTCAACAGGAGGGAGCGAATATCAACAAGTCTCTGACCACGCTGGGGAAGGTCATCTCTGCGCTGGCTGAGATGGTAGGTCAGCCGGGAGGGGCTGGGTACTCAGGACGGTGCTTGGCAGCCCGGGAGCACTGGCTCACGTGGAGTCCCCTGGAACCTCTGGGCCTCGGCCATGGCTAAGGCTCACTCCAGGCAATGGGAGCCCACGTAACCCCTGGTGTAAATGACTGTGAAGTGCCCTCCAAGGCAGGTGTACCAGGAATGAGCCAGCAAAGAGGCTTGCGGGGCAAACAGCCCTTTTCCCAGGGCTCAAGGAGATCCGCCCCTGAGCTCGCGCCCCTCCCCCCGGCTGGTGTAGAGTGGCCTGTGCTGCTGAGGGATCCTGGCAGAAGCCCCCAGCCTGGAGCGGGGGAACCTTTAGAAGTATCCGCACTGCATGGGTCTGGCGGGAGTGCTGGCTGCATGTGCCTAGTTGGGGGCCTCCCGGGAATGGACATCGGGGCTCACTGACAGATACACATGGATAGATTCAGAGGCGCTAGAGCCATTAGGCAGCCAGGCAAGATGGGAAATGGAGCCAGGATCATGGCGTCTCTCCCCACTTTGTTCATGTCGTGGGTCTGGCGATCCCTCCCCCTGGCTCCGTCTGGCTTTGCCTTTTCCCAGCCTACGCTCTCGGGGGGGAGGGGGACGGGTTCGCCCATTGTGTTTAAGGTGCTACCGCCCTGTAATGGTCACGCCCAGTCATGTGCCCTGAGCCACAGCCTGCCCCATAGGGGTGAGCGGCTTGGGTTCCTCGTGCTGGCGCAGCCACGGGGCACTCGCTCCTGCTTGCGAGCCGCACACAGTGCCCGGGCGCAGCCTGCTCTCTGTGGGCAGCCCTCCATCTCGGGGAAGCCAAAGCTTCTCCTGGAGGGGGAGGGGAACTTGCAGCTCCTTGTCCCGGCCAGAGCAAACCAGCTCTGGCTCCCGTGCTCATGCGATGGCAAATGATGTCTCTGGTTTCCTTTCAGGATTCGGGGCCCAATAAGGTATGTGCTCTGGGGGGTCTGTTCCTTGGCTTGGGCTGGGCAGGGGTGTTGCAGAGGGAAGGGGGGTGACAGGCCTGCAGCCCAGGCCCAGGCTGTTTCCAGCTCTGCTCTGAAATTCTGGGGCCATTCAAAGAGCCAGCCAACAGCAAGGCCAGGCGAAACGGTACCGCTGGGAGGAGGCCTTAGCACTGCCCCGGCTGCCTTCGGCTCCCTGCCTTTGGGAGGCGGAGCTCAGTGGAGCAGCTGTGCTGAAGAGGAGAGCCTGAGCTAGGCAGGCAAGGCTGAGCAGAGCGTTCCTCGGGTGCGTAGGCAGCTCCTTGGGCTGTGTCCTCTGCTGCAGGATCAGGCCAGAGCTAGAGGCCATCCAGGGAGTGCTGCTGCTGCTGCAGCTGTGTGAAATCTTTTTGGGGAGGCGAGGAGGAGCGTTTGCTGGCCTAGGCCCCAGTGGGTAACTGGGCTGGATAGGAGTAAGGGACAAACAAACTGCTCTGCTGCAATCAGAATCAAACTGAACCCAAACCAAACCTCGACTGAGCTCTGAAACTATTCAGTTCCCTCCCCTGGTCTGTTAGTCCTGTCTGCCACTCGCCAGCCCGGGGATGGCCCCCGTTACCATCGATCCTGGCGCCTCGCTAAGCAAAAGGCCAAGTGGCTTGCCAAGGTCACACAAGGAGACTTGGACCCAAGTCCTTGGCTAGCGTCCGATCTACTGGACCTGGCTGGTGGTGGGGGGAATGGAACGGTCCACACCAAAGCAGAGAATCTGACAGACTCTCCCTGAAGGATTGCTACGTGTAGATAACTCGGCCGGCACCAGACTTTGGCTCCTTAGCGAACCTCTGGACTGTAGGTGGCTGTCAGGGGAAACTCAGGCGTGTGCTTTGGCCACTTAGCGAAGGCCTCAGGTTGGTCCTGGCTGGGAGTCCACCACTTCGGAAGAGAGCGAGGTGTCTGATCTCCTTGCTGTGCTCTCTCCCTCCAGAACAAAAAGAAGAAAAAGACAGACTTCATCCCGTACCGGGACTCCGTGCTGACCTGGCTCCTCCGGGAAAACCTGGGTAAGGGAAGGAGTCTAGTCCATGTAGTTTGCCCAGTTCTGGCCTTAACTCACTGAATATCCAGGCAACAGACCTCCAGAGGCCCCTGCCTCCTGAACTCCTGTGCTCTCCTTTCCTCAGCTGCTCCCTCTTCCTCTGCCCTGTGGCTCTCAGGGACCCTTCACCAGCGCAGGATAACCTGCCGGCTCCTTCAGAGCACGGGCGGGTGGCGGGTGGCGGGTGAGCTGGGGGGCGGCGGGCTGGGCCACTGGTTGGCAGGTGCGCTCTGTGGGCAGAAGAGCCGGGTGCTCTGGCAGGAGGGGAAGCAGAGAGAAGGGGCTAATCAAGAGGGCCCAGAACAGGTCCACTTCGTGGTGCCACGGGGTGTTTTCTGTGGCAGGTGGGAACTCCAGGACTGCAATGGTTGCTGCTCTCAGCCCTGCTGATATCAACTACGATGAGACCCTCAGTACTTTAAGGTAGGCCTCTGCGACAACAGGCCTGTCGCGCCCCTCCAGGGCTGGGAACATGGGGTGTGACACCCTGCTCCTGTGGCCTTCATCCCTCCTTCCTTCCCCTCCTGCCCATTGCCCCTCGCCGACACAGCGCCGCCCCAGCAGCACTTATCATGGCCCCGCGCCAGCCCCAGAGCAGCAGAGGAGAGTCCCTGGGGCTTTGTTCTCTCTGCAGCGTTACAGAGCACTGCCCTCCCCCTCTAGCCACCGTCCCTGCACGGCACCCAGCCACACTGTGATGCTCCCTTGGGCTGCTGGCCTTGCCCAGAGTGTCCCTGCCTGTTACTGCAGATTGGGGCCTCCTGGCCCGAAGGCCACAGCTCTGAGCTGGGCCAAGCAGGTCTCTGACAGAGCCAGGCTTTGCGCTGGTGTATCGATAGAGCCCCGGCCACCGTGCACCAGTACCGTGCCTCAGTCACCAGGTGTCCTGGCCTGCAGGTACGCTGACCGTGCCAAGCAGATCAGATGCAACGCTGTCATTAACGAGGACCCCAACAATAAGCTGATCAGGGAGCTGAAGGATGAGGTGGCTCGTCTGAGAGATCTGCTCTACTCCCAGGGCCTCGGCGACATCATCGACAGTACGTACCTCTCGGGGCTCTCGCCAGGGGCTGGGCTTTGCCTCAGAGCAGTGAGGTGCAGCTCTCCGGATCTCAGTGTTCTGGGCTTGGCCATTCCTCGGCCACCCTCGTGCCCGCCCTGTTGTGCCCCGGCATCTCCGTTCCCTGGCTCCGTGCCTCTGCTGCCGCGCCTCTGCCGCAGCCTGTTGGGAGGGTGCTCTGCTAACAGCAGGGATCACCGCAGTCCTGGGCACGCTGGCCAGGGGCCCTCGCCTCCAGCCCCAGGGTGGCTCCGCAGCTTTGTGCTGCCAGTCCCAGGACTCCTGTCCCAACCAAGAGCCAGGCTCCACTTTGAGCGCTCCCTGTGCTGCTCCCAGGGAGATGTTCCCAGGCTGGCGGAGGGTGTGGCCGCTCCTCAGCCAGAGGGGCCTGCTCCTCTGGGCCTGTGTCCCGTAGAGATGAACCTTCTCTTGTTCTGTTTTCTTTGTCTTTCTTCCCTCTCCTCTCCTCTCTCCCGTAGCTAGCACTGCTCCAGGAGGACCTAAATGTGTGTATTTCCCACTGTGTGTTCTGTGTGCTTCAGCGCTTTGCCAAGACTCGGTCGCAGCAGGGGAACACGCCTGCAGCATGGCAAAGCTGTGCAGGTGTTGGGGTGGCCATCTGCTCCTCCCCAGCAGTGCCCTGCCACAGTGCTTAGCTGGAGAGCTGGCCCAAGGGCGCATGGAGCACTGAAGGGGTTGGCGGGCAAGTGCCTGCCCTGGTGCAGTACGCGCTGCACAGGGAGCCCCCTTTCCTCACGAGGAGGCTTACCCTTGGCCTGTGGTGGCTGATGCTTCGCCCAGATCCCACGGTGCCACATGCTGGGGGTCTGGGACTGACATGTGATGAGGGCGGGGAGGTCATGCCCCACACTTCCTCAAACCTGGGGTCAGCTCTGCACAAGAGGTAGTGCAGTCCCCAGGCATGTGGTTCTGGGCGCTGAGCTGGGAAGCCAGACTGAGGCCAGCCAGCTTCTCCCAGTCAGTGCCTGGGTGGGGCCTGGAGCCAATGTCCCCCAGTGACCCCAGGGCTTAGCTGAAGAATGTGAGACGGTTGGTTTTCTGGGAACTCCCTGGGCCTCTCTCCTCCCTGCTGTAACTATGGTTCCTGCTGCTTCCGTGCTATGGCTGCTTCTGCTAGGCCCAGGGCCCTTACCGATTCCAGTACTGGCTCTGCTGGCAAACTACAGGCACAAAGTTTTCTGCTTCCTGCCAATGCTATAAGATCACAGCTGCTCCCAGCACTGACCCTGATGCTGGTTGTACTGGGACCTGCAGGGCTACTGAACTACAGGTTGAACCTCTCTAGTCCGGGACCCTCCGGACCTGACTGGCGCCGAATCAGTGAATTTGCCGGACAGCGGGAGGTCATATTGTCTAGCAGCATCACCAACACTTTCACTGCTGACTGGGCTCTTAGAAGACTTTTAGGGGTAAATCAGAGCTAAATAACAGCATAGAGCATTGAGAGCCAGGCCTGGTGGCTGTAAAGAAATGTTATGGGACCTTGGGAAACTTGGCCACACCCATGATAAACAGACAGCCGGCTAACTAACATCATTCCGGACCACGGAGGTTGCCAGACTAGAGAGGTTCAACCTGTAGTTCCTTAGTCCTGCCTTGACAAAGGGAGCTGGCTTCATGCTGGGAGGCCCTGCTGTCCCTGCCATGTTTGTAACAGAGCCATGAACCGTCCAGCTGGCACCCCTGGTCAGTGGCACAGTGAGAATCCATGTCAGTCTGGCAGAGAAACAGCCCATGACTGCCAGGCTGTGTTCTCAGGTGAACTGACAGTTGATGGGAGCCTAGTGCAGGTACAGAGACCTCAGCCCTTTAGCAGATGCCTGACCTGACAGACTTCAGAGTCAGACTCCCTTTCCTCAGGAGAAGCTGGCCTGGGTTGCTGGTTTCGGGGGAGTGGCCCTTTGGTCCTGTCCTGGGCCCACCAGGGTATGTGCGTGAGCACAGAGGGCACTAGAGCATGCAGGGCACGGCAGGCTGTTTGCCAGGTAATGTCTGACCCAGGAAAGGAGGAAGCTGGAAGCAATGTTTTGAAAGCCAATAAGGAGCCGTACTGGAGAGGGAGAGTGACAACTCCCCTGCCCCTGCCCCGAGCTTTCCCACTTCCTCCAAGTGGGAGCATGCACCAGGATAGGTCTGGGTTCCTAGCCACAGGGGGCTGGTGGCTCCATTGTTTCTCTGAGCACATTGCCAGAGCAGTAAGTGATCAGGGCAGAGATGACGGGGAGATGTCTCAGGTTGGGCCCCCACTGGTGTAAATCCATCTGGCTGAAGTAGCAGGGTAGAAGCTCTGCTGTGACAGAGACCAGGCTAGACGAACCTCAGTTCCCATCCCCGATGGCCATTTCCACGTACGTTCAAGGCTGTAAGGGGACGGGTTGTGCATGGGGCTGAGCTGGAGTGCAGACAGCATTGCTGTGCACTGAGGGTGACTCTGTAATGGAGGAAGCAGCGTGGGTTCTGCATCTCCCCGATGGGAGCCAGAGAAGAGAATATGGCTGGGATTCTCCTGGCCTCTGCTAGCCAGAAAAGAGCTTCGTTTGGGCTGGGCAAAGACCAAGCAGTAGGTTCCTGCAGCTGCATATTGCTGAGCTGCCCTGAGCAGGCGTGCTGACTCTGTGGGTGCTCCGGGGCTCAGTGCCAGCAAGCCCCTGTGAGCTCCTTCCCTTGTTTCTCCCCCTCTCGGCACTTCCCGCCCACGTGGATCAGCTGTTTAGCAGAGTGCAGGAGGCACTGGGGAGGAGTGGGACCGGGCTACGCTCGGGTGAGGGGTGGAATGGGCAAGAAGAGGCAGGACAGGTGTGGGGGGCTAAGGGAAGGGGTGGAATGGGGGTGGGGCCCTGGGGCAGTGCAGGGGTTGAGCCCCCCTCTCTCCCCCGGGAAAGGAAAAGTTGGCGCCTGTGGACCCGAGGGCTACTAAGAAACACCCCCTTTGTGAGCCATGCAGGGAGTGAGTGCCAGCATGTCACCGGCGGCTGGAGGTTTGCCATAGTGCCGAGCGGGCATCTGTGAGAATTCTGGGCAAAAAAAATGAGGCAAAGTCAATAAAATTTTGGGCCCCCCAATGTCGTGGAATTGCATTTGATTGGGCCTTGGTCAGGGGCTCTGTTCTCTGATTGGACGATGCAATCTTTGTAAAGAGGGAGAGTGGCTGAGGAGATTTTGGGGGTGTTGCATCTCAGGGAGAGAGGAGAGAGCTCCACAAAGGCAGAGGGCTGGCCAAGTGCAAGGTGGGGACACTTTTAGAGTCGAAAGGCCTTTTCCCATCCTCTTTCGCACATGAAGGGCTCAGATTTAGAAAGAGCTGGGTCCTGCCGGGCTGAGGGAGAAGGGCAGACTCGTGGGCTGTCCAGCAGACTGACATTTCATTTCCTTTTGTCACAATCACAGCAAGTGATTGCTGCTTCTCAGCTCCCCCATCTCTCCTGGATGACGGCTCTGCCCTGTGTCAGCAGCTCTGTGGCCCACGCTAACAGCGGCATTGTGGCGGTGCTGTGGGGCGTGATCCCCGAGGGGCATGGTCCCTGGGGCGCTCACCCCACCACGTTCAGCCTGTCTCTGGCTGCACCGCAAGCACCAAACTCCACGTTCTGGGGTGGATCACAGCGCTAGGGCCCCAGGCAAAGGCACCTTTCTGCTGTTCCCTTTCTCCAGCCCTCCGCGAGTGATGGCCACTCCGTTTGCTTGGCTTTGGCTCTTGCTTAGGCCCCCCCTGCGGCCTCCTGGCAGCCTCCTGCTCAAAGAGGCGAACCTTTTAGACATGGGGCAGCTGGATGAGCTCCCCCAGCGCGAATCACCTCCTGCCTTCCTAGAGTCCCAGGTTCAGACTAATGCTCCAAGGAACAGAACACCCGACACTTCAGTGTTCCTGGGGAAATGGGCACAAACCAGCCCAGCCAAAGGACTCTTGAGTCCTGGGCCAGGTGTTGAGAAGAACCACCGTTCTTGTGATTATGTCCTTGGGTTGTGGGAGCCTCAGTCGCGGCCCAGGGCCCAGTGCTGTTAGGGCTTGGTACAAAGATGGAATAAAAAGCTGGGCCCTGCCCCCAAGAGCTCATTGGGGCCAGATCCGGCAGTTCCCATTGTGACACTCCCGGACTGAGTTTCACAGAGGGCCCTCGGCTCTTCTGAACATCCGGCCAGATTGGGGCCAAAAGGGTCTGCTGCCTGTCTAGCCATTAGCCAACCCAGCCATGAGTAAAACTTCCTGCCCCCTGCCCGGCTCTAAACCCAGCAAGCTAGAATGGGGGGTGTGGGTGTGAGCTAAGGAGGGTGCAGCAACACCTCTGGCCCTGACACTAGCACATGGCTCTATATTTATGTGCATGTGAGTGTGATGGTGTGAGTGCCCCTGGCCCTGACACTAGCACATGGCTCTATATGTATGTGCGTGTGAGTGTGACGGTGTGAGTGCCCTGGCCCTGACACTAGCACATGGCCCTGTGTGTATGTGCGTGTGAGTGTGACTGTGTGAGTGCCCTGGCCCTGACACTAGCACATGGCTCTGTGTGTATGTGCGTGTGAGTGTGACAGTGTGAGTGCCTTGGCCCTGACACTAGCACATGGCTCTGTGTGTATGTGCGTGTGAGTGTGACGGTGTGAGTGCCCTGGCCCTGACACTAGCACATGGCTCTATATGTATGTGCGTGTGAGTGTGACGGTGTGAGTGCCCTGGCCCTGACACTAGCACATGGCTCTGTGTGTATGTGCGTGTGAGTGTGACGGTGTGAGTGCCCTGGCCCTGACACTAACACATGGCTCTATATGTATGTGCGTGTGAGTGTGACGGTGTGAGTGCCCTGGCCCTGACACTAGCACATGGCTCTGTGTGTATCTCTGTGTTTTAATTTCTAGCTTTCTTCTCACCGCACTGTCACTGTTTCCCAACTGCCTTTCTTTTCTCTTTCTTTTCCTTCTTCCTGTCCATGTGTCCCCCCTCCTTCCCCTCCTCCTGCCTGTCCCTGCCCCGTAGACATGACCGACTGTGAGAACAATAATGGTAACCGTAGCCTGGCCGAACTGAGTCAACGCCCTGACAATCTCTCCACAGTGACCAATGCCTTAGTGGGGATGAGCCCTTCCTCCTCGCTCTCCGCCTTGTCCAGCCGAGCTGCCTCCGTCTCCAGCCTCCACGAACGCATCATGTTTGCTCCGGGCAGCGAAGAGGCCATCGAGAGGCTGAAGGTAAGAGCCTGTGGACATGAGTGTGCTGCACTGAGGTTAGGGGAAGATGGAAGACGTTTGACCTTGCAACAGACCCATTTTCTGTCTGAGGCTGGTGACTGTAACAACCCTGGCTCTGCTGTTATGGTTTGTGCATCTCCATGATCATCGCCTGCAGCCACCTGCTTCTTAGGCAGCCATGAACATGGACAAGCAGGTACTTTATTGAAGACACCCTTGGTGAAGTCCAGGCCCCCAAGAAGGCCTGGGGAGTTCCCCACAGGTTTAGAAAGCCTCCAGAAGCTCAGTTCCTCTTCGAGTGCGTGCACGTTCTGTTCCGAGCAAGGGGCGTGTGTACTGCACGTACTGTCGCGGTGTTTTCCCTAGCGGCATCTCTTGGGCCGGCTTTGGCAGGCCCTGATGCTGTGCACTTGTTGTATGGGTGGAAGTGCTGAACTCCTGCCCTTGAATTCCATCTTGCCCCCCCGGGACGGCTGTTGGAACTTCCCTCTGTGCCTTGGCAACGGTTTCCGTGGTGGATCTCTGCTTCGTTGATACTGTCAGTGGTTGTTGAAGCGTTTCAGTAAGTTTGGCTGAGGGATTAAGAGAGCTCTCCTTGTCTGGAGAGGCGTTCCTCTGCCCGGTGCCGAGGCTCGCCTCAGACTCGGAGTTTCGGCCTCATTCCACTTGTGCCCACCAGTCACCCTCTCTCGAGCTGTCTCATCTCTGGGGTTGGGAGAAGGGTACCAGAAAGATGGCTGCCCGATTAGTCACGCGTTGAAACCCACACTCACGAAGTCCAGACAGCGAGACTGGAAGTCCTGACCGAGACAGCATTGAGACCCGCCTCGGAGCCGATATCCGACAGCTCGAGTGCACAGTGCATCTCCCTTGCTCGGCACTCCTGGCAGCGCTTCTCTGCACCAGAGCCCAAGAAAAGGCTGCACCGGGGGGAGGGGTCCGATCACATTGGTCTTTGTTGCACACATTCTCAGTGCACTACACCACCGCAGAGCAGGCCAGAGACCATTGCATTTTGGCCAGCTGGCACTGCGTTCAGCTAGTCTTTGAACTCTGAGCCCATCTCTGTGCAACCGCTTGTGAGCTACTTATCCTGGAATAGTCATGTGCAAGCAAGGCCCACCCACCAGCCCCACACTCGGAGTGGGCGGTAAGAAACTGAGAGATGCAGGCTTGGCAGACCTTAGCAGATTCCCTTGTAACAATGCTATGAGTGCATGACACCCAAAGGTATCAGAGCTGGCCTGAGGGATACCCCTAGGGAAAAAAATGCCTATAGCAATGCTCAGGATGTGCACTTACCTAACTCGGCCTGGACATGTGCAACACGTCCGAAGAGCAAGAGTTACAGAAAAGTTGGTAACTGTCTTTTTCTAGGCCAAAAGTTTCAAAAGCAACCCATGCCTTCCAGTGCCTTTCAGCCCATGCCTTCCAGTGCCTTTCAACCCATGCCTTCCAGTGTCTTTCAGCCCATGCCTTCCAGTGCCTTTCAACCCATGCCTTCCAGTGCCCAATTTTGGATTCCTTTAAGAGTGAGATTCAAATCGAGAGATTTCCAGAGGGAGTGTGCTGAACATGGACTAAAATTCAGGCCCCTCTAAACATTGCAACTTAGTACTGAGGCACCCAAAATTAGTGGGCACTTCTGAAAATCTTGGCCAGACATTTTATGCACTGTTCCCTGCTCTGCTGAGAGGCTCCAAAGACCACCTGGAGTCTAGTGGCCCTGTCAAGAGGCGAGATGCTGCCCTACCTTGCGTGGCGCTGCAGTTCCAGGTAACTGAAGAAGTGGGCTGTGCCCACGAAAGCTCATGATACCATCTTCAAGTTTTGTTAGTCTATAAAGTGCTACCAGCCCATTTGTTGTTCTTTAAACTCACTAATGGGAGTCTCAGAGGGGTAGTTGTGTTGGTCTGTAACTTTAAAAAAAGAAAAAGCTTAAAAAATGAGCGGTCCTGTAGCACCTTAGAGACTAACAAAAAATATAGATAAAATCATGAGCTTTCGTGGGCACAGCCCATTTCTTCAGTGGGTTGTACCCACGAAAGCTCATGAAACAATCTGTATTTTTTGTTAGTCTCTAAGGTGTTACAGGACCACTCATTTTTTAAGCTTTTTCTTTTTTCACTGTTGGGAGAGTTTTGCTGGAGCCATCACTGACGCTGGTTTGCCAGCGAGCCAGCTGGCTGCAGTGTGGGGCCCAGATCTGCCCATGCTGAATGGCAGAGGTCCACCTGCTTTCCTGACATGTTCTCTTCCAATGCTGGTGCAAGGGTTTGTTGAAGAAACTCTTACCCTGCCTTTTCCCGGTGATTCGTGTCCTGCAGCCAGGAAACAGAGCAGTCTCCCTTGTGCAAGATCACTTGAGTGTAACTAGTAAATGCTGTTGTCACTGTGACCACCGCAGAAAAGAGGTTCTGGAGTAAAGCCGAAAAGAGGATTTGCAGTTCTGCTGCCAAGGGTGATGGCAGCAGTCGCAACCCCCTAACATTTAAACTCTGCTTGCCAGGAAACGGAGAAAATCATCGCGGAGCTGAACGAGACCTGGGAAGAAAAGCTGCGGAGGACGGAAGCAATCCGCATGGAGAGGTGAGTACAGCAGCGGTGCCTGTAGGACCCGTGCACTCGCAGTGTCCATACACTGTATGCCACCTTTGTGCCTGCCCTCAGTGGGGGCTTGCTGGGGTAACATCAGCTGTCTGTGCAGGTTGATAGCGGTACCAGCAGCCAGGGTAGTACCCACTTCTGTCATCAGGCTGTGCCCCAGTTTCGCCAGTGGCATGGCTGGCACTCCTTATCTATTGACTCCTGTTGGGGGCATTGCTTAGCCCCAGCTATGCTGACCTGACACCTGCTCACAGGGCAGTCAGGTGTGAGGGGACAGAAGTGACTGAGATGAGAGCAAGAGGAGAGTCAGTCCCCGTACAACCATTTCAATGCCATGATCACGTCTCCAGCGGGAAGAGGCAGATGGTCTTGTTGGTAAGGCACTAAATCAGTCTACAAGGTTCCTTTGTGACCTCCTGCAAGTCAGTTTCTCTCTCTCTGCCTTGATTCCCCTGCCTATAGCACGGAGCTAGTAGTACTACACTGCTGAGTCCTTCCTCATTAACATGAGTAAGGTGCTTTGAGATTCTCAAATAGCTGGCACTAGCTACATGTATATGTATATGTGTGCCGTAATTTAGAGGACTTCAAGGAAATGGAACTACTGAAATCATTAATATTCCTTGTTGGCGTAATTGTTTAATCAAATTCTCATGATGGGGCCCATTTTCCCCAGCACTACACAAACATCTAACAAAGCCCACCCTCGTCTGTGTAATCCCCTGTTCCTCTCATGGTTGCCCTCGTCCGCCTTCAACCTTCTCCTTCCATTGCCGTGTTCCATGCACTCGATTTGTCCTGTTTCCAGCTGGTCTGTGAACTCTGAGGCAGGGTCGGTGTCTGTGCAGCCCTTAGCACAGTGGAATCCTGACCACAGCTGGCTTCTCTAGGCGCTGCTCTGATGCAAAAAACTAACACCACAGGTTGACAGTTTTGCTTTTGCTGTTGCCCAGGGAAGCTTTGCTGGCAGAAATGGGCGTGGCCATGAGGGAAGATGGAGGCACACTGGGCGTGTTCTCGCCTAAAAAGGTAGGTAGGGTTTCTTCAATCTCTTCTGCCACACCGAACAGGCCCTTCCCAAAATATTCTGACAGCCCAGCAATAGCACTTTGGAAATACCTCTCTGCTAAATTCCTGTTAGTCCGTCTCACTTCAGATTATCCTGAGACACGTGAACTGTCTCCTCTAGCTCGGAGGGTGTTGACTGTGAAGCATGAAGATGACACTTTACACATCAGTCCTGTTCGCTGTTTCACTAACGATCATTTTAATAGAAACACCCAACTCATTTTCCCCTCCCATGCTCAGGTTGCCTGCCACACTTCTCCAGATGGAGAATTTACTGGAGAATTGGGGGTTCCTGGAATGATTGTGTGATTGCTTTTTAAATGCAGTTTATGAAAAACCTCCGTTTTCCAATGTTAATGAAGTAGCTCCTGAATTACCTGTCTGGAACACTGGGTTTCTGCAGCAGATTCGTTGGTACAGGATGTGGGCCCAGTTTGCCATAGAATATGCCAGGCCTTAATCCTGGGTTGAAAATACCAAAATATTATTAATGCCGTAAAAATGCCCTAAGTGTGCCAGGCATTCTAATAACCCACAGTTCCTACCCCCGATGGCTTGCATGCTAAAGGGCTGTGTTTCGCTCTCTATATATACATGATTGGTGTTATTAGGGCTGTCAAATTATTAAAAATCACAATTAATTGTGCAATTAAAAATTAATCGCGATTGAGCTATTAAACAATAACAGAATACCATTTATTTACATATGTTTGGAAGTTTTCTACTTTTTAAAATAAATTGATTTCAATTACTACACAAAATACAAGGCCTACAGTGCTCTCTCTATTTTTTAATACAAATAGTTGCACTGTAAAAAACAAGAAATAGTATTTTTCAGTTCTCCCATAACAAGTACTATATTGCAATTTCCCCATCATGAAAGTTGAACTTACAAATGTAGAATTATGTACAAAAAATAACTGCACTCAAAACAATGTAAAATTTTAGAGCTTAGAAGTCCACTTAGTCCTACTTCTTGTTCAGCTGATCACTCAGACAACAAGTTTGTTTACATATGCAGGAGATAATAGTGCCCACTTTAATGGTGCCTGCTCTATTACTATTAATAGATAATAGTGCCTGCTCTGTCAGTGTGGACTGATATGTGTTCATTTTCACCATCTGAGTCAGATGCCACGAGCAGAAACTGGATTTTTGTTTTTGGTGGCTTGGGTTCTGCATTTTCTGCCTTGGAGTGTTGCTCTTTTAAAACTTCTGAAAGCATGCTCCACAGCTCGTCCTTCAGATTTTGGAAGACATTTCAGATTCTTAAACCTTGGGTTGAATGCTGTTGTGATCTTTAGAAATCTCACATTGGTACCTTCTTTGTGTTTTGTCAGATCTGCAGTGAAAGTGTACTTCAGAGGTAGGGAACCTAAGGCTCAGGGGCCAGATGCAGCCCCCAGCTTGCCTAGAGCCAGCCTCTGAGGCTTGGGGCTCCCCCCAGCATTGGGGAGCCCATGCTGGTGGGGGGCGTTTTTTGGGTTTTTTTGTTTCTCACTTGTGTACAGCTCCTGACTGATTTTTCTCTGGATCAGTGGCTCCCGACCCAAAAAAGGTTCCCCACTCCTGGTGCACTTAAAACAAACCACAGGTGTTGGGTCATCATCTGAGACTGCTATAACATGAAATATATGGCAGAATGTGGGTAAAACAGATCAGGAAACACACAGAGCTCAGTCACAAATTTAATTAACTTATTTTTTTAACAAGCATCATCAGCATGGAATCATGTCCTCAGGAATGGTGGCTGAAGCATGAAGGGGCATACAAATGTTTAGCACATCTGGCATGGAAATACCTTGCCGTATGGGCTACAACAACCTGTTCTCACTTTCAGGTGACATTGTAAAGAAGAAGAGGGCAACATTATCTCCTGTAAATGTAAACTAACTTGTTTGTCCTAGCAGTTGGCTGAACAAGAAGTAGGACTGAGTGGACTTGTAGGCTCTAAAATTTTACATTGTTTTATTTTTGAGTGAGGTTATGTAACAACAAAAATTACATTTGTAAGTTGCACTTTCATGATGAAGAGATTGCACTACACAGTACTTGTATGAGATGAATTGAAAAACACTATTTCTTTTGTTTATCATTTTTATAGTGCAAATATTTGTAATAAAATAATCTAAAGTGAGCACTATATACTTTGTATTCTGTGTTATAACTGAAATAAATATATTTGAAAATTTTAGAAAACATCCAAAATACGTAATAAATTTCAGTGACTAGTCTATTGTTTAACAGTAGGTTTAATTTTGTGAGTTAACTGCAATGAATCGACAGCCCTAGTTGTTGTGTTTAACAATTGCTCAGTACGGCAATCCTTAACATATGAAATAGCAAACTGCAACTGGCAACCCAGACCCTGGACATTGCTACACGCCTGTAACCTGTAGGTCCATGTGTAAATTTAAGCATGTAAGTTAAGCATGTACATGTAAGATCAAAGCCTGTTGGTGTCTCACACTGAAGCTAGCATAAGAATCTGAGAGCAGCATGCCCTGCCCAGTGAAGCAATCTCTGCATGCAAACCGATTGGGCTGGTGATATTTAGACACACCAGTGGTTTGTCTGGTCCATTAGCACAAGCGAGAACAGGAAGCTCCCACTCCTGCAGGCAGTGTGGGGGAGAAGGGTTTGTTTTCTTCGTTCACTCACTTGTTTGTATTATTCGGATGATCGGTTTCTGGCTACGTATTTCAGTTGGTTTTTTCCCTTTTAGCCACTGCCTGTTAGGCCCCAGGATGTATTCCTAGAAAGTGTGGGGGTGCATCCCCCAAGCAGGTTGGTCTGGAGGGCAGAGCTGGAGTGAAGCTATCCTGGGGGTAGAAGCCGGTCTGAAATCTCTAGCTGGGAGCTATGCAGTTTGGCTTTGAGAGACTTGAAAGCCCAGCCCAGGGAGAGGAGCGAGACCAAAGAACGTTCTTTGTTGCTGCTCTGTGTGGTCTGTGCTCTCAGGGAGCAGCTCCGCAGCGGGCGAGCTAACGCGTGCGCCCTGCAAACCCTGAGAAAGGCCCCAAGCTGAGTGAGTTTCCGAGCCTGCCTGTGCGCTCGTGGGCTGTCCGCTAGTGCTCTGTGCAGGCAGGTTAGGGGCAAGGTGCTGCAGAAGGTTGCTGGGCTGGCATAAGCTCCCTGCTCCCTGCCTCTGGCAGGCTGGCGTGTGAGGCGCCCGGGTGTAAGAACAGGAGTGAGCAGAAAATCGCCCCTGCCCATAACATGCCCATTCCTTGTCTGCGCCAGCTGGCCACCAGGGAGAAGAGATCACGCTCTGCCCTGACCTCCTCTTTTGTGCTCTTTGCAGTGACTTACTTTGCCTGGCCTGGGTCTGGGTAGTAGCCCTGGCAGGTGGATGTTTCTTATAGGGGCTCTTCTCAAGCTCTAGTCTAGAGGATGTCAGAGCCCTGGCTGGGACAATTTAATTGGGGTTGGCCCTGCTCCAGGGTCTCTCCTATGAGTGTATGACTCTCTCTTGCTGAGTACTAAAGCCGTGGTAGGACAGAGGCTTCCCTCGATAGTGGAACATAGTGGTTCTGTGGAATGGGGGGGAAGGAGGTGGGGAGGTCAGAGCAGAAGGGTGAGCTAGGACACTCACCTGGGGTGCAGGAAACCTGGTTCAGGTTCATGCTCTATCAGGCTGCCTGAGTGCCATGGGCAAGTAGGTCATTTAGGCTCAGTTGCCATGTCTAAAATGGGGACCAGCAGCACTTTCCTTCCTTCCCCTGTGTTCCCAGGGTAAATACGCTAGCAATGGTGGGCTGCTCAGATGCCATAGTAAGGGGGCCATATGATAGATGCTCAGGCAACGAGTGTCTAATTAACACTTGATGGATGGGGAGAGAGAGAAAGCGAGGCCATTTGCAAGAGTGGATCCTTATAATGAAGCATGTAATTCCACATTCAGGCACCTGGATGGATAAGAAAGTGCTGTGCAGCCAGCAGCTCCTGTTGAGTTGTGGGGTCGTTAACCAGAGCTCAGCTCTTGGAAAATCAAGCCCCTTATTCAGGTGCCCAACTACGGCACAAGGAGGTGAATGTTATGCCCCTGTTGCAGCGATTCTTGTCTACTGACACTTGTACAATATCCTAATGAAAACCGTATCAGTCTCCCCCAGCTAGCTCTGGGTGAAGCAGGGCTGCTAAGCAGGATGATTTATGGGAGACGAGGAAGAAGCCAGCTTTATGAGGGCGAGGAAAGACATGATCACATCATGCATTGCAACCGGGCTTTAGTAGTTTGGGTGGAGGATGCAAAGGAAGCATTGTGGCCACTCCCAGCTCTCCAGTAGTTAATGCTTTCTCCTTGTGCATCGGGACGCCCTGTGGGAGGGTCTAGGAACCCAACTCAGGAATCATCTAATCCTGTAAATTGGGAATCGCTTGAGATCTGTGATCTTCGTCTTCTAATAAACAGCCCTTCTGCTCCTGAGCGTGTGTTCACTGTTTGCCTGTGCATGCGGGACATTTCTGATCCGCTTTGCATGCCATTTACACTGGTTTTGTGCTTGTGATTTTAGAGGATCTCCCAGGGGGCTCAATGAGGTGTAAGATCATAACTGCGTGAGCTTGCTCCCAGAAGTGCTCTGCTTCTGGCAGCTAAAATTCCAGCACCGAGGGCAGCTCCTTGGCCATTTGGGGTACGCTAGGTGTATGCTGGAGGAATTGGCCAGCTGGACCATGTGTTGGGGAGGTCAGGAATCTCCGCTCTAGCTCCAAGGAGGCAGTACAGGAGTGTGCCCATGTCCCTGGGCTCACACAACCAGCTGAGGCAAATTTCTTACACTTTCCAACCCACTTAGAGAAGCAAGGTCAATGCTGAGCAGAGCTCGTTTCCCTCACCCCCACGTGGTGCCATCGCTGGCACCAGTGCAAAGCAGGTGTGAATGGAGCCTGTTGTGAATGGACAGCCTCATATGGCCCTTGGCGTAAAAGTACGTGGCCTGGTGAGATGCAGGGCAGAGTGAGCCAGAGCCCAGCTCAGCTTCCCAGCTTCTGTTTTGATTTTAATTGGCTTTTGAGGCACTGTTCAGGCTGGCAGGGACTGTCCAAGGAATTATGAGTCCGGTGAATGCCAAGGTGAGTTGGGCACCTGATCCTCTTTAGCCACCTTTGAAAATCCCTACCCCAAATGTTCTCCCCCTGAATTACGCTGGGGCAGGAGTGAGTGGGGACACCACGCAGCGGAGCAGCCTGTTAAGTGGCCATGTCCTGGGACATCAGTCAGTGTCTGCCATGGGTTCTGAGGGGGCCTTTGACCCTTTGGAGAGGGTCCAGCGGAGGGCAACCAAAATGATTAGGGGGCTGGAGTGCATGACCTATGAGGAGAGGCTGAGGGAGTTGGGTCTGTTTAGTCTGCAGAAGCGAAGAGTGAGGGGGGATTTGATAGCAGCCTTCAACTTCCTGAAGGGAGGCTCCAAAGAGGCTGGAGAGAGGCTGTTCTCAGTAGTGACGGATGGCAGAACAAGGAGCAATGGTCTCAAGTTGTGGTGGGAGAGGTCCAGGTTGGATATTAGGAAAAACTATTTCACTAGGAGGGTGGTGAAGCACTGGGATGGGTTACCTAGGGAAGTAGTGGAGTCTCCATCCCTAGAGGTGTTTAAGTCTTGGCTTGACAAAGCCCTGGCTGGGTTGATTTAATTGGGATTGGTTGTGCCTAGGGTAGGGGTTGGACTTGATGGCCTTCTGAGGTCTCTTCCAGCTCTATGGGTCTATGATTCTGTGATTTGTTTCTTTCCTTGCAGACGCCTCACCTGGTCAATCTGAACGAGGACCCGCTGATGTCTGAATGCCTGCTCTACTACATTAAGGATGGGATAACCAGGTGAGGCTGTACCTGCCGCAGAAACACGTCGCATCAGGGTGCTTTGTTGCTATGGAACTCAGTCAGAGAGAACTTCAGAGCCCTGATTTAGTTGGGGTTCGTCCTGCTTTGAGCAGGGGGCTGGATGTGGTGACCTCTTGAGGCATGCCCCTTTTGGGTGTGGCCCATAGCTCTGGCTGGCCTTCCCGGAGAAGTGAACAGAAAGGCAATCCCATGGACTGAATGTGCTGCCAGAGAAGGGGAGCTGGATCGCACCGTCCTTGCAGAAGAATGTCCCTCCCTAGGGCTGGGCGTGGAAGCTCTGGTCCTGGGCTACTCGGGTGTACTGAAGGGGGGAGCAGAGCCCAGCTGGCCGGGGAGGAGAGCAGATGCAAATTCTCGTTCCACCTCCTGGCAGAAATGTTTTAGCCTGCGGTATGCGGAACGTCATGGGTTTCCATGCCAACTTGTCAGTGAAGATGTTGGCCTGGCTGCTCAGTGAGGCTCCCTTGGGACAGATCCACAGCCCAGTCCAGTCGAGGGAATCTTTGGCTCAAGCCCTTCGAGTGTGCCGCTGCCCGCGGTCTGAACAGGGAACCCCCCTGAGTTTGTGTCTGCCCACAGGGTCGGCCGAGAGGACGCTGAGAGGAGGCAGGACATCGTGCTGAGTGGGCACTTCATTAAGGAGGAACACTGCATTTTCCGCAGCAACACCAAGGGCAGTGGCGAAGGTACCTTCCGACAGAGCCCCTCACGTCCACACTCTGGGCTCTCACCCAGTTCGGTTACACACCTGCTTGCCTGCAGCCCCTTCTCAAGGTTTGCGGCCAGGCCACGCCAGCTCCCACTCGTGTCCAGGACTAGGGCACTGATGCTTGTCAAGAGGCATGAAGGAGGGCACCTCCTCTCTAGCTGCTTGTCCAGGTGGGGTGCGTGGGAATGCATCCTTCCCAGGATCTGCTGTGATATCTCCGCCTGTCTCCTGGGTCAGGTCATTCAGACCAGTCTCCTTGCTATGCCAGCTTCCCTGGTCAAAATGGGCTTCACAGCCCTTGAAAGGCAGAGGGCAGGGCAGGGCACTGGGGCCTGGCAAAGCCACTCCACTGGCAGAAGTGCAGGAGAACCTCTCCGGGGGCGATGGGTGGTTGCTAAGAGAGGCCATTGTAAGGCAAGTTAGGAGGCAGAGAAGATGGCTGGGAAAGAAATGCACGAGCAGTGGAGGCTGATTCCCTGGCTGACGGCATTCTGCATTGTCTGAGGCCATCCCTCCTGCAGACCCGCCAGCCCAGCAAACTCGCCTGCTTGCAGGAAGCGGGGACTAAATCTCTGGGATCAGGACTGGCCGTAGGGCTGGGCAAACTGGGCCCATGCCCCGGGTGCCCGAGCCAGAGGGTGAGGGCAACTGAGCATGGGTGTTGCTAGGCAAAGAGAGTGGAGGATACTGGACTGGGGGCAGTGTGGTAGGACATGCTGGAAGCACAGGGCTGGGAGGAAAGTGCAGGGGTTGGGATGAAGGGGGCACTGTGCAGAGGTTAGGAGCAAAGGGGGTAAAGGGGCACAGAATGGGGGTGCCTGGGCTGGGGAGGAAATGGGTGATGCTATGCCCACAGGGGTGGGGGCACCAAAACACAAGTTTGCCCAGGGCACCATTTTCCCTAGTGCCAGCCCTGTTTGGGATTGATTAGTGGAAAGGCTGGAGCCTCAGGCTCTGGTTCTCTTGTCAGAGCTGTGCCTGTGCACAGTCCTTGAGAACGCGCTTTATCGCTTCAAAAGGAGCATGGTCCAAGCCCTAGAACCAGGGCTTGTCTCTCCCTACTGGGAGATCGACGCTGCGGAGGTTCAATTTAGCAGGTCTAGTAAGGTCCAGCTAAATCGACTGCTGATGGCTCCCCGTCAAGCCCAGCCCTCCACAGGATCAGGAGGAATAAGAGAAGTCGATAGGAGAGTTTCTCCCGCAGTGGGGACGCTGCAGGAAGTCAAGCGAGGGCAATTTACATAGCTGGAGTCGTGTCTCTTAGGTCAACTTTCTTCCCCAGCGTAGACCTGGCTCAGTAGCAGGTGTCCCTGGCCAAGCAGAGGGGGACCTGCCACTTGGCTCCAGGGCATTCTGCTGTTTGCCGTCTGGGGTGCACAGGGAAGCACCTTGTTCATTTTGGAGACAGGTGACCAGACCCGATTTCCACATTGGGCCCACTTGCTACTGCCAGCCCTCACGCCTTCCCTCTAGTTCATTTGCATACTTCAATACCAGGACTCTGCTGTGCCCTGTCAGAGTTGGGGTGCTGGGGTCAGACCGGGACAGCAGGGGCTGTTTCAGGCCAGGAGCTGGGTTGGCTGAATAGGAGTGAGACAAGATTCGCACTGTGCCTCCGTCTACACTGGGCCTGGCCAGGGGCACTGGAACCATTGAACCAACCCTGTGTATGATGGAAACCACGTCAGTACTGAGCTGTGTCAGCCCTCCTCACACCCTTGTTCCAGCACGTATGTGCTTAGCTCGAGCGAGCTCAGATCGGTTCCAGTTCCCTTGGCCTGTGCCCGTGCAGGGCGGCAGGCCAGGTCTCCTTCCCGGGCCACACCCAGCGCAGTCGCCAGAGGACAGGCGGCAGGCAGGCGGCAAGGTTCAGACCTGGGTTATGGGTGGGGTTACCAGCACACGACTGATTCCGCCCAGAGGAGCAGCAGCCTGCTGTGACTCCACAATACACCGATTTGCTGGCAGTGCCTTGTCAAATCACTGCAGGGTTAAGGACAGAGGTGGCTTTCCTGCCCCTCCCCCACTCGCAGGAGAAAGCAGTGGACTGGTAACGCCTGGGGTGTCTCCGTCCCTCTGAGCCTGTCCAGGAAGCTACCTGCAGCCTACCCGCCGAAGAGGCCAGCTGCTGGCAGTCCTGAAGTTGAACATTCAGTTTGGAGGGGGCTTCTCACCGGGTGACTGGAGAACAAATAACACAGCACACAGGTCCCGGCGCACCCCAGGGCTTACTGAGCGTCACGTGCTGTCCCTCCTGCCCAGGCTGCATAGCGCTTTGCCCTGTGAGCGCCCCCGCACTGTCTGTGGGACTAGCTGCGGCGTGGGAGGGAGCAGGGCTCTCAGGGATTAATGCTCAAGAGCGCAGGGCAGGCAGCTTGAGCGCAGAGCCAGGCTGGACTTGGGCACCGAAGAGACAAGTCGCTACATGCCAGTGACATAATGGGGGAGAGGGTGGCATAGGCCTGCCCTGCTGGAAAGTATGGAGATTGACCTGCCCTGAGGCACCAGACTATCGAGACAGGAAGCAGCTCGGGGTTCAGAGCAGCAGCCCCCTTAGCTCTCAGGGAGAAGCAGCCCGATGTTTCACGGATGCCTCTGAAACACAGCATTATGGTGCGCGCTCGGGCCCAGCTCCGTGTCGGGAGCAGGGTGTCCCCTGGCTCACGATGCCCTCGCTGCCTGTCACAGCCTGTGGGGCACACACAGTCAGCATTGCCAATGCCATCAGAGACCAGCAGCCCTCAGGCCTCTGCTGCCGTTCACATGCCTCCTGGCTCAGTCTCTCTCTCCTGTGCCTTCCCTGCAGTGGTGGTAACACTGGAACCTTGTGACGGGGCCGACACCTACGTCAATGGCAAAAAAGTGACGGAACCCAGTGTCCTGCGATCCGGTAGGTCCTGCTCCCGGGGCCGTGATGGAGAGGGGCCCAGCGCGTGTCCGACCGACTGCTTTACCCTCTGGCCCATATCGGCCCCTTATGGAAACCCACCAGGCCACCTGTGGGGGTTCTAGTCTAGTGGCATCTGTGCAGTCACGGCAGGGCTTCTCCTGCTCTCGAGCTCTGGCCAGTCGGGGATCAGTTGTGGGGCGCGAGAGGCCTTGGGGGTGGAAATGCTGCTGTGCAAGCCTAGCCATCGAGTTGGGTTCCTGCATATCCCGGAGACCTCACTGGTTAACTCTGAGCTGCCCTCCCAACAGGAAACCGCATCATCATGGGGAAGAGCCACGTGTTCCGATTCAACCACCCTGAGCAGGCTCGGCAGGAGCGGGAGCGGACCCCCTGTGCGGAGACCCCTGTGGAGCCAGTGGACTGGGCCTTTGCCCAGCGAGAGCTGCTGGAGAAACAAGGCATCGACATGAAGCAGGAGATGGAGCAGAGGTGAGGAGGCCCGGGGGAGGCCGAGCAGATGAGGGGTCATGGAGGGAGGGGAACGTGGAAAGGGGGAGCAGAAGGGAAGGAAATGGGGCGTCTGCCAGTACCCATGGATCACTCCAGCTTTGTCATTCTGTCCTTCCTCATTCTTCCCAGGCTTCAGGAGCTGGAGGACCAATATCGCAAGGAGAGAGAAGAGGCCAACTATCTTCTTGAGCAGCAGAGGCTGGTAGGTGGCGCATACGCTCTGCGTCTTGCCTGTCTCGTCAGAGCAGCGCTGGTCGCAGATGGGGTGAGCTTCTGTATACATAACGGATGGCGTGCTGGCATGAGCAGGGTGGATCTGCATCTTCTGAAGATGCTACCGAGGCTGGAATTATCAGGTGTCTCCACATGTCCCGGGGCCTTTCCAACAGCTGGGGCGTTGGCGGGCTTTCTGCAGGGAGTGGAGCCGTCAGTCAGTTTTATGGCTATCGAGAGACCTGCTGCAGGAAGGGGTGCTCCAAGTCAAAAGACAGTTGTTTGCAGGTTGTTCCCTTATCTTCCCCCCTTCCTCTCAGGACTATGAGAGTAAACTGGAGGCTTTACAGAAGCAGATGGACTCCAGGTATTATCCTGAGGCCAATGAAGAAGAGGAGGAGCCCGAAGATGAAGGTAAGAGTTGAGTGAAAGCAGAGAGTGACTGAAATAAATTGTGTGAGAGAGAATGAGCCAGTTGTGCTGGCCAATGACACTTCCTGGGCATAGGGCTTTGGTTGGGTACGATGAGAGTCTGGAAGATGATCCCTGTGTATCATCAGGAGACTTTCTGCTATCCGATAACTGCAGGTGTGTGAAGCTACAGTGTGATTACACCCAAGCCTCTGTACTTACCTCCCACTGGTACTGTAAAGAGACAGTCAAGTGGATATAAATTACGTCTCCATTTTAAGACCGCCAAAGGGCCTTAGTGTCAATAAGAATAAGGCCCTTACAATTTAAAGCAATCAGTGCTGGTATTGTAATTGGCTATTGCTCCCCACCCCTAGCAGTGTTTGGGAGCCTTTGGCTTATGGGTTCAACAGTTATTAGGGCAAGAAGAGTAAACCATATTCCCTCAAGTGCTTCTGTGCCAGAGCAGATCTCACACAATTGTCATGATGGAGTTTGCAGTGATACTAAAAGTAGGGGAGTGATAACTAATGAAGATCTATCAATGCCGGTACCACAGGTCACTGATTCAGAGACATTGGGATTGTTCAGTAAATGACTCAAGCTAGTATATGCTTTCAGACAGCTGAGTGTAACTGTGCATCTAGGGCCGTGGTCATCAACCCATCGATCACGATTGACTGGTCGATCCTGGAGGCTTGACCAGTTGATCGCGAGGCTTTGGGACCCCCCTCGTTACCCCCCACCCCCAAGATACAGGGACCATGGAGGTAGCGCGGGCTTCCTGCGGGGTCAGGGGGCAGTTCTGCAGCTGCGTGCCAGGTCCCAGAAGTGCGCAGGCTGCTCTCCCCTCTGCCCCAACAGCTGGCGCGGTACCTAAAACGCCGGTCCATCGCGCATTGGGGACTTTGTTCCCCTGCTGCCTTTCTGCTCGCGGGGGAGTGGGTGGGGGTCTGGGATTGCGCCAGCTCTGGCTGCTCAGGCGGCGTGCGCTGCCGTGGGGAGCAGAGAAGCAAGGCGCGCGCTGCCCAAGTGGTTGGGGCTGGCACGGTCCGGGACTCCCCCTCTCTCCTCCCCCCACACGGGAAGGCAGCAGGGGAATAAAGTCCCCAGTGTGCCAGCTTCAGCTGCTCGGGCAGTGCACATTGCTGTGGGGAGCGGAGAAGCAAGGTGCGCACTGTCCCAGCGGTTGGGGCTGGCGCGGTCTGGGACTCCCCCTCCCCCAGCACAGGAAGGCATCAGGCATGCGACGGACCAGCATTTCAGGTACTGTGCCGCTGTTTGGGGGGTGGGGGAGCAGCCCACGCACTTCCTGGGCCTTGGCGTGCAGCTGCAGGATCCCCAGGTATCAGTCCCTGTCCCCTCCCCCTCACCCAGACCCCCACAAGTACCCTGGCCCAGCACCCATAAGCACCCTGTCCCCTGCCCCAGCACCCATTGGCACCCTGCCCCAGCACCCACAAGCACCCTGTCCCTTGCCCCAGCACCCATTGGCACCCTGCCCCAGCACCCACAAGCACCCTGTCCCCTGCCCCAGCACCCATTGGCACCCTTCTCCAGAACCCTGTCCCAGCACCCACAAGTACAGTTGGGGCCACATTAGTGAGGTTTGAGGGGTTTGGAGGGGTTGTGTTTTTGTATCTCACTTGTGTGGCCCCGACTGACTTTTCTGTGGGCCACTGACCCCTGACTCAAAACAGGTTCCCCGCCCCTCTCATAAATAAAGACAATGCTGAAACCTTTTGAGTTTGACATAATATTTTATTTAAAAATGAAGCCTGGCCAACAAACCCCCAACTGGGGCCAAGTCCTCATCTGGCCGTAGCATCATAACACTCCTGTACCTCCCACCCCGACTCCAAATCTGAGCCAATCATACACTGAAACCCCCTGTCCTGAGCCTCTCACATCCCCAAACTCTGCACCCCTACATCCTCAGTCTTCTGCCACAACACTCCTGCACCATCCACACATTGCAAATTAGTGTCTGAGCCCCTCACACACCCCAACCCAAACTGCTGCACCCTCACATCCAACCCTCCACCTGAGCCCAGGACTCCCAAGCCTGGAGACCCCTCCCTGAGCCAGCATCCCCTTCTCCACATCCTCCTGTATCCAAATTCCCTCCCAGAGCTTGCACCTCTCACCCCTTCCCACCCCTAAATCCCTCATTCCCACCCCAGAGCCTGCACCTCCTGTCTCAACCCATTGAGGGTATGGCTAGACTGCAGGAGTTTTTCTGGCAAACACGCTCTTTTGGCAGCCCTTGTATTCCTTGTTCCACAAGGAATAAGGGGGCTTCCAAAAGAAGGGGGTTTTCCGACATTTGGCCCAGTCTAGACGGGCCAAATGTCGGAAAATTTCTTCTTTCTTTTCTTCACTGCCGAAAAAAAGTGGCCGTGTAGCCATACCCTGAGAGTGTATAAGGGCCGGGGATAGCAAGTGATGGAGAACAGAGAGGGCGGGGCCTCAAGGAAGGGGTGAGGTCTTGGGGGAAGGATGGGGCGGTAAATCTTGGCTTGTCCTGACATTTAAAAAGTAATCTTGGGTGTAAAAAGGTTGGAGACCCCTGCTCTAGGGAGACAGCATGCAGGGAGGGGGTCTCTCCCGGTGAGCAGTGACTCAGAAACAGACTGGGGGGCTCTGTGGGATAATCAGCTGACCGTGAGCTCCCTGTGTGGTGCTCTGGCCAACAGAGCGCGTGTGGCCTTGGGATGTGTAAGCTGGGGGATGGTTAGGTCGGTTAGTGAAGCCATTTTGCCTCTGTCCTTGGCAGAGGGGCGCCACCGCTGGAACACTGGCACCAGGACTGGTGCCTACAATTCAAGAAGGATGTGGAAATTGGAGAGGGGTCAGAGCAGGGCCACAAGGCTGACGAAAGGGTTGGAACCTGCCTTGTAGCGATAGACGCAAGGAGCCACATCTATCTAGCAGAACAGAGAGAAGGTGAAGGGGTGACTTGGTCACAGTCTGTCATTACCTGGGGAACAAATATTTCATGCTGGGCTTTTCAGCTTTTGTTAGCAGCAGAAAGGCAAACTCAAGCCCATGGCTGGAAATCAAAGC
This sequence comes from Pelochelys cantorii, assembly GCA_032595735.1. Classification (NCBI taxonomy): domain Eukaryota; kingdom Metazoa; phylum Chordata; order Testudines; family Trionychidae; genus Pelochelys; species Pelochelys cantorii. Next base: position 56,641,006 of record CM064335.1, read on the forward strand.
TAGATAAGAGTCAGAATGGAAATCAGACATTTTAACGGTGAGAGGAATTAACCTTGGGACAGTCTGCCAAGGGTTGTGGTGGATTCTCCTTCACTGGCACTGGGTGTTTGTCTAGGAGCTCTGCTCAGGAGTTCCTTGGGGGGCAGGTCTCTGGCAAGCGCTCTGTGGGGGGTGAGGCTAGCTGAGCACAGTGGTCCCCACTAGCCTGGGAATGGGAGAACCTGGCCCTGGCCTGGACGGCTGAGGGCGGGCCGAGTGGCAGCGCTAGGGGTGGTGGGCAGAGGAGTGACCGTGTCTCTTTGTCTGAGCAGTGCAGTGGACTGAGCGGGAGTTTGATCTAGCGCTCTGGGCCTTCAGGAAGTGGAAGTGGTACCAGTTCACGTCACTGCGGGACCTGCTCTGGGGCAATGCGATTTTCTTAAAGGAGGCCAATGCCATTAGCGTGGAGCTGAAGAAGAAAGTAAGCAGCTTCTGTCACTCTCCGGGGCTGTGCCCTGAGTTACGTTTCTGCGTTTTCATTCCACTGTTTGGAGGGAACTCAGTGTCTCCACTCCTCCCTGGGTGCTGGCTGCAGGGCCAAGCCCGTGTGTCTCCCAGGGTTGCCAGACCACGAGGTGTTTGACACGGCAGCTTCTTGCATGTGGCACCATGATGGCGAAGGGGTGAATGAGGTCAGGGGCTGGGGCTGTCAGAGACCAGAGAGCATGTTCCAAGGAGCCTGATTCCAGCTCCCCCCAGTAGTAGTGGCTGAGGCTCAGACTTGGTGCCAACACATGCAGCTCCGTGGCAGTCCCAGCCACCCCTCACCCTGAGGTGGCATTTCAGGAGTACCTAGGGTGCATAGATGCACTGGATGGGGATCTCCATTCAGCATGAGCCATCCGCACACTGACTCTCCCTGTCCATTGCCAGGTCCAGTTCCAATTCGTCCTCCTGACAGACACTCTGTACTCCCCTCTGCCCCCTGACCTGCTGCCCCCCGATGCTGCCAAAGACCGAGAGAAGCGGCCCTTCCCACGCACCATTGTGGCAGTGGAGGTGCAAGACCAGAAGAACGGAGCAACACATTACTGGACTCTGGAGAAACTCAGGTAGAGGGGCAGAGGCCCTGTGCATTGCCACAGGTACCAGCGCTCAGAGCAGCCCTGCGCAGCTGGCACGTTCAGGGCAGGAGTGGAGATGGGGCCTCTCGGTCTCATGGGCCTAGCCCCTCGGTTTCAGGTTGCAGGCACACACCCAGTGAGAATTGATCCCTGGTGTGCATATTACCACTTCCTTGGCAACTGACCAGGTGTGATCAGTGGGCACTAGTGTATGGCAAAGTAACATAGACCCATCTTCCATTAGGAATCTACATGCCTGCCGCCTTCCTCTTATGGTCCCCATGTTTCCATTGCTCTTCTGTTACAGCTCTCCCCCTCCACACCATGCATGGCTGAAGAGGGTTCCCCTCCCAGGGTATCTCTGCACCATAGGGGCAATTCAGTTCCCATAGTTCAGGTTATTTCTGTGTTGACTGCCCCACAACTACAGTGGGGCGGGAGTGGGGTGTTGGAGTGGGGTGTGTGGCTGTGATGCGTTGGACACTCCACAAGTACAGTGGTTTGGGGCTGGTGGGGGTGGCTGTGATGGACTGGGGGTCTCAGAATTATAATGGTGCAGGGACGATGTGTGTGGCGGTGATTCGTTGGACACCCCCCAAGTACAGTGGTGTGAGGGTGGTGTGTGTGGCAGTGATGCACTGGACACCCACAAATACAGTAGTGCGGGGGTGGTGTGTGTGGCGGTGATGCACTGGACACCCCACAAATACAGTAGTGAGGGGGTGGTGTGTGTGGCTGTGATGGACTGGACACGCCACAAGTACAGTGGTGTGGGGGTGGTGTGTGTGGCGGTGATGCATTGGACACCCCACAAGTAGAGTTGCTGGCTGCAGGGCTGCTTGTGGTGTGTGTGGCAGTGAAGCATTGGACACCCCACCAGTACAGTGATGTGGGGGTGGTGTGTGTGGCTGTGATGCACTGGACACCCCACAACTACAGTGTTTTGGGGGTGGTGTGTGTGGCGGTGATGGGCTGGACACCCCACAAGTACAGTGGTGTGGGGGTGCTGTGTGTGGTGGTGATGGGCGGGACACCCCACAAGTACAGTGGTGTGGGGGTGGAAGCCGATCTAGACCCCTAAGTCCCACTTTTTACGTTTGTTTCTCTCTGGCTGTAGACAGCGGCTGGACCTGATGCGTGAAATGTACGACAGGGCAGCAGAAGTGCCTTCTAGCGTCCTTGAGGACTGTGATAACGTGGTGACCGGTGGAGACCCCTTCTACGACCGCTTTCCCTGGTTCAGGCTGGTTGGCAGGTGAGAGCCTTGCTCCTCCTATTTCCAAATCCATCGGCAGTCCAAACATGGACCCTTGCTTGGTTTGCTGGGGGCGCCTGGTGCGGCGTGGAGAGAGCATCCAGCTCCTGCAGCAGTTCTAGGATAGTGGCTGCTGTGGGTGGAAAGTATCTCAGGCAGCAAGCCCATGTCCAGGAGTGCTACTGTCTGCAGTGATTTTGCTCTGCCCGGTGCAGGAGTGATTTTCTGGGGCCCATCCTGCTGCCAGGGATTTGCTACCTTGCTACAACAAGTTGGTGGTGAATTTCCCATCACCTGCTTTGAAGCTGTGCCTAGTAACATCCGTGCACGGGCTCTCAATCTGGGGGTGCAGCCCCCTGTCCTTCCCATCCTGTCGTGTGGGCGGGGGCTTGCGGGTGGGCTGGCTGTGGCCCCATGATGGAAAGGGAGCAGGTTGAGAACCCTGCTGTCAGGTTTCCATGTCCATGGCTGTGTGTTCGTGTGCACACACGCAGAGCGCTCATTGGCCTCTGTGTGCTGTACTGTGTGTGCCGTGTCTCCTCATGTGCTCCCCACATGCCAGCTGAAAGGGCACAGTGCTGTCAGCTAGGAGGTGCCAAAGGGACTGTCAGTGGGACGCCGCCAAACGCGACCAGCCTTGGAGCAGTCCAGGGCTGACCCTTGCCAGGTAACAGCAATGGATGGGCTCCCCTCGACGCCAGTGAGCACTGGACTGGGGCCTTAATTGACTGAGCTACCTTCCTGCGTTGTTGAAGATGGCTGCTCCCATCTTCTGCACCAGCTTGCCATGCTCACTCGCTGACGACACTGGGGGCTTCGTTGTAAGACACTTTGGACAGGCAGGTCTTACTTCCCACTCCCCTCCTGAACAGCAACAGTCCTTGGTGTCTGGTCTGTCTCTCTCTTCTGTTTGGAATAGTTGGTGTTAACCTGTCTTCTGTCTTGTTGTACTAACCTTAGTTCAGATATCTCTGGCTGCAACAGCTCTCCTCTTTTCAACACATGCATGAGCGAGCGCATGGCTGATCTCACCCCCTCCCCCACCTTCTCGAACCCCGACTCCGACATCACCGAGCCTGCTGACGAGCAGCACGTGGGGAAGGAGGAGGAGGAGGAGGAGGACCTGGAGGAAGACATCTTTCCGGAGTACCCGCTGTATGATGGCCGGGATCCATTTTACGACCGCTCCCCCCTGTTCAGTTTAGTAGGAAGGTTGGTGAGGTTTTAGGAGAGCATGCTGGGAAGGAACTAGCTCTTTCGCACGAGAGAACTGCTTTCTGACACTGTCCCCGTGTTGAGGGCATGCCTTCCCCTGGCCCTCAGGATGGGTTAGCTGCACAGTGGCCTTCGAGAGATGGCCAGCAGGGCAGGGGTGCTGGCCAGCACCATAGTAAGGGCAGTGTCTGTCAGAAACTAAGAAGGGAGAAGTTCCTCTGGCCAGTTCATCTTTAAAAACTGAGCTTGAAGGCAGATCTCACAGATCCTGGTTAGCGGGATCCAGGTTCAAGTGGCCGCTGGAGTCACACAGTCTTTTTAAAGAGAAGATGTTCACGTGACAGAGACTTGTGTGGAGATGGCACAGAAATGAGCCAAAGCATTGCACTGGCTTCAGTGCATTTGGGTCTCAGCTCGAATTCACTGTTGGAAACATTTCTGCTGCGGTGTCTGCACAATGGGTGACCTGCTCCTGCATGCGCTGTGGGGGTGGCATCCTTGCAGGCCTGTGTCATGGGAATCCCATTCCTGTCTCTGACCTAGATCCTCACCAGCAAGAGGAGAACATGCAGGCCCCTGGGGAGTGGCCAAGAGAGCAGAACGTAGCTTGAGCATCAGTTCTGATCTTTAGGGGGGATTCCAGGCAGCCAGTGGCCCCAAGTGGTGTGTGAGGAAAAGATGGGAGGTGCAGAAAATGGGCACAGTACTGCAGGCAGGTTCAGCAGGTAGCACCTGGGATTTCCCCAGATGACTCCGAAGAGCTAAAACCAAGGGCTGTGGGGGTGGGGGCGGGGAAGATGACATTTCCTCTCTCTGCCTTTGGCTAGCACAGGGATGGCAATTGTTTTCTGCAGAGATTTGCACTAGGGCCATGCAGAAGGATGTTGTGTGGGAAGCAGAGATGCCAGACATTAGTTCTCAGGTGGCTGGAAGAAAAGTTTTGGAGTGGGGAGAGCTTCTGTCACCTGCAGGGCTGGGGGCAGGCTCTTCCCAAAGAGAAAGAGAATTGGTTTTTCTTTTGCTAGTGAAAGCAAAGCGGTACAATGGCTTATTCTGGAAAGGAACCCCAAATCTCGTGGAATCAGTGGTATGTTTGATCTGATTGGCCACTATCTCATTCTGCCAGACAAAACCACCTGGAATTGCCAAGCCTGGCACCAGGCAGCCCAATGCTGCTTCACACTTTGCCTAGGGGAAGAAAGAGGCTTCGCCCGTAGTTGTCCTGGGGACTCCTGTCCTTTAAGGCTTTGGATCAAATTCAGACTTGGCGCAAGCAGCTGCAGCTTCACTGTAGTCAGTGGCCTTGATTCCACTTGCAGAGGGTTGCAATTTGGCCTGTCAGCTGGGCACAAGTGGGAGAAAGCAAGCAGCCTGGGTGAGAAGGTGAATTCTTCTCTCCAGCCAATAGGAAAAGGGACTCGGAAAAGAGAGAGGGAGACGGGAGAAGAGTCACTGCAGTCTCAGACCGAAAGAGCTGGGTTCTTCCACTTTTTTTTTCCTCTTGGGGGAATCAGAGATTTTAAAACCAACCAAACAAAACTTCCATAGATGCCTATGATGAAACGAACCCCCGTCTGTGGGATGTTCCTGGAAGGTCTTTCCTTTTGAATCTTCCCAATTCTTTTGAGTCGGACACAGAATTGGCTTTCCCTGTGCAGCAGCTGTGCCGATCACATTTCTCGTGAAGTGTGCTTGAATTGGTTTATGATTGGATCCTTGTCTTTGATTAGTTTTCCCCCCTATTTTCTTTATTCGTTTTTTCCTTCCTTCTTTTTAAGCTGCTGGCTACCTCTCCAAAGCTTGAGCAAAAATTGGGGGTTGTTTCACTTTTGTCTTCCTTTTGAAAGGCTTTTCTTTGGTCTGAGCATGCCATCTTTGCACCTCACCAATCTTGTGGTTAGTGTCTCCGCCCACCTTCCTTTCCCTTTAGCCACATACTCCCTGCCCCTTCTCTCCCCTTTCCTCCCTCTTCAACCCTTTTGGTTTCAGTCTGCTTCAAGATGAGCTCACCCGTAATTTCATACTGTTTGAGGGAAGCTTAACAGGCTTGTGATCCACGTTCCTCCCCATGGAAGATGTGGGATGCTCAGAGTAGATCTGTAAACAGACACCCAAGGAAAGCTACCTCCAGCACAGGGGGTGCCTGGCTCAATTCCCACCCTGCCCCGAGCCTGGCTTCTGCCCCTGCAGCTCCCTCGTAGGAGGGCATTGGTTGGGAACAGAAGATGCTCTGCATCTCCCAGGAAGGGCTCAGCACCTTGTCGGGTTGGGGTGTCAGGCTGCTGCTTGCCTCCTGCTTTACTGACCCAATCCAGCTGCTGCTGAAGCCAGTGGAAAGATTCCCACTGACTCCAGCTGGCTCAGCCCCACGAAGTATCCTGCACCTGTTGCAGTCAATGGGATAGTCACCGATGCTTGGTGGCATGTCTGAAGACGCACACTAGCTATGCGGATACATTGTTAATTCAGTGGCCTTGCTTTCCTCACACCTCTGCCACTCCATTCATCAGTGCATGAGTGTGATGCAGTCCCGTGGAGGCTGCACCCTGCCCTCCGTCAGACGCGGGTTTGGGACAGCTCCTTGTCAGTCTCTTCTCCAGTCTGGAGACCAGCTACAAACAACAGGGAAAGCTGGGCGGGTGGAAGGGGATGTCGCACAGGTGGTACCAGGTTTAGTGCTGCTGATGGAGCATGCTGCCCACACACAGTGCTACTGTGGACTGAGGTCACTGCAGAGCTCCACTGGCTGAAAGGCACCTGCAGTTCTGCTGCTTTTCTCATCCCCGGACAAAGACGGCGCAGCCGGCTCATGAGGAATCAGTGGTGACATGGATAGGAAAGCAGGAAGCATTTTGTGGAGCTGACCTGACCCCAGACCTCGCCCACTGTTTGTGAGCGCCTGCCCTTTGATCATCAAGGGCAGGTGCAGTCCTGAGAAGCTGGTGAGCCGTTTGCTGCTCCTGAAGAGAGGCCATGGCTAGCAAGGGCCTCTCCCTGCTGGGATTAGGCAGCAGGCTCCAGTGTGGGACTCTCCCGGGGATACAAGGCTTTCTGCGACGTGATCTCTGTGCAGGGGGAAGGCCGAGATGACTTCCTCTGGTCCCCTCCAGCCCTGCATTTCTGTGATTCTAGGAAGACCACAGAGAAGCTTCCAGCTCTTCAGCGTGTGGTGGCCCAGGGCCTGGGGAGCACAGACCGGCGGGTGTCCTGCCTTCTATCTTGGTTTCCAAATCCCTTTCAAGGTCCTGGTCCTAGTTCAAGTGGTGGCCATCTGAAAGTGTCCCTTCCACAGTGAAGGAGTGGTGCACCTCGCTTGGGCTGGTCTCTGGGCTGCAGTCTAAAATTCTGGGCCAATGACAGGTAGAATCGTTACTCCTCAGTCAAGAAGAGATGGCAAATTGGTAAGAGCCTTCTGATGAGCTTGCCAAAAGGAAATGTGATGTCTGCCAGCTCCATGTTTTTAAACATGACATTTAAATGTGCAAGTTTTTAATGCTGAAAATCTTGGGCTATACATATCACCAGTCTGCTGCCCAGTGTGCCCTGCCCCAGGCAAAACTGGTCCCCCAGAACTAAGATCACAGACAGAGCATTGCAACCCCAGCACCACTCCAATGTCCCCTCTTGTCCTGGGTGTTTGGGGACTGGATTGCAGTTGCCTACAGGACATGAGTACCATCAAGGAGACAGCACAAAGGAGACATTTTGTGTACTTTGCTTGAAGGGCCAGAGAGCAGGGATGTGCTTTTTGGTCAGCACCAGCACCTGGTGAAAATTCCATCCCTGTCCAGGATGAATGTTCTCATCAGAGCACAGTTCCTAGGATGGGTGTCCTGATTTTACCCAGGGGTTAAAGCAGCAGACTGGGTGTACTCCATTCCTCCACTCATCTGGCCTTCCTTGGTGCACTGGAGAAAGTAACCGTTCGTGACTCCCCATCACCAGATTGGTAGGGGAGGTAGATGTGGGTGGCAACCTGGACAGCAGTGACCATGAGATGGTTGCGTTCAGGATCCTGACCAAAGGAAGAAAGGAGAGCAGCAGAATACAGACTCTGGACTTCAGAAAAGCAGACTGTGACTCCCTCAGGGAACTGATGGGCAGGATCCCTTGGGACGCTAACATGAGGTGGAAAGAAGTCCAGGAGAGCGGGCTGCATTTTAGAGAAGCCTTATTAAAAGTGCAGGAATGAACTATCCTGATGCACAGTAAGAAAAGCAAATATGGCAGGTGACCAGATTGGCTTAACAGTGAAATCTCTGACGAGCTTAAACACAAAAAGGAAGCTGTCAAGTAGAAACTTGGACAGATGACCAGGGAGGAGTGTAAATATATTGTTCGAGCATGCAGGCTGGAATAAGGGAGGCCAAAGCACAACTGGAATTCCAGCTAAGCAAGGGGTGTGAAGGGTAACAAGAGAGGCATGTTAGCAATTAGAAGGTGGTCAGAGAAGGTGTGACCCTTTATAAATGGGGGAGTAACCTAGTGACAGATTATATGGGAAAAAGCTGAAGTTCTCAATGCCTTTTTTGGCTCTGTCTTCACAAACAAGGTCAGCTCCCAGACTGCTGCACTAGGCACAGTATGGGAAGGAGGTGGGCAGCCTTCCATGGAGAAAGAACAGCTTAAGAACTATTTAGAAAAGTTGGACAGACACAAATCCATGGGGCTAGATCTAAGGCATCTGAGGGTGCTGAGGGAGTTGGCTGATGTGACTGCAGAGCCTTTGGCCATTATCTTTGAAAACTTGTGGCCATCGGGGGAGGTCCTAGACAATTGGAAAAAGGCAAATGTAGTGCCCGTCTTTAAGAAAGGGAAGAAGGACGATTCAGGGAACTACAGACCCGTCAGCCTCACCTCAGTCCCCGGAAAAACCAGGGAGGGGATCCTCAAGGAATCCATTCTGAAGCGCTTGGAAGAAGGGAAAGTGATCAAGAACAGTCAGCATGGATTCACCCAGTGCAAGTCATGCCCTGACCAACCTGATTGCTTTCTAGGATGAGGTGACTGGCTTATGGACGTGGGGAAGTCGGTGGATGTGATATACTTTGAGTTTAGTAAAGCTTTTGACACGGTCTCCCATAGTATTCTTGCCAGCAAGTTAAGGAAGTCTGGATTGGATAAATGGACTGTAAGATGGATAGAAAGCTGGCTAGATTGTCGGGCCCAACGGGTAGTGATCAACGGCTCGATGTCAGGTTGGCGATCAGTTTCTAGTGGAGTGCCCCAAGGTTCGGCTCTAGGGCCAGTTTTGTTCAACTTGTTTATTAATGACCTGGATGAGGGGATGGATTGCACTCTCAGCAAGTTTGCAGATGACACTAAACTAGGGGGAGAAGTAGATACATTGGAAGGTAGCGATAGAGTCCAGAGTGACCGAGACAAATTGGAGGGTTAAGCCAAAATAAATCTGAGGAGGTTCAACAAGGACAAGTGCAGAGTCCTGCTTGTGGGACGGAAGAATTCCAAGCATTGGTACAGGCTGGGGACCGACTGGCTAAGCAGAAGTTCGGCAGAAAAGGACCTGGGGATTACAGTGGATGAGAAGCGGATATGAGTCAACAGTGGACCCTTGTAGCCAAGAAGGCTAATGGCATATTGGGGAGCGTTAGGAGGAGCATTGCCAGCAGGTCTAGAGAAGAGATTATTCCCTTTTATTCGGTATTGGTGAGGCTACATCTGGAGTATTGCGTCCAGGTCTGGGCCCCCCATTACAGAAAGGATGTGGATGCGTTGGAGAGAGTCCAGAGGAGGGCAACAAAAATGACTAGGGAACTGGAGCACATGACTTAGGAGAGACTGAGGGATTTCGTCTCCAGAAGAGAAGAGTGTAGGGGTGGAGGGGGGGTGGATGGGGATCTGAGAACAGCCTTCTACTCCTGGAAGGGGGTTCCAAAGAGGATGGAGAGAGGCTGTTCTCTGTGGTGACAGATGGCAGAATGAGGAGCAATGGTCTCAAGTTGCAGTGGGGGAGGGCTAGTTTGGCTATTAGGAAAAACTGTCTCCCAAGGCGGGTGGAGAAGCACTGGGAAGGGTTACCTAGGGAGAGGGTGGAATCTCCATCCCTAAGGTTTTTACATCCCAGCTTGACAGAGCCCTGGCTGGGATGATTGAGTTGGGATTGGTCCTGCTTTGGGCAGGGGCTGGACTCAATGCCTCTTGACGTCTCTTCCAGCCCTAAGATTCTGTTCTATGGTCCCCAGTTTGGATGACTAGGAACCGAAGGGCTCGGAGGAACTGGCCACTCTTGAAAATGTTCTGGGTCCCGTCCAGAGGCAGCAGCAGTGAGGGATCCAAGTCAGTTGCCGTCCAGAGGCACTGCGTCCCGAGGGTGAGCCCAGGGGGGTCTCCAGGACTGGGAAATGTCCTTGTAGGATTGCAGATCTGCCCAGGGGCAGAGCGCTTGTCTGGAAATCCTATGGCCCCAAGCAGCCTCCAGCGTCTCTGTGCACATGCATGTCGTCATGGTGCTGTGTGCTCCTTTAGTTGGGGTGAGACTCAGCCCAGGGGACAGGGTGAGAAGGCACCCGTGACCCAGGCGTGGCTGTGCAGTGATTTGCTGCAGCCATTGACAGCACAGCCGGCCAGCACAGAGAGGTAGAGCTAGTGTTCACTAGCCATCCCTCCTCCGGCTCCTCTGGTTGCGGGATGGGCAGGCAGCCTGAGCACCCAGAGTCACCTGGTGTGGCTGTGCACTGGGATGGCAGCCCTCCTTCTCATGTGCTCCCCAAACGGCTGTGTGGCCCCAGGGCACAACGGAACCTGCTGCAAGGAGCTTGCTGGCCTAAAGAAAGCCATGCTGGAGCTAGTGTCTGGCGGGGGGATGGAGCTGGCACTGGCCTGGCCAAGGAAAGGGGCTCTCCCCACACTGTGCTCAGGGCTCCTGGTCTAGGTCTGCCTCCTGCTGGCCCCTGTTTAGAACTGGCCTCAGCATCGTCACTCCGCGTCCCCGTCTGCCCTGCTGCCCAGGCATTGTGCTCGCAGGGCCAGGTCCTAGCCGGGGTCAGTGGCGTAGCAGAGCTGCCCTGACTGACACCAGCTGTGGCTCTGGCCTGTGGGTCCCACTCGCTGAGCACTGCCCACCCGTGTGGGGTCATGGCGCTCGAGCAGTGCTGCTGCTCACCATGCAGCAGTGCAGCTGATCCGCAGGAGCCAAGGTGCATCAGCCCCTGGGCGCTGGCTGGAGCATGGAGGCTCTCCCCGCCAGGCACTGACAGAGCAGACGCAGCCCTGGCTGGAGGCAGGTTTGTCCCTCTTGGAGCTGGGTTTCAAACACTGACTGGGGGTGGGGGCTGCCGGACCTCTCTTCAAGCAGGCTGAAACCCCGCCATTGCAAGAGCAAGAGCTTCTCAATCTCAGACAGGTGTCTGCAGGGACTCTGTGCGCTAACCGAGAACTGCCTTTCCTTCTCTGTTTCTGCTCCCCTTCCTCCTCTTCTCCGTTCCCTTCTCCTGCCTGCCTCCCTCCTCCTCTTCCCCAGACCCTTTCATCTGCAGCAGACCCGTGGTTGTTTCACAGCACTTTCTGTCCTAGTTCTCCAGTTCTCCACTGCAAGAGGTCCTCTTTCTAGCTTCCTTCTTGCACCAGCACAGCCCCCTCCTCCACCCTCCCCACGATGCTGTGGCGCCCATGGCCAGGAGGAACACTGGTGCTCACTAACTCGCTGCCACTTTCACAGGAACCTGAGGCCACCGTAGCCCGTCCTAAGCACGCTGAGCCCCCCCGCCCCCTTCCGGCTGGCCCTGGCTGCCTTTCTTTAGTTTTGCTTTGCAGCACCATGTTGTGATGTGAGCGGTGAACTGTGAGCCTGGCTGCCATCTGGCCACGGAGCGTGTTTGGAAAGCCCAGGGGGCTGCAGTGACCACTCTCCTGTGTTACTTGGCTCTTCCAGGGCATTCGTGTATCTCAGCAACCTGCTGTACCCAGTGCCGCTGGTCCACCGCGTCGCCATCGTCAGCGAGAAGGGCGAGGTGAAGGGCTTCCTGCGCGTAGCCGTGCAAGCCATCTCAGGTACCGTGGGTTTCCAGTGGCAGGCAGCTGGCTCTGAGCTGCCCTTGCCTCAGAGCCCTGGTGAGTCTGCAGAGCCAGGGCTCGGGGCCATTGCATTTCATGGAGCCCCCATGCTGTATGCACTGGCTGATGGCGCCTTTAGTCCAGGAGCTCATGCTGCTCCCAGTGGGCCAGTGGAGCATTGCACACCCATGGGATTTGCTGGTTGGTTTGCCACCCACAGGCCACCTTGCAATGTCTTCCCTCTCTAGTAATGTAGGGACACTCAGCTTCCTGTGCTAGCAATTGGGGGTGCTATAATCCAGCAGCATCGCCTGTACTGTCATTAGAACTGCCAGAAGAAGGCACTGGCCATTCTGTGGGGTATATTGGGCACTGTCTCCCATCCCACGCGACTCACCTGGCTTCAGTTGGTTACACATGGTGTAACTTGGTTCAGCATCGCCCCGTGTGCATTTGCCAATACCTTCCAAGCTCCACGCCTTCCCAGACAAATTGCTGTCTCCCGGGTGAGAACGAGATTGAATGGGACAAATTATTCACTCCCTGGCTTCCTCATAAGCTGGACCTAACCGGACCTGGAGGGACCTTCTCTCTTGGCATGTGAGGGAAAGTGGGGCCTGTCCCAGATCTGTCATGAATGGAGCCTGGTCCTGGTGAAACTGACTCATCTGAATTATCAGTCGCCTTGAGCAGGGTGATCCACAGACGGACAAACTTCCATCAGGGCTGGGCTCTAATCATGGTAAATCTAGGGCTAAGGAATTAGTAGCAACACATGTTTTCTGATACTGTTCATTTCAGATACCGATTCTGCTCCGCCAGCTTCAAAGTGCACATGGTGCTCTTGCAAAGAAACTGCAAATGCTGCCATATCGTGCCAGGGTTTAATAATCTGGGCCAGCATCCACTTAACTTCCTGTCTCTTTGCTTTTATGTGAACAAGGGCATTCGTGCAGTGCTGTCGGTAGTGATTTGTGGGTGAGCGTGCACATGGGTAGCTGTGCAGAATTGTTGACCATCTCTCTGCCACAGAGGCTGGAAAACACTTTTTGCAAGTGATTTCATGATTGCCTTTTGGAATTCGCTGATTCTCATGAAGTTCTGCAGCCAGTGACCACTCGGAGCAGCATACGAAAGGGCACAATCCAGGAGGCCCATCTCTGGTGGCGAATTGCTTTGGGAGCGAGGTTTTCCTTCTTTGCGGTAATGTCGTGCTATGTTTCCTCTTTCAGCGGATGAGGAAGCCCCAGATTATGGATCAGGAGTACGGCAGTCAGGGACAGCCAAAATATCCTTTGACGATCAGCACTTTGAGAAGGTACAGCCAGCCCCGGGTGACTATCTCTCTGTCACCTTGGCTTGCCAGCGAGTGCATTGGCCTCGCTATTATCCATCTCCGGATAACAAGGCCCTTCCTAGTATTTTATCCTTTTGGTCTCAGACTGCAGAAGAGAAGTGCCCTAGATACGGGGTGGGAGAGGGCGTGATGGCCACATCCCTCCTGAGCCTGAAGCATGGCCTCAGCCACACCCATAAGAACCTCGTGACTGCAGAGACCTGTGGGTAGAGAGGCCTGGGCACCTACTCTTGCTGAATGGGTCTGGAACCTCCAGTTCTTTGCATGTGTAGTGCTGGCAGAGGGAGCCAAATGTGGGATCTCAGAGGCTCATGCACAAAGCCCCCATAACTTGAGCTAGAAGCCCGCTGGCTCTCAGCTAAGCCTGTAGAGGAAAGTCATTCTCTCTCTGTAAGTGGTGTAAGTGCCATCCATGGGCCAGTGAACAGCTGGTAGGTGATGGTCACTCAGTACAGACCTTCCCTTGTTCCTTATGGGACCCCTGGGCAGCTTGACCCTGTCCCAATTCACGTGCTGTATGTAACACCGAGGGTTCAGCTGTTGCTGCTATAGAACTGGAGCCATTACTGTGGCAGAGGAGATAAAAGCTGCAGCCTCTCATGCCTGGCTGGGTGTCTGCCACACTGTACAAAGGGGAAGACATGCCAGCAAGAGCCGAAAAGGCTGCTCCTGGCCGCTAGCAGTGTCAGGACACCCATAGCCTCTCTGTTCCATTCTCCTTGTGCCTGGCAGTTCCAGTCCGAGGCCTGTCCTGTGGCGGGGATGTCTCGTTCGGGGACCTCCCAGGAGGAACTGCGGATTGTTGAAGGCCAGGGGCAGATAACTGACATCGGACCTTCTGCAGATGAAGTCAACAACAACACCTGTGCAGGTGAAGGGCCCTAGAGAGGTGTCATGGGAGGAGGCAGGGAGGGAGGAAGGAAAATTTTACCACTCACTGGGCCCTCCAGACCTACACTGCAAAGGGCCAGAGATGTGGCAGGGGGAGAACTGGCCACTCCATTGAAAACAATCTTGTGCTGGTGTGTGGCAGGTCAGACAGTCACCGGGCCTTGAAGGGTGCTGTTGGGATATGTTTAATGGCTCTCCTCCTCCCCCAGTGACTCCCGAGGAACTTCTCCTGGACAGCCCAGAGAAAGCTGCCCTAGATGAGCCGTTGGAAACCGTTCTGGACCATCTGAAGCTGGGCAGCATCTTCACCTTCCGAGTGACAGTTCTGCAGGCCTCCAGCATCTCTGCAGAATACGCAGACATCTTCTGCCAGTTTAAGTGAGAGGCCCTTGGATCTCTCCCCACTGCTGGCATTTGGTCCCTCTTCCTCCCGCTCTGCCTTTGCCTCAGCCACAAGGCTGTCCTCCCCAAGGGGAGCCGTGAACAGAGGTAGCAAGGGCCTGCAGCCGCCCTGCCTTGGCTAGCTTCCTAAATGAAATGGGACTTTGGCTGCCCAACGGGGTCTCTGGGCAGCGCTGAGATGGGAAAGGGCAAGTGCCCTGATGGTGTTTTCCCACACTGCCCGCTGCTGCATTTTCGCCTCATGGAATAGAGAGGACTGGAGAGCCGCGCACTGCAGAACGGGTGTTCGTTGCTTCGCTTGCCTGGGCCTGTCCAAGCCCGCGCAGGCCCATGGGCACGTTCCATGGATTCGGGCCCTGGAGAATGGCTTTCTGTAGCAGCCTATCAGTGCGCAGCCTCCTGGGGGAGGGCAGGGGAAATGAGTCATCTTCATTCAGACCCGGGGTTGTGGGTGCTGGCTTCCGCCTCCCTCCGCCATTCTCATTTCCCCTGCTGACCACGCAGCCGCTGTAACCACCCTCCTGCCTTCACAGCTTTATCCATCGTCACGACGAGGCCTTCTCTACGGAGCCCTTGAAGAACACAGGCCGAGGGCCGCCTCTGGGATTCTATCATGTGCAGAACGTGAGTATCACTTCCCAGGCTGGCTCCTCTGCCCTGGGGTGGTCTGGATCTGCCCCGAGCATAGGTATTTCTAACGCAGTGGCCCCCAAACTTTCTCTCTTGCTCCCCCCTTACCCAAAGGAATGCACCTGTGCCCCATCAAGGTCCAGGGACCAAGGCCTGGTGTGGAGCCACAACTAGAACTGGGGCCAGGGCCAGGGCCGGACACTGAGCTGCAGCTGGGGCCGGAGCTGTGGCTAGGGGCAGAGTGAGACTGGTTGTCAGTCCCTCTCTGCCCCCCAAGGGGGCTGGCCAGGCCCCACCGCACCACCCTGAACATTCCTCCCTGCCCCCAGCAGGCTTGGGGAGCCCTGCTACTGCCAGTGGGGCAGCCGCCATCACCCCATGTCGCAGGAGCATGGCAACGGGCTGCCCTCTGCCCACGGGATGGTACAGTCACACTCTGCAGCGGGCTGCTGCTTTATTCTGGAGATCTAGAATTTCCTTCTCCTTACGGTGCATCTGGCTGTCAGCTGATCAGAGCTCATAGAGGGCATGTCTCCAAGTGAACCGGCTAGCAGGTTGTCACGTAGGGCACACCCGAACAGCGGCTAGCTACAACGGCATTGACTGTATTTTGGTGGGGGAAGGAACCATGCGTGTGTCCTTCTGACTGTGTCAGGCAGCCCCCTCTGTAACAGGCACTTCCTCAGCTGCCCAGGAGCAGCACAGCCCAGCCTGTGCTCGTGGTTCTCCGTCGCTCAGTCTGTGTCTGGCTCACCACAGGGCAGGACCCAGCCCAGGGACACAGTGGGAGGAGCACACAGTTTCTCTCCCTCAGGCTCCCCCTTTTACTTCCTGGTCCTCGCAGTTGCATATCTGCCCAGAAGCGTAGCCAGCTACCCGCTGGCCCAGCACTGGCCCCCCATGCCACAAATCCCGCTAGTAGTAGGTCGATAGGCTCCAGGGACGCCTGCAGCCGTCAGTGAGCAGGATGTGATAGCCAGCGCTCCGTCGCCCCTCCTTGCTGAGTGCGCAGGGGAGGCGTTTGTGGGCAGTTCAGTCTCTTCTAGACTAGGGGGTGTCCGGGTGAGAGGAGAATGGCAGAGAAACCAGAGAGCGCCACACAGAAAACCAGCAAACAAACCTCTTAGGGCAAGGAGCCCCAAACTTTCTAGACCTTTGTGCCCCGACTATTTGCTCCCTCGGAGGTGGCACAGGCCCTCAGGCTGGTCACAGAGCTCACTGTGAGCCAGCACATTGTTCTCCTTCCCCCAGTCCTCTCACACATGACCACAAACTCTGTCACAGCCTGGGGCCAGCTTAAAGGGACAGCCCGGAAAACCAGCTCCGGAGAGACGAGTAAAGACCCGTTGTCCTGCCGGTGAGGGAAGTGGGCTCCCACGCCTGAGCTTTTCGTACTGGTGTTGACATGCTTCGCCTCTCCTTCAAGGGCCTGGCGGAGAAGAGCTCTAACGCTTTGCACCCTTCGCTGATGGCTGCTGCAGGCCTACTGCAGTAAGCCCTGGCAGTATGGTTCCAGACTTTTCTGATGCTGAGTGCCTCTGTGAGGCACCTCTAGACCAGTCTCACCATTTTGCTGTGGAAGCCCAGCCTGTGCTGTGAAGGAATTTTACCCCACCTCCTCTGGCAGAGCTCAAAGGGCTGCCTTTGCCTTGGGGGAATTCAACCAGCAGCAGTCTGCCGCCGTGGTGTAAGTGTGACATAAGCAAAAGCCCATCAGAGGGGTGAGCTGAGTGTGTTTCTTGGAGAAATACTGTTTACTGGTGTCTGCCTGCTGGCCTGATCGGTCTCCGCCCTGCTAGTGCGGCTCTGATCCATCACGTGTCTAACCATAAGCGCATGCATAACCCCTTGCTGGATCGGGGCCTAGGCAAATGGACTGCTGATGGTTGCCATTTGAAAGCATTGTGGCCCCTGTTCCCCTCTCTTTCAGATTGCGGTGGAGGTGACCAAGTCGTTCATTGAGTACATCAAGAGCCAGCCGATTGTGTTTGAGGTGTTTGGGCATTATCAGCAACACCCCTTCCCCCCTCTCTGCAAGGATGTGCTCAGGTGAGTGTTGGGCACGGGAGGGCTCCCCCACCTGGTTGACTCAGACCAAAGCCTCGTAGCCTGGACCAAGCATCTGACCCAAAGCCTATCCAAATCAATAGGAGTTATCCCCTTCATTCCCATGGACTGGGTCGGGTGTATAAATTCTGTGCAAGGACTCTCTGGTATCTGCAGCTTAGCAGTGCTGAATTCTGCAGCATCTTGAAGCCAGAGTTTTCCATTCCATAAGGTGTATGAAAATAAAGGTGAATCTTACTAAACTCTGGGCCTGAGATCCTGTGGCAGTGGGTTCCACAGTCTAATGCTTTTGTTGGCGTTGAGTTTTCTGCCTTCCAGCTTCATTGAGTGTCTCCTGGTTCTTGTGCTGGGAGACTGGGAGGAGGGGAGCTCCTTCTCTACCTTCTCTGAACCCGTCTTTTATTTTGCATGTTCCCTTTCATCTGAGTCTCTTCTCTCCACAGCCCTCTGAGACCATCCCGGCGCCACTTTCCCCGCGTCATGCCACTGTCCAAGCCAGGTAGGCCTTTGCTTTCCCCTTCTAAGGCATATTAGGCTTCAGAAGCCACAACTTGGAAGCAAGTGGGACTTTGGGGGAGAATTGGTCCTTCCTCCCTGGCCTGCTCTGCGATAGCACCATGGTCATCTGGCTTTGTGCCAGCAAGGGTCTGTGCGGCGATGGGAGAGGGGTCTGGGCAGGCAGGGGTTCTCGTGCTGTTCTGCGTGACACGTTGCATAATGACCTGAAATTGGCGTCTCTAAAGCAAGCCCCCTCCTCCCCATGGCGGGGGAAGGCGACCTTTCCAGGCCAGCTAGTCTTCGTGCTGCTTGGCCCTTTGACATTCCCAGAGGGCAGCTGTGAGCTGTGGCTCTGCAGAGAAATCGTTCCTGGGGGGACTCCTGAGTGTGGCAGGTGAGGGCAGCTATTTCTGCGGGAGTGTTCGGCGAGAGCCGTTCTGGGGTGAGGAGAAGATGCTCCCTTCCTGGCACAGGAAACCTGATGGTACTAGCCCCACTCCATTGGCATTTGCCACAGAAGGTGGCACCGGGGGCGATGGCTTCGTGTCAGGTGGGATGTTGTCTGGAGTGGCCTGTGTGCCGCACACCGAGGGATGGCTAGCACAGGCGATCGGGGTTTCTACTCGACAGGGGTTATTGCCCTGTGGTGCCTTGGTGGGGGAGAACGGGACCTCTGAAAATCTCAAGAAAGGTGCAGCAGGATCATTCCCAGCACTGCAAACTGCCCAGTGTGCTCCTTAGGATTTGATTAGCTTGGACGCAAGCTTATCTGCACACCTCTCACCCCAGCAAACCTGCCTCGGCCCTTGCCCTCCCTGTCAGGATGCCCCCACCCTTTTACTAGCTGTTGTCATCCCGGTGGCCCACTCGCACTGTAACCTCTGAGCTGACTGTCCACCAGCTAGAGGAAAGGGCTGGCATGCACAGCCGGACTGCAGAATATCCATCCCGGGGTGTCTTCCCTTCCTGCACTCTTCCAGCTCCCTGCCCCCTCTTGGGCAGAGGAGTGCTGCAGCTCTGTCCTGACACCCCGTGAGCTGAGTGAGCCATCTGTGGAAAGCAGCAGCTCCGAGAGGGTTACCACGCTGAAGTGTGCGACACCCCCTGTCCCCCGCAATGTCCATTCGCTCCCGCTGCCCCGTGCGCTCAACCGTTTTGCTTTGTTTTGGTATTTCTGTTTGTTTCCCTTCCCTTCACCCTGAAGAGCATGAGAAATCCCTCCAGCTGATCAGGTGCTAGCCAGCTCACTTCTGGATGCGCTCTCTGGGCATGCGCTCTCTGCTGCTATGGCAGCCCCCTCGTTCCTGCTGCCGGAGAGGGAGGGGTCCAGCCCTGCCTGCAATGAGCTGTGCTGTGAGAACGGCTCAGAAACCTGGGCACCGCTGTAGCAGATCCCACTGCTACTCGGGTCTCTAGCCAGGACTCCCCGGGGAGATGTGTCCACGCAGCGCCTGGGGAGCACCCACAGAGCTCAGCGCTGAATGGCTTTGCCAGGCCAGTCCCTAAAGCAGCACACACCTCTCCGAGGCTACCTGCATTTTAGCATTGGACACCCGAGTCCCAGTGGTTTTTCTTGCAGCCTAGTGTCTTGGTTTGCTGTTGCCTCTGTGTGTCCTGCCTCCTCATTCTGTGCTTTGGGGTCTGCCCTCTGGCTGGGAGAGGGGCCTGGCCTTTCAAAGGGTTATGCTCAGCCAGAGACTGGCAAAAGCAGAAGTCGCTTTTGTTTTGTCTGTGCGTGTTTTGTCTCTCCTGTACACTGTGCAGGCCTGATCCTTTCTACCTTTGCTCCCCACACTGGCCCGCTGGCTTCTGAGGGGCTGTGGGCAGGAATATGCAGTGGGAGGAAGGGCTTGCAAACTGTGACTGGGTGCGTGTGTGAGTGCGTGTTCTCCCCCTTTTCTTGGCGTGTTGGGGGTCAGAGGTCATTTCCAGCTGGGCTCAGAGCTCGCTAGCTGCTCTCCTCGACAGTCATGGCCAGCGGTCCTGGCTCGGCCTGACACTCCTCTCCTGGGTGGTGCTGGGAGTCCAGCTCCCCCTTCAACACCTTCTCCTTTACCGTTTGCGAGCCTTGTTTCCTGTCTGCCGCAGTGCCAGCCACGAAGCTCAGCACCCTGGCGCGCCCCAGCGCTGGGCCCTGCCACTGCAAGTACGATCTGATGGTCTTCTTTGAGATCTGTGAGCTGGAGGCCAATGGCGAGTAAGTACCAGCCCCTGCTGGGGGAACCAGAGCATCCGGGGGAGCTGCAGGGAAATCCTATCCAGGGAGCTCACCTCTCAGGGATGCTCCAGATACTGCCTGGGCCTTCCCTTGCAGGATTCAGTGCTAAACCTCAGGGTCCCCCTTTGAGATTCCTTTGCAAAATGGAACAAGCTTCTCCCCACAGGACAGCGTGGTCCACAGACGGATGAGAATTGTGCTGTGGAAGCTGCCTCATGCAGCACAGTGAGAAAAGGAAGTCAGCCACCTTCCTCCCAAGCCCCTCGGCCAGCCACAGCTGTTGATTTAATTACAGCTCATGCAGACGAAAGGTCCCCGGGGCTAGGCAAAAGGCAAGCATAGGAGACCCTGCACCATCAGCAGCAGACTTTGAGTGGCTTGGCAGCTGTAGGACAAGCCCAGGCACACTTGTTAATGAGCCTGTGTGCAGCTAAGGGGACTTACGGGGCCTTCAGAACTGCCCCTGCAGAAGGTGCCTGGGCCTCCCTGTGCATTCCAGGCAGGATTAAACCAGCCTGCCATGGCGGGGTGCTCAGCTAGACTCCCCTCCAGCCTGGAGGTCTCATTGGAATGAGTTTCTGTTCCCCCGCTGTTTTGTGTGGCGCCACATCTGCCCTGCTCGCATGGCCACCTCTTTGGGAGTCACGAGATTGAGTGGTGCTGGCTTGATCATTTGCAAAGGGGGCTGCTTGTGCGGGAGCCCTGACAACACTACAGGGCTTAGGGGAGCAGACCCCCGCGCCAACGGGAAGTTCTCCCCAGGAGAACAAGCCACAGCTTTACAGAAATGTGGGCACGCAGCATTGGCCGGGCATGTGGGCGTCACAGATACATGTCGCAATCACAGCCCTGTGGTGGGTCAATCACAACCCGCGTCAAAGGGCAGAATTCAGCCAATAAAAGATTCATGCAGCTCTGAGTCTGGATGGCTCCCAGGGCTCCACTGAGACATTCAGTCGCCTGCTGCTGCTTCTGGAAGAAGGTCTGTTTGCTCTTCCACATGGCCCCTGTGGAATCTGGGCCCATCCCACCTTGCTGGTCTCCAGTGTGCCGGGCTGTGCTGGCTCTGCCATGCCCTTTTGCCAGCTGATGGGCTGAGCTCCAATCTCTTCCAGTCATCAGGAGCCTCCTGGTGGCAGGGCTGCCCACACCAATTGTGTGTGTGAGAGAGAGCTCTGAGGTCCTGTGACGGGTGCATGTGTGAGACCTGTGGAGGTGATGTGTGAGAGATCCCCTGGGCTCTGAAGTTGCATGTGTTAGATCTCCGGGCCCTGGGGGGTGGGTGCAGGGGGTGCACGATACCCCTGGGCCCTGGAGGGAATGCATGTGCCAAATCCCCTCAGGCCTGAGGGGTGGTTGCATGTGCCAGGTCCCCCCGGGCCTTGGAGAAGTGCATGTGTGAGATGCCCCTGGATTCTGGGGAGGTGCGTGTGCCAGAGAGCCCTGGGGAGGGCACATCTGTGAGATCCCCCAGCTCTAGGAGGGGAGCAGCACCTCCATCTCCAATCACATCTCACGGGACTCCCTCCTTTCAGTTATATCCCTGCTGTGGTCGATCACCGTGGAGGAATGCCATGCCTTGGAACCTTCCTGCTCCACCAGGTACAGCCCTTGATCCCGCCCATCTGCCTCGTCCTCATAGCAACGGGGTGTCAGGGTGTTGGCTTTAACTGCTGCCCCTTTCTTCCGGGCGCCGGGTTTTAGGGCATCCAGAGGAGGATCACCGTGACCTTAGTGCATGAAAACGGCAGCCACGTCCGCTGGAAAGAAGTGCGAGAGCTGGTTGTGGGTAAGCAATGCTGCTGGTTGGCATGGTCTGAGCAGCCCTTCACTCCTGCGTCCTCACCCCTCCACGATCCCCCCTTTTCCGTCTTCTCGCCCCTCCCATTCTGTCCCCCCGGCAGTGGGAATAATGCGGCTGATTTCTGGAGGCCAGCCAGCCCTCCCCTTGCTAATGCTCAGCAGCACAGCACCCAGCCAGAAGCCCCCTCACTGAATCCAGGCTGCCCGGGAGCCAACGCTGCGCTGCCCAGCCCTTACTGATGCAGCAGGGCTCCTGGACAAATCTTCCGCCGCTGTCAATGCTCAGGTTCCAATGACGTCGGTGGAGCTAGATGGAAGGACAAGCCTCTGCCTCTCTGTGGCCTGTGGAGCCCCTGCTTCTTCAGGCTAGCCAGCCATGTGCAAGAGTGCGAGCCAGACCCGTTGAGGGTGGCTAGCAGGCATCCCCTGCTGCTCCTCCTGGTCCCCTGGACCCCTTCTCCTGCCCATCCATGTGCGGTGTGGTCTGTGGGTGCTGGCAGGAGCGGTGGGCACAGGGGACTGAAGAGGGTCTGTGGCTCACATTGAGTGTCCTCCCCCATGTCTCACCTTCACATTTCCCATGCTATGCAGCTGGGCACTGACCATCCCTACTACGCTGGGGGCCCTGTACTCCTGCCCCTCCCCCCACTGCCCAGCCTCCAAATGCTTTGGTTTGATGTGTGTTGCAGGTCGGATCCGAAACACCCCAGAAGGGGACGAGTCTCTCATCGACCCCAACATCTTGTCTCTGAACATCCTGTCGTCTGGATACGCCCACCCCTCCCAGGATGATCGGTGGGTCTGGCCTGGCCTTGCCCTCTCTCGGCAATGTCAGGTCCAGTTAGGCTGTGAGGGCATTTCTCCCTCCTGCCGCCAAGGCTGGAGTGCAGGGGGGCAGTGGTTGTGCTGCGTCTGCATTTCAGAGGCATTAGCGGGATGGCAACCTTGCTGCCCACAAGGCAGGACCAGTGGAGGATGCCCCGACGCTAGAGATTTGAGATGGGCTTTCCCAACCCCACCCCCACTGAGACAGGACACCCTTGCGCCACTGGGCTGCCCTGGGTATGGACCAAAGGGGCCTAGCCTCCCAGGGACAGTTTCCAAAGGCTCTTTGATCCCCACCCTGTGTTGCAGCAGCATTAATCCAGGGCGTGAGGCCCACAGCCCTCCTTGGACTGCTGGGTACCGTTGTCTGCGCTTCCCGTTAGCCTGAGAAGGAGCCAGAATAGCTAAAAAGCCACAGTAATACATGAGCAACCCCCAACCAGCTTAACCCGGCCCCCAGCACTTCCTGCTCACCAGCAGCCCCACCAGTCAGCACCTCCTTGCTAGGGGCACTGGAAAAATGTGTACTGTGCTGGCGGGGGCTGAGAGCCATTGAACCAAGCTGCAAACTCTGTGTATGATGGAAACACTTCTATACCGGGGTGCATCAGCCTGCCCCTCGTTCCAGCACCGCCACTCCCACCTGCTGCAGTCAGCTGTTTCACAGGGTGCAGGATGCTCTGGGGGTGTGGGAGGGCAGGAAGGGGTGCAGTAGGGGCACAGCAGGGGGGTTGAACAGTAAGCACTCACAGCACATTGGAAAGCTGGTGCCTGTCGCTCCAGCCCTTAAGTGGACACGTGTGCAAGAAGCTGCATGTTAATATCCAACGAGCTGCAGGTTGGCCCCCTTGCTGTAAATTCTGAGACTGTAACGTGTGCCTCTCTGAAAGCTAGTACAGCGGTGTGCCGCAGTGTCAGTGAGACACCTACAGGCGCTCTGCGAGTGCTGAGGCCCAATAGAGCGGTGTGCCGCAGTGTCAGTGAGACACCTACAGGCGCTCTGCGAGTGCTGAGGCCCAATAGAGCGGTGTGCCGCAGTGTCAGTGAGACACCTACAGGCGCTCTGCGAGTGCTGAGGCCCAGTACAGCGGTGTGCCGCAGTGTCAGTGAGACACCTACAGGCGCTCTGCGAGTGCTGAGGCCCAATAGAGCGGTGTGCCGCAGTGTCAGTGAGACACCTACAGGCGCTCTGCGAGTGCTGAGGCCCAATAGAGCAGTGTGCCGCAGTGTCAGTGAGACACCTACAGGCGCTCTGCGAGTGCTGAGGCCCAAAAGAGCGGTGTGCCGCAGTGTCAGTGAGACACCTACAGGCGCTCTGCGAGTGCTGAGGCCCAGTACAGCGGTGTGCCGCAGTGTCAGTGAGACACCTACAGGCGCTCTGCGAGTGCTGAGGCCCAATAGAGCAGTGTGCCGCAGTGTCAGTGAGACACCTACAGGCGCTCTGCGAGTGCTGAGGCCCAATAGAGCGGTGTGCCGCAGTGTCAGTGAGACACCTACAGGCGCTCTGCGAGTGCTGAGGCCCAGTACAGTGGTGTGCCGCAGTGTCAGTGAGACACCTACAGGCGCTCTGCGAGTGCTGAGGCCCAATAGAGCGGTGTGCCGCAGTGTCAGTGAGACACCTACAGGCGCTCTGCGAGTGCTGAGGCCCAATAGAGCGGTGTGCCGCAGTGTCAGTGAGACACCTACAGGCGCTCTGCGAGTGCCGAGGCCCAGTAGAGCTGTGTGCCGCAGTGTCAGTGAGACACCTACAGGCGCTCTGCGAGTGCTGAGGCCCAGTACAGCGGTGTGCCGCAGTGTCAGTGAGACACCTACAGGCACTCTGCGAGTGCTGACGCTTTGGGCTAAGTCGTAAGGTGGTGACAGCAAACACCAGGCAGGAACCCTAGCAGTGACCAGTCCGTAGGTCAGTGTTGCTGCGGATTGACAGCTGCTGGCATCACCCGGCGAGATGGCTAGCCCGGAGAGCTCTCATGGGTCCCTGGAGGACAGGTTGCGGGTGGAAGTAGCTGTACAGTGTGTTTGGGGCCAAGATTGGAAGCACATACAGCAAGAAGCGGCAGTGGTCACTAGTGACAGCACTTGCTTGTCGTTCACCTCGAGGAGATGAGAGATCATCCCTGGCGAGGCAGGGATCTGTGGACGGGTATGTGACCATTGTGAAGCATTGTGCTGCCTGTCCTCATAGCATAGCAGGAAGGAAACAGAGCTGGTCCCTGGATCCTTGGAGATGTCTCCCTTCCTCCTGCCAGGGCCACCCTGCCTATGGGCACATGCTATACCTGAGGGAATATGCTTGAGTCACGGACCAGTGGTTGTGTGCAGAGTCACTGAGCTGCGAGTGACCAGAGGAAGGGTTTGGATCAAGGCAGTAGGCAGACTTCAGTGCGTGCTGTCAGACGCCAGGCAGGGTGCCCAGAGGGAGCAAGGGACTCAGAACAGCTGCCCTACAGCAGCGCTCTGGATAACTCAGATCCTTTGTTCCTGCCTCATCTGAGCAAAACAGAAACTTATAGAAACAGTGTAATAGATGCAGCATTTCTCAACCCAGGGGTACCCAGGACCGGCTTGCTTCCTTCCTAACCTGTGTCCGGGCCAATGCTGATGCACAGACCGGTCGTTGAGAAACAGCGTAACAGTCTTTTGCCTTGTCCCCTACATGAGAGCCATGCTCCCTCTTCTTCCTCCATGCTCGAGCCCTGCAGCTAGCAGAGGTCCTGGGCAGGGGATTTCAGCCCTGGGGTGGAGTGCTCCAGAGCATGGAGAGGTGATTGCAGGGCTGTTTGTCACAAGGGAAGACTGTTCTCTAAGCAAAGGGGAGGCAGTGAGGGACGCAGGGTGTCAGCTATGTATCTAGTTTTCCCTCCCAGGATCTCAACTGGACATGTGAGAATGCACTGCTCTCTCTGGGGAGGGACACCTTGGATAGCTGCAGCTGGGAGCAGAGGGCCTCAGCAGCATAGGCAGACAGGGTGGTACAGGGAAGAGGAGGGGTAACTGGTTCACAGGACAGTGGCAGGAAACATCTTCACCAATTCCTTTTGCTTCATCCCTGCATGGGCTTTTTGCTTGGCTTGGTCCCAGCAATGGAGAAACCCTGGATGCAGGGACACCGGGAGGAAAACCAATGGACTGGGATGCAGCGAACCCACATTCTGAACTGCTTGTGCTGCCTGCTTTGCTCTTGTATGTCCTTCGGTCTTCATTGCAGCAGGCAGGCCTGGGACCATCCCCCGGGCTGCTCTTCTCCCCCAGCACTGACTTTTCCATGGAAGTGGTTCCTGATGGGAACCAAGAAAGGCCTCACTGTGCAGGTGTTAGCTAGGCCCTCAGGAAGTTGGCTTTTGCCTGTAGTGCCAGCAGCCCCGACTTTCCCCACAGACGCAGGCAGGATCTGGATTTCCACCTGCAAATAGCCTCTGCCACCAGGGTTGTCATTTCTGCTCCTCATGGTAGCCAGCCCAGAGAAGGGTGCTTCCCATTCACACTCTGTCACACCGTCAGGAGGGGGATCTGGTCTCTTCCCCTGTGCCACTCTCAAGGCAACAACCCAGGCCGCAGCCCTAGCTCCCCAGCTGCTCACACATCCACGCATGCCTGCAAGGTGTCTGGTTCCTTGGCTGCAACGCTGCCGCCCTCCCTGGAGCGGGGCTGCGTGGAGGCCTTAGGCTTCTGAATCACTTCCTTACAAAGCTGCTGCTGCTGCTGCCATCCATCAAACCCGCACTAACCATGTGATTGTTTTGTATTTTTGCAGGCAGTTTCTTGATTCGGATATGCCTAGGTATTATTTGTTTCCCTTGGGTTTTTTAATTCGCTTCCTCTTCCCTCCTTGGCACTCTTCCTCCCCCTTGGAGACAGCACTTTGATTTCCAGACACTCCATCCACTGGCTTCCCTTTCTCTTCCACATCTCTGGGCTGCTCTTTCGTTCTGTTTCTGTCCCTTGGGCTTCCCTGTTTGTATGGACCATGCTCTCGTTAGCCTCTGTTCCTCTGGCTGGCTTTTTGTTCAGTTTTGCTGCTGTTGTAACTGTGTGACATTTGGCAAAGACCATCCTTCTGCCTCTTGTTCTCTCTCCCAACTTGGGCCCAGGAGCGTTCTGGGGAGCTGGCCCAGGCTGCATGAGAGGCTGGTCTGTCGTGCGTGGGTGGAGAAGGCACTTTAAGATACTGTATGAAAAACAAAAAGAGGAGAGAAATGGCAGCAACGAAGCTGAGTTTGGGACCAACGTACAAGTTATATGTAGAGGGAATGGGCATAACAGGTGAAACCTTGGCTGTACTGAAACTGCTGTGAGATTTGCCATTGGCTCCAGTGAGGCAGGATTTCGCTCCAGCTTGATATTCTCTGGCCGCTGGTAGTTTCCTTATGTTCTTATGTAAAACTGGCCAGCTCCTCAGCTGGTGCAGAGCAG
The DNA here is from genome assembly GCA_032595735.1 of Pelochelys cantorii. Lineage (NCBI taxonomy): Eukaryota > Metazoa > Chordata > Testudines > Trionychidae > Pelochelys > Pelochelys cantorii. The sequence goes on from CM064335.1 coordinate 56,667,696, forward strand.
CCTGGCTCCCTTGCAGATTGACACCAGTTCCCCGGCTGAGGCGCTGGGCCTGTGTTCTTTGGACATTGCTAGGGAATGGGTTTGGAGCTACACATTAACAGAGGAGGCTGCAGGGCTACTGGAGCACTCTTCTTACTATGGAATAGTTGAATGTAATGGGCTTCAGTGGAGCTACGCCTGCTGGCAGCCAGGAGGAGCTATACTTTCATCTACCAACTTTTTCCTCTAGCAGTACCCGTTGGGTCAATTCATTCCCCCCCGAGTCATGCTGACCCACTACCTGCCCCTCCAGTTCCTTCTTGCTCACAGAGGGGTCAGAGGGAGGGTATTGGAATGGATTGGGGCTTCCACAGATATTTCCATTGATATTTAGAGGAAAAAGTGGGAAGATGAAAGTATTAAAAAACTCAACAAATTGTGGAGAAGGGACCTTGGCAACCTCTTAACATCTGTCCGTCTGTGGTCAATACACTTATTTTATTGTTTTAACTACCCCAGTGTGCTTAGACTGAAGTGTTTTGGAAATTCCACTTGAGATACTTTCTATATTTTCTATTAATAAATGATGGACGCTGGGGTAGATAAAACAATAAAAATAAGTGTACTGAGTACAGAACGACAGATGTTAAGTCAGTGGTTACCAGCCAGTCAATCAGGATCTACTGGTAGATCTTGGAGCCTCTGACAGGTGATCTTGACAGGGTTGGCCAAGGGGCTACCAAGGACCGCATTTCATCTGCCTTTCCCCTCGCTGCACACCTCCTGCCCTTTGCCTTGGAGCTGCCTCTTCCTTGCTCCGCCCCCCCCCCAGCCTCCTGCTTGCTGTGCAGGACAGGGAAGGAAGAGGAGGGGGTGCTGATGTCAGGGTGCTCCCTCCCACCCTGTATTCTGTCTCCACAGAATGGAGGGAGGGCACAACAGCGCTTGGGATGGTGGGAGTTTGCTGGCTGCTTTTGGGAGTGGTGCAGGGCCAGGACAGGGCAGAGCAGAGCCTGCCTTAGCCCCACTATACCACCACCCAGGTAAGCAGTGCCCAGCTGGAGCCAGCTCCAAGCCCCTTCCCCAGTCATCAACCCCCTCCTGCACCTCAAGCTGCTGCCTCAGCCCCCTGGACCCAAACTCCCTTACACAACCTGTACCCTGAGCCCCCTCATGGAACTGAACTCTTTGCCCCAGGCTTAGCTCAGAGCCCTTCTCACACTCCAAATCCCTTAGGCCAAGACCAGATCCTTTGCCCCTGCCTGGGGACAGGAATCTCCAACTGTTTCTTTGTCAAAATGTAGACTTCTTGCTCATACCTTTTTTCCTGCCAAAGAATGGCCACTTAACCCGGTGATTGTCCATTTAATTTTGTGACACCTGGTTGAGGTGTCAGTTTGGATTTGGTCCTTGAGGAACTGGTTTGTGGCTGCTTCTCTAAACTTGGAACGTGTCTCAGCAATGTCATGCAGTAGAATTCTATAACTTTACATATGATATTGCCACACAAATTTTATCAGAACAATAATGATCAGCAAATTATGAGTTTTCAAAAGATACGTGGCATAATTTGTATGAAATTTTTCATAGTTTTGTGAAAGGAGTGAACATAAGGGTGTAAAGACTGTAGCAAGGATATTAACGCCCTCTCCTTGTCAGTGGTGATTGTTACACACTAACCCATCCAATTCAGAGCAGTGTCATTGCAGCCTCCTAGGTCTTGAAGGAGGCAGCCACTTTGGTAGTTCCAAAAGAGCCTAAGGGAGTTAGGCACCCTGTTCCTTTTGAAAATCCCAGCCTTCATCTCTTGTGCCTGGGCTGCAGGTATACTGACTGGGTTGCACATGAGATCAACCCAAGGAGGTAGAACAAAGGACTCACCATCCCACTGGTAACCACTGGTTTACCTCATCTGGTAATCTGCCCCTGGCAGTGCCAGGCATTAACCTCAAGCTTTGGAGAATGGCAAATTTATGTCAGCAGGCCTCATAGGGAGAAATATTCCTTCCCAGGCCCAGTGGATGGTCAGCTTGTAACAGTCACGCTGACCCACCTGACCGGCGTTGATGCTCATGTTTGTAGATCATCAGTTTCAGATTCCGCAGAGTTTCTGATCACCTCCTCTGACCTGCATAAAATGCAGGCTGTAAAACTTCACCCGCGGATTCCTGCCTCATGCCAAAGAGATTGTGGTTGCACTAAAGCAGCTCTACATCTCATTGTTCTTGCTGACATGCCCAGATAAGGTCTTGAAAATGGTTCTGATGAGTTCCTTTAACAGAAGTCCATAGGATGGATACTTCCTGCCAAGAAATGTTGCCTTCTTCCAACAAGATTGTCACTTTAATTGAGCTCCCCCTTTCTCTTGTGTTGTGAGACTGGACACAGGAGTGTCTAGTTGGTTTTTCACTCCACTTTTCACCATTTGGAATGGGAGGAAGGAGAAAATCAGAGAACAGGAGGACAGGAAAGAGCCGCAGGAATGCCACCGCTGTTCAGAATTCAGACTGTCAGTCATCCTCAGATGGGATCTGTTCTTCCAGATGGTGTGAACTGTTTGCAATGTCACCAGGGCTATAGAGCTCTGTGTCTCTGCCTACCCAGGAGAGTAGGGTCGCTGTTCTTGCTATACATTGGTACAGCCCCAAGAGTCCCTTCCAATACGCTGGTACAGCCCCAAGAGTCCCTTCCAATACACTAGTACAGCCCAAGAGTCCCTTGCAATACACTGGTACAGCCCCAAGAGTCCCTTCCAATACAGCCCCAAGAGTCCCTTCCAATACGCTGGTACAGCCCAAGAGTCCCTTACAATACACTGGTACAGCCCCAAGAGTCCCTTCCAATACGCTGGTACAGCCCCAAGAGTCCCTTCCAATACGCTGGTACAGCCCAAGAGTCCCTTCCAATACACTGGTACAGCCCCAAGAGTCCCTTCCAATACGCTGGTACAGCCCAAGAGTCCCTTCCAATACGCTGGTACAGCCCCAAGAGTCCCTTCCAATACACTGGTACAGCCCCAAGAGTCCCTTCCAATACGCTGGTACAGCCCAAGAGTCCCTTCCAATACGCTGGTACAGCCCCAAGAGTCCCTTCCAATACGCTGGTACAGCCCAAGAGTCCCTTCCAATACGCTGGTACAGCCCCAAGAGTCCCTTCCAATACGCTGGTACAGCCCAAGAGTCCCTTCCAGTACACTGGTACAGCCCCAAGAGTGAAATCTGAAATCTAACGCCCTGAAAGAAGGGCAGATATGGCCGTTGCTTCACCTGAGCTGGGAGTCCTGACTCCACTCTGCCATTCTTCTGGGATGGTTGGGGATTGACACTCACCTGAATCTATCTTTCCCCGCATCTCTTAGGGTATGGCTACACTGCCACCCTAGTTCGAATAGGGTGGCTAATGTAGTCATTCGAACTTGCAATTGAAGCCCAGGATTAAAATATCCCGGGCTTTATTTGCATGTTCCCGGGCACCGCCATTTTTAAATGCCCAGTAGTTCGAACTCCCTACCCGCAGCTACACGCGGCACAGGCTAGGTAGTTCGAACTAAAGCCCCTAATTCGGACTACCGTTACTCCTCCTGCAATGACTTCAGGAGATGAACAGGCTTCCCACACAGCAGGGAGTCAGGCAGCAGATACAGGACAATGCTTGCGTTTTCATTTTCTGCTCTACTGTCCAGAGCGTACCAGCCAGAACCCTTTTCTATAATTATGGTGGAATAGTTTGAAGGTTTTGGTTCCACTCTAATGCTGCCTGTTGAGTGACACGTCTGATCTCCACTGGAAAGAGACCCACTGATGTTTTGCTGTGGGTCGCTTCCAAAACACTGCACCTTTTCCCATTTCCCATTGCGGGTTACAGGTCGGAGCCAGCACTCAGCTGAACACAGGTGATTGTCCCTGATCATGCAGAGCCTGCTGAAAGTACTTGCTATGTGATTGCCCCAGAGAGTGATTCATGGGTCCCAGGTCAGCGAAGCATGCAAGTGTCTGCAGAAAGCTAAGGTCATGTGTAAGTGCTTTGCTGAAAAGCTATACATTGCCTTGTAAAGATTGCCTTGTGGACAGGATCTGGTTCCACACAAAAGCAATTGCTGTCACACAGTCCAGGTGGGCTAGTTCTGAGATGACAGGAGTCTGCAGTTAGACAGCTAACAATGTAGATGGAAGCAAACTGGGAATGGGGGCAGGTAACACTGAATTTCCAGTTTGCCTTCTGAGGGAAGAGGCACATCTGCACCCAAAGGATCCCAGACCCCTTGGTTCTGTACTGAGTGATGTGGGTTGGGAAGAAGAGGCAGAGTAGGATCTAGGTTTGCTGTGGGGATTGGAAACAGTCTGTAGCAGACACACAAGAGTGCTGTGCAGCCCAAGGTAAGTGTCTATTGTGAAAGGTTGTCACCCAGGGTGCAGACTGTGAGCTGTGGGAACCACTGCACCCCGCTACCCACCCTGCTGTGCTGGCCAGCCCCACCAGGCCCTGTTATCACCCTACACAACAGCAGGTGGCACCACACACCACCTCAGTTACCTTAGTGCAGCGTTTCTCAAACTGGGTCCTGACCCCCCGGGGGGTCGCGAGCATCTTAGAGGGGGATTGCAAACAAATTAGAGGGGAGTCGCGAGCAACTGAGAGGCTGGTTGCAGCAATGGGGAGGGGGGTCGTGAGCAACTGAGAGGGGGGTCGTGGTATCACAAGTTTGAGAACCCCTGCCTTAGTGCTTTCCCTCTGGGACATGCAGCGGGTTCCCCAGCTCCCTACCTTGCACCCCTTTGTGGGGCTGTAGAGCCAGGATTAGACCATAATGCTCTGCACAGGGATCTGTGCAGTATAAACCCAGTGCTGTAGTTTGCCTTCCCTGGACGCGGGAAGGAGATGCAACAAGCCTGTATTAACCACGCTGAGATTTCCCCAGACACATCACTTGAAAGCGCCCTGGGCTAGATAAAGCAAAACCACATTGATTAATTGCAAGAGGGATTGGAAGTGATTCTAAGGGACAGCAAACAGAGAAAGCAAATAGACAACAGGCCAAGTAACCCTAACATGCCAATAGGTTGGCTATGAATTGGCAGTCCATCTCTGTTCCTCAGGTGTTTGCAGGAGTGTCCTTGCATGGAGAGTGAGGCCACTCCATGCTGTCACACCCCTCCTTATAGCTTTACGGTCTGATGGGAAGAAACCCCTTGTTCCAGACTCAGTTCCCAGACTGGCTTGTGGAAAAATACAGGCATCACAATGGAGTTCAGTGTCATGTGATTTGGTCATGTGGCCTTGCATGCTCTGCTGAGTCATAGCAGCCATTACTTACTGGCTGGCTGGAACGTTCTCAGGAAAGCTAATCTGTCCATTGTCTTTGCTGATGAGACATCAGTGCTATGTAGCTTCTTCTTTGTCATATCTAAAAGGCTAGCTGTTGGTATTTTCCAAAGTCAGCAATTTGAAATACAGATACATAGTCAATATTCATAACGTCATATACAAAAATTATATATTCGTACAAATAGGATAATCATATTCAGCAAATCACAACTTTTCAGATGACACCTTATATGACCCATTTTGTACAAAATGCATCATAATTATTCCATAATAATAATATAATAATATCCCCACGGTGGATATGGGGAGTCGTGTCACACAGATGAGGCTCCAGAGTGACTCCTTAAGACAAGGACCAAGGGTGGTGACATCTAGCCATGCTGGGGTGATGTGTGCAGAGCAGGTGACATGTTTGAGGCCAGCCATAACCAGCTGATGCTAATTAAGCCTGACCAACATTGTTCTTTTGCCTAAGTGAGGACATGGCCCAATTATTTCTCCCAGTGTCCCTGCAATACTCCATCCCACCTGGAGAGAAAGAGGGCTGTGTCATCTGATAGGAGCAGAGTGGGAAATCACTCAGCAAGGGCAGAATTAAGGTTATGGGGTGGGGATGGTGTGTATCTTAACTCTGAATGAAATGCTGTACAGGGATTTAAGAATATACTCTTGTTTTGGAAAAGGACGAGGCTCTACTCATCTGCTGTAACTGTGTCAACAGAGGTTTTGGGCAATGAATTCCAGTGCTAAGGGCCTGATCCAAAACTTGTTGATGTTAGGAGGAGAATTCCTTTTGACTTCAGTAAGATTTGACCTTTAGTGAAGTAACTTTTTAGCCCTCAGAAGCAGAGTAAATGACAACAGCAGCCTGGGAACTTGACTTTGGAGGGGTTTTTTACCTACCCCTAGACTAGATTTGTGAAAAGGAATAATGGACCAGCTACTTGAGATTACTTTTACTGAATCCTTAGTTTTTGGTCTGATTTTTTTATCTTGTAGTTACCGATTTATGGCAGAAGTAATGTTAGGGAGAGATGTGTGGAAGCCAGTGTAGGGACTGAGAGCAAATTCTCCCATGGCATTAGCCCCCCTCCCCCCAAATCTAAAGTATTCCTAACTAGAGACTGATTTCTTTTGGCGAGGAAAGTGTTGCAATGAACTTTGCTATAATTCTTTTTAGTGGAGAAAGGGGAGAATCTTTATTCCATTTGGGGTCAGATTGAGGTTTGATTTTAATTCTGTTTTAAAAATCCAGCAGTCCTTGTATTGTACAAGGGCTCTCGCTGTCCAGGGCATTTGTGGTGCTTTACATTGCTTGTTAAACATGGGACGCAATGATTTCTGTCTCCTAAAGCAACGTGCATTCATTTCCAAGTCTGCTATTATACAGCTCATAGTTTGCACCAGGCAAAGGCATGTCACATGTCCACTGTGCATTTACAATTCTAAGAGTTGTTCAAATACTGGGCCTGACTGTGCTCTCATTTACCCCAGTGCCATGCCTCTGAATTTAATCTTCCCATTTACATTAACATCAGCGCCAGGCACACAATGTGTTGTTTGGCTAATATGTAAGTTTTGGCCAGGTAACACCTGATTGATTGGTTGTTTGGCTCACTCAGGCTCTGTGCTCAGGGTGACGGGGGGCAAAGGTAGCTTTCCACCCACAGTGTAGCCTCCAGGGTATTATTCTGAGTGCTCTAGGCAGGCCTCCTGTTGTCTATGTCTCCTGCAGTGAGGGCTATGGGAGTGGCTAGGTGGCTGGCAACAAAGCCTTAGCCCCCCCCCAGGGATTCCCCATGTTGGTTTCACCATGCCAGAGCTCATGGGAGATGCCAGCTCTTTCTGGTTCTCAGGTCTTTGCAAAAGGATTTGCCCCAGACTCAACATGGTGGAATTCAACACGTGCTGTGGGAAAGCATTGAAACCCTGCCCCACAGTGGCCCTTCGGGCCCTCACCTGTGGGATGATACTGGAGCGGCACAGCAGAATGTCGTTCCGGGTTTGGGGTGGGATGGCAGGAGGGGAGAAGAAGGAACATGGTTTGTGCTTGACAACATGTGGCTGGTGTGGGTTGATTTCCGTAGGGAAGCAAACTGCAAAGTACAGTATTTACTTTTAAGAACAGTATGCACCAGAGTCCTGTTTTCTTTGTTCAGTCTAGTCTAAGCTTTATTCTGCAGTATGAAAAAGCTGTTATCTTCAGGACTGAGCGTGAATGAGCAGTGACAGGGCTTCCTCGGTGCATTGTTCTAGTTCACTAGTCTGGGGACCTGAGTGCAAACTTTGGTTCAGCTGACAAGTGAAAAGGGGCGTGTGGCCTCATCCTATGCTTCACTTTGATATCGTGCAAAACCACCTGACTGCTGGGGGCCGTTTGTTGGGAGTGGGAGACTCTCCTCAACAGAGACCCGAGCCTGGCACAGCAAGGAGATTGCAGCTCAGGGCCAAGGGGTGCCGGCAGAAACTTTGAATCTGAATGAGCAGAAATTGGATTCCCTTCCCCTCTCCAGATGGAGTAGGGCTGATACCGAGTTTTGGCCTAATGGGTGGGGAAGAGCTCCCAAAACATATGGCTGTCTTGAGTGTTCCAGTGAAATAGCACTCACAGCAGCAGGTACGTGCTGCAGGTCTGTTTGTGTCTCACAAGAACTGCTTACTTCTCACCCTTACATTTACAAGGGGCATGTTTACTACACCCTAAGTTATTAACCGCACAGCATGCTGTGTCTGTGGTTCCCCAAGCTGGCACATCATGGCCATTAATAACATCAGGGACCCACTAGCATGTCAGAAATGATGCACTCCCATCTCTGACCTCATGAGGGGCAATGGAGCCAGGTTCTGTAGGCCATGCCTCAAGAAGCACGGACAATGGGTTCCTCTTTGATACAGGAGGGTGCTCTTCACAGGCAGAGGCAGTGATCTATTGATACAGCAAGGCAGGAAAGCCCATTAATTGAATGAACAGAATCTAAACTCCACTGTTGTGGGTAGGATGGCTGTGGGAATCCTTTCCACATCCAGGGTCTCTGTGAAACTGTGGCCCAGGGTTTCTTCTATTACATCACCACCACAAGGATGGAGAGAGAATGTGATCTTTGTTTCCTTCCTGGTTCCCCACCAGCTGCAAATTCACAACTGGCCCTGACTGATATCTCCCCACACCCACACATGCCCCGAGCTGTGGAGTTAGTTTGTCACCAGACCCCTTAAGAACAAGGCTTTCTGACTTTTTAATTTGTGTGTGTGTGTGTGTGTGTGTGTGTGTGTGTTGGGTTGCCTTCCACTTACAGCATTTCACTGGGAAATGATACTAGGTATTTCTCTCTCACTTTTCTTGTGTTCACTTGCTCGGTCTGTTCCCTTCTGCTTTTCTCTCTTTCTCCTCTGTCTGGTTCCTCTGCTTTTTGTTCCTTTTTCTTATCCTCCTTTCCTTATATTATCTCCTTCCCTTTGGAGTTACTCATCCTGCCATGACTTGTTTCTAACAGTGGTGCTGGTCTTTCTCATTCAGTTTTGGTGTTTGCGACATGTTCCAGAATTATTCTCTTGTGTTATTTAATATGTGCTGTGTAGAATGAGATAGTAACAGTGTATCAACAAAAACGGTCAAATGTGCTTTACCAAGAGTCTCTCGCTGCTCCCGAGTGGGACCCAATCCTGCTCATTGCTTTCTGAGAGCAGTCCAGGGATCTTGCTAAAGAGCTGTTTGACTGTGTTGAAGCTGAGTGTTGGTGAGCTGTGATGGTGAAATATCTGTGTGGAAATGGTTTTGAACCATGTCTTCTTGAGGATGCTCAAACGGAAATTAGGGGGAGTTCTGTGTAGATGTCATCTTTGATTGGCTTCTGAATGGGGCTTTCCAAAGTAGTCTGGCGGGCTGGAAGGTAAACCCTAAACATGAGTGCTGAGAGCCAGATGGACTCAACAAAGAGACTGGTAGCAAAGTGGGATGTCCAATGACCCAGAACAGGTCAGGGATTCTGGGACGTGAGCCTAATTTGTTCAAACCAAAAATTATTTGTTCCGGCCTAAAAATGAGAGGGCAAGAAGAGAGTTCCCATCACTGACAGTGCTGAAGGGTCAGGCTGTGATGTCCTGCATGGAAGTCCTGTATCTAGAAGGAGTGGAGTAGAGGTGATTAGACAGACTGAACCTGGGCCCTGATTTCAGAAATCCATCTCCATTCAGCAAAGCACAGAAATACATGCTTAATATCAGGCACGTGCCACATCCCATTGATTTCAAAGCCACTTATGCAATTCTTCAAGTGGAGCCCATGTTTAAATGCTTTGGGGGCCATGGATATTAAATCCCTCTGTCACCCCAGGCCCCCTTAATGTAGCACAGACATTAAATGAGAGCAAAGGGACAAGGAACATGGAAGGTCAAATTCACCCTGGGACTAGGCAGCACCATTGACTTCCCTGGAGTTGCACTTGCTCAGGCCAGTGTAAAACTGGCTCCGCGTCTGTGGCTGTGTCATGTCTGAGCTGACCAGCAGGAAAGAATTCTCTCTGCCGAGCTTTGCGGGGCACTTTGAGCTCACAGCCTAACGTTGGAAGGAAGAGGTGGGGTTTGGTGTCAGCTAAAAGGTAAAAAATCATGGCGGATGTAAAGTGCCTGAGAGACAACTGCGATATGGCACTCCGCATCCCCCTCTTTTCCGTTCTGACCATGCTCACTAAAACCGTTCTTCCTTCGCATGGAAGAAGGCCTGTTTGTTATCCACATTTGACTGGAGAGATGTGGCCCTGGAGCGCTGCACGTTTCTTGGGGCTAGCGGCAGCACTCCAGCACCTGGTGCTGATACAGCTATTCCCTTGTCTCCCTCTCCTCTAGCTTTCTGTCCTTCTCTTGTTCTCCCTCCACTTCTCTTGTACTCCTCCATTTCCAGTAGGCTGCCCAGGTGCAGGCCACACAGATAATTCCTCCTCAGATTTGTAATAAAAACCATCCTTTGAAGCTTCCTCATTGAAATGTTACAATATTTTTCAGAGTAATGGGGGGGGGGCAGGGGAGTGCTTTCCCCCTTCCCCCCCCCCCCCCCCACTCCTTCTTAGAGTCAACTCAAACCTGAGAACTCCAGAATGGCTGCCCATCTGTCACAAATGTGGTTATGTGTGTGCATGTTACATGTTTCTGGAGCTTTCACTTTGGGTGTCGGGTGTTTTTACCAGACCTCTGCTGTTTCCTTCCAGGACATTCTATCAGTTTGAAGCAGCGTGGGACAGCTCCATGCATAACTCCCTGCTGTTGAACCGAGTCACCCCTTACAGAGAGAAAATCTTCATGACCCTGTCTGCTTACATTGAGGCAAGAACCGTCCCATGTTTTTAAGCTGCCTGTCAGCACACAGAGTAGGCAGTGTAGCCTGAGAGATCAAGGGTAGAGAGAGGCTGTTCTCAGTGGTGGCAGATGTGGGAAAAACTATTTCCCTAGGAGGGGGGTGAAGCACTCGGATGGGTTCCCTAGGGAGGGGATGGAATCTCCATCTCTGGAAGTTTTTATGTCCTAGCTTGACAGAGCCCTGGCTGGGATGATTTAGTTGGGATTGGTCCTGCTTTGAGCAGAGGGTTGGACTTGGTGAACTCCTGAGGTCTTTTCCAACCCTAATCTTCTATGATTCGGCATCTTTCTCCACCCTGCTGCAGATGGAGAACTGTACCCAGCCAGCTGTGATCACCAAAGATTTCTGCATGGTCTTCTACTCCAGGGATGCCAAACTTCCAGCATCTCGCTCCATCCGCAATCTCTTTGGCAGTGGAAGCCTGCGAGCCTCGGAGAGGTAAAGGAATCTCCTTTTCCTTTTCAAAAGGAGGAAGGAAGATACTGAAGAATAAAGAGCAAGGGTTATGAATGGTGACAAAGTCTTAGCTGTCCATAGTGCTGATCATGCTGAGCTAGGCACTGTGGGCCAAATCCTCAAAGATATGTTGTCACATAAAAAGTTATATGTGGGGCCTGTAGATCAGCAGGCCCAGGATGGAAGTTTCCATCCTAGAAGTACACCGCATTTGAGACTGCAAGTGCAAAGAGTAGCTGGGCTTTATCAGCTTTAACCCATGCCTTGAGCTGGGAAACTACTAAGTGGTAAACAAGTTTGACCTCGGTCTCAGCTCATAAGAGTGATAAGAATGGCATTGAGCCAGTATGCACACACCCATAAACAACTGGGCTGTGTCTAGACTGGCAAGATTTTGCGCAAAACTTGCCAGCTGTCTACACTGGCCGCTTGAATTTGCACAAGAACACTGACGATCTAATGTAAGATTGTCAGTGTTCTTGCGCAAATACTATGATGTTCCCGCTCAGGGATAAGCCCTCTTGCGCAAGAATACTTGCGCAAGAGGGCCAGTGTAGACAGGGAAGAACTGTTTTGCGCAAAAAAGCCCCGATGGCGAAAACGGCGATCGGGGCTTTCTTGCGCAAAATCGCGTCTAGACTGGCCACGGATGCTTTTGCGCAAAAGCACTTTTTGCGCAAAGGCACCCGTGCCAACCTAGACGCTCTTTTGCGGAAATGCTTTTAATGGAAAAACTTTTCTGTTAAAAGCATTTCCGCAAAATCATGCCAGTCTAGACGCAGCCCTGTAGTATAACTAGTGTAGGGAGCCCTGTGCCCAGTGAGTCTCACCAGGGACCTAGACCTCAGAGGGTGTCCCAGATTCCCCCACCTGGAGTCACGTCCACTGAGGCCTGGTGCGAGGTGACCGGAACGGGACTCCCCGCAAACTGAAGGGGTGTAAGCATTTCCAAGTGCCTGTTGCTCGCTTTTATGCATTGCTCTGCCTGTGCTTATTGACATATTACTTTGGAGAAGCTGTGTAACCATCTGGCAGTATTAAGCCTGTAATAGTAGTGACATAGTGAGATTAATAAAAGCAACTATTCCTAATCGACTCTGTCTTGAAGCAAAACCATAATCCTGTTTGGCCATGGCCCTCTGAGTTGACATATATAGGCACCCAGCTGTTTTTAAACATTCCACTAGGCTTCTGTCTACATCAAATACATTTGCAAACCTGGCCCTTACCCCTCTGAAATGAATAAATTAGTTCCACTCCAGGTGCCTTGTGTATTCATGTCATTGATTTCCAGAGCCGCTCTTTGGTAGTCATGCAGAAGGTGTGGTAACCAGAGCTGCCCAGGAAATGGTCGTTTTTGCCTGCAAAACAGGCTGATGAGAAAGATTTGTTCATTTTTGTTGAAAGCTTTCCAGTTTTTGTCAAGAAAATGTTTTGATTTAAAATTTGCCAAATACCAAACAAAAGGGTTTTTTTTAAATAAAAACCTGAATCTTCTTGACTAAAACAATTTCTTTTTGCGAAAACACCTTGAGGAAGGTGGGGTTCAGGACTGGACAGTTGTGATGGCTGTTGTGGAGGGCAGTTATTTGGTTTGCTGGCTGTTATTTGGTTTGTATTTATTAGGGTTGAAAGAGCAACCTGTTCCATCATGCTGTTGCGCTGTGGAATGAGTCAGTTCCAGGTACCCAGAACATAGGATGGGGGCTCTGTTATGTTTGTGTGAAACTGAGTGGAATAGCCTGTTCTGAGAGGCTGACTTGGTAACATAGCCTTGAATAAGCTGGATTAAATGTAGTCTTATAATAAGGGTATTCCAGGAAATACATTCTGTGTGGCGTAATCTAGAACTCATGGACCTGGCCCTCCATGGACTCACACCTTCTGTAGATAGTGAAACCTGTGCAAAGTGGGTGAATGTGAAATGCTACTGTTCTAATTGGGAGGTGCCTTCCACCCTTGCACAGGGACACGTGGCTGCACAAGGTGCAAACCCAGGAAGAACCAGGCCCTGTGTTTCCTAGTGCTTGTGAAGAGATGCATGTTCAGGGACATTGCTCTCTGCCAGAAACAACATGCGAACAGGGACCCTCGCTGAGCTCCTGGAATGGGCTATGAGGATCTTTCCCTCCTTTCCTTCTTCCTTTGTCCAGAAAGAAAAGAGGAGAGAAATGAGTGCATTATAACAGCTTCAGAATCCAGGTACTGTGTCCCATGGAGGATGCTGGCCAGCATGGTTCTCTAGCAGTGGCACAGGATGTTGGGGCTGTTCTCAAGCTGCCAAGGACTCAGAGACCCTCCCCGCACTCAGCTAGCACAAAAGCAGCACTGAGGGCCATGAAGGGGGCAAGGTCCAGTCCTTTTCAGCTAGAAAAATGGTCCATTGGGCACTGTCCTGGGAGCAAGTGGGAGAGGAATGAAGAGCAGCTGGAGGGTAGACATAGGGCTCCCAGGGGTGTGCCGGGGAACAGAAGAATCTCTTGAGAGTGTTCATGTACCGTTGTTGCAATGTCCTAGAGAGCCAGGAGTGGCCTGGGTCCCAGAGCGGCAGCCCCCATCCCATCTTTCTCAGCAGGAATGTTGAAGGGCACTGCCAGAGCAAGAGCTGGCTCCGGGCTCGTCTAACAATTTACATCCCACATTGTTATCACTGGCCAGTGGCTTTGGAACGAGAACCAAGGCACACGGCACATTGTCACAGCTGGGGCATGAGCCCCATGTCCCTCGCAGCTGCCTCCTGCAGTGTGAGGAGCGTCTGCCTCAGTAGTGTGTAACCTGTTGCCTTCCATCTGCTTGCAGTAACCGTGTGACGGGGGTGTATGAGCTCAGCCTTTGCCGGGTGGCTGATGCCGGCAGTCCAGGTGGGAAGCTCATCTCTACTTGAGGTAGCTTTCGGGTTATTTGCCCTGTGGGGGCTCCAGTGCTGGAGCTGACGGGGGACTGAAACCCCTGGGATTCATTATGGGGATGGCAATTTATTCTAAAAAGGACTTAAGCCAGGGATGGATTTGGCCCCCAAAGCTTAAGTGGATTAATGTGTGTGGCCCTTTATGTCCTCATTAAATGACAGGTTGTGAAGGATTGCACCCTCAGCAACTCAGCACACCCACTCCCATGCTGGGTGTCTAGTCTATGCATGTCATTATCCCCCCCCCCCAATCTGCCCCTATGCCATGCAGCAGTGCAGGTGTAGGGAGCATGTCTGCAATTAGATGTGCATCTCCTTAGGCCAGCCTCCATCTTACCGTCCAGTCTCCAATCTAGAAGCATGAACCATGTTCCCTAGAGCTGAGCACTTCTCTCCTGCAGGCATGCAGAGACGACGCAGGCGCGTGCTGGACACCTCTGTGGCATACGTGCGGGGTGAGGAAAACCTGGCTGGCTGGAGACCTCGAAGTGACAGCCTCATCTTGGATCATCAGTGGGAACTGGAGAAACTCAGCCTCCTGCAAGAGGTCAGACTACACCCTAGAAACCTATTGCCAGGAGCTTTGGTCAGCCAATGGACCGTTGCTTGTAATGCCCACATGCAAGGTCAAACACCCTGCTTTACTGGCAGCTTCTGCCACCCTGGTCAGCTAAGGTGCCTGAGAGGGTTATTTTCCATGTGTCTGATGCTTTGCCTTGGAGGTACAATAAATGGAACAACTGGAGCTGCTTTCTTGGCATTTGACTGCAACCCCAGAGATAAAGCACTGGGCTACGTCTAGACTACATCCCTTTTTCGGAAAAGGGATGTAAATTTTTCATAGAGGGATAAGGGATCTTTCCGCCCCCTGGCACACTGTGCACCTTACCTTATTTCATAGAGGGATAAGGGATCTTTCGGAAAAGGCTTTATTTTCCGCAAGATCAGCGTCTAGACTGGCGCTTTTTTCCGGCAAAGCTCCGTGCGGAAAAAAAGCGGCAGCCATTTTTATGCGAATGAAGCGGGGGAGATTTAAATCCCCGCTTCATTAGCAATTGCGATACGTCTAATTTACATCCCTTTTCCGAAAAAGGGATGTAGTCTAGACGTAGCCCTGGTGTGTGGCCGTTTGGGCCTAGGACGGTTTAGCAGGGGAGGCTCAGCAGAGGTCTCTGATGTTCTTCTTTTAATGCTTCCTCATGTCAGTGCCATGCTAGGTGGGTGCAAGGCCGGCTCGAGCCATTCCTGCGCCCTGCGCAGCGGGCGCATGACACATGCGCGGCTCCGCCCCCAGGCGCACGGCGCATGCGCAGCCCCGCCCCCTGGCACACTGTGCACCTTACAGCTGCCCCTGGCCTTGGGCGCGCAGCGCCTGATGGCAGCTGTAAGGGGTGCCACGCAGCCGGGCGCACGGTGCCCCTTACAGCTGCCATCAGGCGCCCCCCCCCCAGGTTGGTGCCCCGGGCAGCTGCCCGGCTAGCCTCCCCCCCCGCCCCTTAATCCGGCCCTGGGTGGGTGTACACCCCCAGACACAGCTGCTGGAGATTTTTCCCTTAGTGGTGTCTGAAGGGCTCTGGCCACTACAGAAAGTAGGCCACTCCTTCTGAGGGCATGATATTTGTGGTATAATGCCATTTTAAAGGGTTTCCGTAGTAGCCCATGCAGGCTGTGTGGCATTGGTTCACTCCAGGGTACTCCTCAGTATGTGTTTGACCAAGGCAATGCGTGGGAAGGGAATCATGCAAGTGAAGTGCAGTGCCAAACATCTGTACTTAAGAGGAAATGTCTTTGTGCAGGTTGAGAAGACGAGACATTACCTGCTCCTGCGTGAGAAGCTGGAGACGACCCAAAGATCAGGCTTGGAGTCCCTGTCCCCATGCTCCAGTGAGGATTCCGACTCCCATAGCACTTCCTGTATGTCCTCTCCACTCTCAGCAGATGGTGCCTCAGAGGGCAGGAGCTCGCCTTTGGAGACCCCCAGCGAGAGGCAGAAGGAGCTTGCCGTCAAGGTATTGTATTGTAGCCTGCCAGCCTCTCTAGAGGGCTCAACATTGGGGAGCAGATGGGCAGAGGGAGGGAGGCCAGAGAAGGAAGTGGGACTCATCAAGGTGCAAGGAGGTGCCAGCATGGAGGAGGGTTTCAGCAGGGGCAATGATTAGGGGAGGAAGCAGTGAGCAGGAAATATGGAAGGAGAATTAATGGAAGCTCTGAGGCAAGCAGGAGAATCCAGGAGCTAGAGGAAGCTTAGACAGAGCTGTGTGCTTCAGGACTGGCAGAGAATAGGGTAGACAAGGAGCAGGCAGCAGGACTACATTAAGAAAGGGGCCACAGGGGCTGCAGCCCATGGTCCCAGGCTAATAGGGGCTCCACAAAAAATCTCCGGGCCTTTGTTGGGTCCCCTTAGCCTGGGACCCTGGAATGCAGCCTCTAAAGCCCCGGCATTCCGGCCCTGCCTGGTGGGGAGACGGGGGGATGTGGCCCATACAGTGCCCCTCCCTGCGGGAGCTGCAAAAGCTCCATCTGCATGCTTGCCTTGCCTGCAGGCTCTGCCCCCGCAGCTCCCATTGGCTGGGAATTGCAGCCACTGGGAGCTGCAGGGGGCAGTGCCTGCAAGCGAGCTCAGGGCAGTGTGCAGAGCCACCTGCCCCCTCCTTTCTCTGGGGTTGTGCCACCAAGGGGGAGCTGCCCCAGGTAAGTGCCTCACACCCCTGGCTCTGAGCCTCCTCCCATACCCTAATTCCTGGCCAGACCCCACATCCCAACCCTCAGCTCCTTCCCATACCCCAACTCTCACCCAGACACTGTACCCCCACCACCTGCCCT
Source organism: Pelochelys cantorii (assembly GCA_032595735.1). NCBI lineage: Eukaryota > Metazoa > Chordata > Testudines > Trionychidae > Pelochelys > Pelochelys cantorii. The sequence goes on from CM064335.1 coordinate 56,684,540, forward strand.
GAGCCTGCTCCCTAATTCCCACCCAGACCCCACACCCCAATCTCCACCTCCTGCCCTGAGCCCCTCCCATATTCTGATCCTGTACCCCCACCTCAACCACCTGCCTTCAGCCCTCTCCCACACTCCAAACCCCTTGGCCCCACTCCAGAGCCCCACAAAAATCGAATAGCCCTGGGCTCCCCAAAGAGTTCTTCTGACCCTGCCTGGAAGGTCTGGAAGATGTGCACATATTCATGGGCAGGGCTCGTGCTTGCCAGCTGGATGTGTCCCTTTGTTCCCCCTGCAGTGCCTGCGTCTCCTCACACATACGTTTAACAGAGAGTACAGTCACAACCACGTTTGCATCAGCGCCAGTGAGAGCAAGGTAGGACCAACTCCCCAGCCCCATTAGCACTTCCTGCCTCATCAGTGGTGAGGTGCTGGGGACGCCTTCCTGGTGGGGAGCTCTGGGCCTGGTCTGCACCAGGAATCTGAGCAGGAGACTCCCACTGGAATATGGATAAGGCCTTGGGGTGCCGTTTCACTGTCCTGTAAGGAGGCTCTGGTGTGCTAACGCTGATGGTGTATCACAGTTGTCACTGCTAGAGAGGTGCATGATGCTGCATTCGTCCAGATTGTCAACTACCCGTCCATCTCTGCTTTGGGGGCGAGGCAGGAATGTTGCTTCTCCCAATACCTGTCTCCTGGCCTGACTTCAGCTCTTCCTCTATGGAGCAGAGAAGGAGTGGAAACAGTCTTGTGAAGTGCATTCCAGAAATCCATCTTCCCAGCTACCAGCCTAGAAACACTGATGCTCTGGGACTTCGGGTCAGAGTCATCTCTGTGACAAAGCTTCCCACTGTGCCTCCAAGCACAACCCAGTGGGTCTGACCCTGCCAGTCCCTGATGTCTTTTCTAGTGGGAGCAGCCAGGAAGAGAAGGGAAAGGAAGAGGAAGGGAGAGGTGGGGTTGGGGAGGGAGATGATTTGGCCTGGAGATTTCCTATCTGGGGAGAATGAAGGAGTAGTGACCTGTCCCATCCCTGGAGATGCACACGCTACAGGGCTGCACAACTTTCCCCAGCTGGTTTACTGCAGGGAAAAATCAAGGACATTAGTATATCAAATATTGGCTGGATCCAAAGGGCAAGAGCTATGAAAGTTAGCATTCTCAACTGTCTCATATCGCCCTAGCTCCCTTCTCCTCTAGGGATTACACTGACTTTGAGGGACTGTGTCCCATCTATTCACTGCAGCTTTTAGAAGTCCCCAGTAACCATGCAAATATGGAAGAGGAATTTTCTCTGCAGCAAGAGCTAGGGCCAGATCCATCTTCTTATCCCCGGTATGAAACTCCACTGTCTTCAGTTCACCAGACCAAACTTTGGCCTTTAACCTCAGGCCCATGTCCTAGAGCTGGAGCCCTGCAAATCTGCAGATACCTGCTTTGTATCCACGGATAGCTGCAGCTGCGAAGTTGAATGCAGATATCCATGGCTCATTTAGTGGATACAAATGCAGATAACAACATTTTATATCTGTGCAGGGCTTTACCTATAGCTAGGGCCCTACCAATTTCACAGCTGTGAAAAACATGTCACAGACTGTGAAATGAGCCCTTCACAGTGAACTCTGATGTCTCCTTGTTCCTAGGAGGCCCCCAGAAAAGGGGTCACCTGGATCAAATCTTCCCTGTGCTACTTGGAGCACATTGAGAGTTATTTGCTGTTGTAAAGTGTCAATAAATCCTGTCAAGATTCACATGACCTTTCCTTATCTCACTGAAACAAGCTAATAATTGTATCTGGATGCACCTGGTACCACTGGTCACTACCCCTCCTCCTGTAGCTGCAGAGCAATGGGGGCAAAAAGCCAGTGTGGGGTAGGGGGTGCAGAGCTTGCTGCAGCCGGGAGGGTAGCCCAAGAGCTGCCATGCAGCGGAAGAGCAAGCACTGTCCTTCCCAAGTTGGCTAGGACTAGCAGCGAGGAGCCCCTGGCTGGGGCGCTCCCAGCAGCACAGGGGGATCAGACCCATCTCTACCTCTTGGACCTCCTGCGGCTGCAGGAAGCTCTGTGGTCGCTGCCTTCAGAGTCCAGCCCTGAAGACAGCACAGAAGTGAAGGTGGCAGTCCCATAACCCCCTCCAATCCCCGCCTAGTATTCTTTTGGGTCAGGACCCCATCTTACAATACAGTGACATTACAGGTTGAAAATGTGAAATTTACCAATTTTCAAATCCTGTTCTGTGAAATTGGCCATCCTGGACTGTGAATTTGGTAGGGCCCGACCTATAGCTTAGATTAGATTGTGACTCCAGGAAATGATTCCTTTCCTTCTGCAGCTATCAGAAATGTCTGTGACCCTGCTGAGAGACCCCTCCATGCCAGCTCTTGGTGTCACTACCCTGACACCCTCTTCCACCTGCCCATCACTGGTAGAAGGACGGTATAACGCCACTGAGGTCAGGTAAGAGAGATGCAGCCCGACCACTGAGGGGCTGAAAATGAAGACTGAGGCCCTAGGATACGCAGGCTGGGTCAGCCTGTTCACTAGGCCCGACACTAAGCCACCACAGATTTGGCATAGCTGTCAGTTTCTGTTCAGAAGAGATTCCGTGCCAGCACCATTGAAGGCTTGAGGGCCAGAAGTGATGAGCAGGGACAGTACTCTGCTGGGGGGATGCCCACAGGGTACAGCGGTGCCTAGGCCGAGCCACTGCTCCCACTCGTTCACTTTCATGCATACCAATTTAGCAAGTTTTCAGAAGAAGATCGGAGATGGCTATTGGCCAAAGTCAGTGTGAAGTCATCATTGTAATGAAATACTCCTCTTCTCCTTCCAGAACCTCCCTTCTCTCTTCCAGGGCAGAAAGCCCTGAGCCAGAACCAATAGTGGAGGGGGAACAGAAGAAATCTCCCACACGTGGGCCTGAGGAGGAGAAGGAGACCCAGCGCTTACTGGTCCCCGATATCCAGGAGATCCGGGTGAGGTATGAGCACTTGGTTTACTCCAGGCAGGCGGAAGGAGGTTAGGGTTAGGGTTAGGGTTAGGCTGGAGCTCTCCGTGTGAGAGTGCGCAGGTATCTCCACCACCACACACAGCTCCCTCCCCAATGGCTGGCAACATAGGGAAGGTGTTCAGAGAAGCTGCTGCTAAGTGCAGAGAGGGTTGCCCAGTTCAGTGGCTGGCAATCTGTGTCGAGAGAGGGGAGGGATTTGCAGGAAGGAGGGGAGGGGCAATCTGTAAACCAGTGAGAGTAGGAAATAGTCCTTGGGGTTCTAGCCCTTTTGCTGGGTGGCTTTCTGCAGTCACTAAGCTTGAAGCTGCTCTGTCTTGCCTTCTGCAGCCCCATTGTCTCGAAGAAAGGCTACCTGCACTTCCTCGAGCCACACACGAATGGCTGGGTGAAGCGCTATGTGGTGGTGAGGCGCCCCTATGTCTACATCTACAACACGGACAAGGACTCTGTGGAGAGAGCCATCCTCAACCTCTCCTCTGCTCAGGTGGAGTACAGCGAGGACCAGCAGGCCATGCTCAAGGTAACTGCTGGGGGGCGTGACGTCCGTGAGCAAAGCAGGGGCAGCACGGCTGACGCCCACAGTGTGCTACAAGTGCAAGGGGAAAACCAGAAGGGCAACACATGTCTGAATTCATGTAAAGGGAGGGGCTGCAACGATGGCTCTGGACCATGGATAGAGGAAGACCCAAGGGGTCAGAAACTAGGAGGAGAAGAGAAGAGTGATGTTCAGAACATGGTGGTGAAGGGAGAAGAGAGTAGGAGCATAGTGGTATGTTGCAAACCCAGCTGTGGAGAGATCTCACACTGCTGCACAGCTCACCCCTCGTTCCTGGGTCGGCATGGGGTGCCAAAGGAGGAGATTGTACATTTAACAATGAGACGTGGTCTCATGGTGTCGGAATCCACTCTCCCACAACAGAGCTCTTCTCTGTGGCTGTTCAGAAAGGCAGAGAGATTTCACTCTCAAGGAAGTGGTACATACTGATAGCGCCTGCCCTGCCCCACCCCACCAGTGTATGGGGTCCTGTTCTGTGTCCCAGCGTGCTCCAAGCTGTGCTGCAGGTTGCTCAGTGTCATCTCCAGTTGCCCTGGGGACTCAGTCCTGGCTTTGATCTGTTCCAGACCCCCAACACGTTTGCAGTATGCACAGAGCATCGCGGAATCCTGCTGCAGGCAAGCAGCGACAAGGACATGCATGACTGGCTGTACGCGTTTAACCCTCTGCTGGCTGGATCCATAAGGTAGTACCTGAGGACATGTTATAGCATGTTGTTAGAGGCAAGAGGGGTGCTCTGTTTAGTAACCCTCTAGGCTGCTATAGCAGAAATGTTGTGTTGATTATCCAGCTTGGTTCCTTGCTCCCCAAAACTGCTCTGTGATGCCACCTCCTTGCCAGTTATCAAATATCTTCCACGTGCTTTTGAAGGTGGAGTTAAGGGAGCAAGGCCTCTGCTGTCTGAGGACTACAGCATTAGTGCAAGGGGTTGGCAGCATCAAATGAGCAAGCTAGGTAATTCCCAGAGACTCCTCTCTCCATCCACATCCACTCAGGAGCCTTGCAACAAGAGGTTTGATGTAATGCCTTTCAAACAAAGAGATGGTACTACTGTCAGTCTCTTCCACGTTTACTTCATATCAGATGGTGAAGGCTTCTTCCTTGCCTACAGCAGCATTTGAGTTTTATAAGCAATGATGCTTTTATGTAGCCCAATCTGCTTCACAGACTCTATGCAGATGCAGACACTGCATCATTTAGGTGTTAAAATTGAGGCTAGGGAACCTGGTGATGTTCTACTCTATCTTCATGGACAATCCAAATTTTTGCTTCAGATCCCAGAGCAATTGGGTTTCTCTACAGCTCTGACCCCTGAGGATGCTGGTTTAGTAGTGTGGTTGGACTGGGGCATACCATGGTGGTAGGTTGCAAGAGCCTTTCTCTGGTGGTCTCATTGTTCTGTGTAGTCTTAAGAAATTCATTTTAACTTTGATTTCAGCTGTGCCACCTTCATGTGACAAGGGCACTGTTTCCTCCCGCCCCCCTCCCCCCACACACATACTCTGAAATAAACAGGGACAGATCCTTAGCTGATGTAACTAGGCATCAGTCTGTTGAAGTCAGTGGAGTTGCACCGATTTATAAGAACATAAGAGTGTCCATAGTGGGTCAGGCCAGTGGTACATCTAGCCCAGTAGCTGGTCTTCCAACAGTGGCAAATGCCAGGGGGAATGAACAGAACAGGGAATCATCACAAGATTCATCCCCTGTCGCCCATCCCCTGCTTCTGTCAAACGGAGACTGGGGATACTTCAGAGCATGGTTCTGCATCCCTGCCAATCCTGGCTAATGGCCATTGATGGACCTGTGCTCCATAACTGTATCTAGTGCTTTTTTTTAACCCTATTTTATAGCAGTTGAGGATATGATCCTTAATCCCAAGAATAAAATATCATCATTATAGTAGTAGAGTTAAAAGAAGATAGATAAAGATAGATAAATTTGAGTGCTGCCTAGTTCATCGAGTTCACCAACAGGCTTCTGTGTGTTCCCTTTACGTATACCCGATTTGTGTCCATTGATTCTTTCCCACAGAGACCGTCCAGTTTGTCCAATATATATAGCAGTGGGGCACTGCTGGCATTTGATGGCATAGATCAAATTACTGGATACGCAGTCAAATGACCCTTTGATTTGTGTGACAGAAGCCTGTTGGTGAGCATTTCAGCTGGCCAAACCACAGTCTGACAGACCTGCCAGTAGCTGTCTTGTCACAAATCAGCTCCACAAGCCAGATCCACAGGGAGGCCCTGGAATCCCAGTTCATCCGCAAATTCAATTCACATGCTAATGGACTCAGTCGTGCTATGGGCTGGTGGGGACTCTACCTGCTGAATAACCACTGAGGGTGCTAACAGCTCTCTGCGTGGTATCCTTCCTGTCTTAGGAATCTATCTGTTGACTTTGATTTTTATCTGCTTAGGTTTAAGTACCCATTCTCTAGATACTTAATGATGCTCTCTGTCTCCCACCCCCCTCCCTTTTTCGTTCTCTCACCCCTCCCCTCCCCTTCCCCTCTCCTATTTATTTTGAGTTTTCGTATCCCCAACTCATAACTCTGGTCATCTGAAGAAGTGGGCTGTGCCCACGAAAGCTCGTGATACCATCTGCATGTTTTGTTAGTCTATAAAGTGCTACCAGACCATTTGTTGGTTTTTTTGTGAATGGGGTGTGTGAGGTCTGGTTTTTGCTGATGTTAATTCAGCACATCGTTTCTGCCTTGTCTTGCACCTCTTTCTACCTCCATGTCAGGGTCTCTGAGGTTATGTATACTCAGCAGCATTATTTCAGAATAACTGATGTTATTCCGAAATAACAAAGATCATGTCTACACAGCAAGCTATTATTTCAAAATAATGGTGAGCTGGAGGACTTCTTGCACCGACTCCTGTAACCCTCATTTCAAAAGGAGTAAGGGAAGTCGAAGGAAGAGTGCTCGCTCTTCCTTCGACTTCCTGCTGTGTAGACAGCGCCAAAAGCCAAATTAAGCTATTTCAATCTCAGCTACACAATTGATGTAGCTGAAACTGTATAGTTTAATTCGACTTTTGCCCTGCTGTGTAGATGTGCCCTGACAAAGAGATTGTCTCCCTCCCCTTCTTCCTCTCTGCTTTCCTTTTCCAGTCCTTTGACTCCTTTTGTCTCCTGGTTTCCAAAACAGATCCAAGCTGTCCAGAAGGAGAACAGCCCAGATGAGAATCTAATCTAAAACCATTCTCCACCTCATCTGTCTGCCAGCAGGATCAAGATGGCTGGCTCTTATACAAGAGTTCCTATATTAACGTCAAATCTTTCATGCCATCCACCACCCCAGCTGCCTGCTCTACAAATGGATCCATTTCGATCACACCTTCACTGGGAAAATGCACTTCTGGTGTACCTGCAAAACCCTGACACAGCCTGGCTGTGATTTCTTGTGCTCATGTGATCTTATGCCCATCTCCTGATTGGGTAACCGTGGTGTCACATGGCCTGTAACTCTCAAAAGCAGGTGCTATGTTTTGTATTTTAAAGCCAGGCTTCAATGTAAGGAGGCAGGAGTGTGTGAAAGGTCAGAGGTTACAAGTCATGAGGAATTGCTTCCGGGTGAAGAGAAAGCGATAGGGTTAAGTACTGACATTTCTTAACGTATTGACGTTTTAAAAGAGGTAGATTAAGTTACAGTAGTTTGAGATTATATTTATAAAGTATTTATTTCTACTGGCTGCACTGCAATCTGTAGGTTGGGTTTATCCTGTTTTGTTGCTCCTGTCTGCACACACACAGCTTCCCCCAGGGAAGGCAGAGCCTTGGAAGGTGGGCCAGCGGGGAGGAGGTTATCTGATTGTTTTGTGATGCCATCCCTGTCTTTTTTCTCAAACCCCACTAGTGAATGTTCTGGATGGCTTTAGGAAGACCAGCTCCCACCTGAGTGCAGCCATACATACACTCTGCCTTCAGAACTCTCACCCCTCCCCCCTCTCCATTTCCTTTGCCCTGACTCCAGAGCTGAAACCCTGTTTTCTTCAGCCCCCATCCCATCTCTTCCATTCCCCCCAAGGGCTTGAAACCCAGCAATGGTTTAGTGACTAGACTGGTAGAATGCAAGGATGACAGGTTCTGGTGGACTCTACCCAGGAGATTGGTTTGGGGTTCTTGTCTCTATTCTGTTTGCTTTCAGGGCCCAACTTCAAATGGGGTGAAAGGACTGGAAGGGCAGGTGGTTCTGCCAGGCCACTTCTGGAGCAGAGTGCTTTTTTACACTCCAAATGAGTACAGTGCAGCCTGCCTCCTGATAGCCTGGGTCACGGTCTAGTAATATGCAGGCCAGCTATACTGTACTGTGTTAATCTCTGACCTAGACTTGACGGTGCCAATCTCTGGCTGGGAAACCTCCAAAAGGATTAATCAGTGTCACAGGGACTTGCACTGTAGATGGGGCTCAAGAATCTCCGCTGAGCAGCCCCACCCAGTTGGGAACTGGGGAGAGGGCAGGAAAGATTGCATCCTGCCAGTCAGAGTAATACAGAGAGAGATGGCAGACCTGTCTTGTGCATGATTGCAGCCAGTGTTGTATGGAGCTAGCACTAGCTTGTTCTGGGCTACCAGATGACTTCTACAGTCAAATGCTGGCTCACTGGCAAATCTTGGGGAGGTGCTAGTATAATTACATCTATGCAGATGGTTAGAGTTAAGAAAGGATTGTTACTGGTGGGGTTAAAGCTAGATCATAATGTTACACTGGACCCTAAATTCAGACCAGCTATCTTGAACCAGATGACTGAGTCTCACTGCCCTTTGCTGTAAGGGCTTTTACTTCCCTTCCCTTCTGTTTGCAGCAATGGCATGGGGATGGGCAAGGATGAGAGAAACTGAGACTTTGTTTACTTTTATATGTGATGACTTTTTCTTATTCCCCTTCCCCATATCAAACATTAACTTCCTCCTCCTTCCCCTTGCCCCATCTCTCTATCAGGCTTAGACTGCATACATAGAATAGCTAAACTGGTGGGGGATGTGTACCAAAGCAGAGCTATGGCATCATTAAAACCTTTCTCCCCATGGCAAGGACCTGATAAGCTGGTGATGACCTTGCTATCAGCTTTTCAAAGTAATTTAAGCAGCAAATATCTTAATTTATTTTTAATTACCCAGATTGTTAAATTAAGATTTCCAGGTGGTTGTGTACATGTAACGCCAGGCAGAAACATGGGGAGTTTCCTCCATTCATTTCCCAGAACTGTCACCGGTCCATGCTTCATTGTCACACTTCACAGCTGACCTTAATTTGCACAGCACAGCTGCGCCTTGGTTCTCTTTGGCACTTTTCCAACCTCTCTGTTGTGTTTGTTGAGTATTGTCTGTATGGTTCAAGTGGAGATGGCCTATGCTCTGTATTTCTCCTTTCTTTTTTTCTTGTTTTTGGGGAGGCTAGGGCATGGAGCAAGAAGAAAAGTAGGCAGCCCCAACAAAGCCTCCCTGCAATCTCAGTGGGCTGATAGAAATGTCACACGCACACAAAAGCTCACAGCAAATTGCCCACCCCATGCGGCAGCATGGACAAAGATTCATCCCAAGCCTCTGCCTCCAGTCTGCATAGAGACAGGGCATTTGTATTGAGCCACCATTTAGCTTAGCCCTCATGTTACATGACGAGTGGCTTTTTGTTTCCTGCTGGACCCCAATTGGCTTTTGACCAGTTCTGTGGCATCGCTTCCATTCCCAGGGGATTTCATTCTATCTCACAGACCTGGATGGCACTGCAGGTTCCTGTAGGGAACAGTGTTGGTACCATTGCCAGTGCCTGTCCCTTTCAGTGAGCTTCAGTTTTTGTGCCAGTCCTTCATTCATGGGCTGGTGGGTTAGACACTAACTTGTTTGCCCAGGTGACGGTCTCTTGTTTTTACAGCTGTTCCTTATGGACTTAGATTTTTTTTTAAATCTAGGACTGATTTTAATAATCAAATTAAATGCTTAATGCCTGGGATAAGCGCTTTTATAATGTGTTAGCATTATATACATAGAGAAAGATGCTTTGCCCTCCATGAGAATCTGTAAGACTCCAAATTATGACCCCAGTTCAGAAAAGCATATAAGCACATGCTTATGTCCATCCCTATCCAGAAAAGCAATTATGCATGTGCTTAAGTCACAAGGAATGGAATTAAGCACATTTACAAAGCTAAGCACATGCCTCAGTTTTTTGCTGATTGCTGAAGGAAGACCTTGTGTGTATATATCCATATTAATCAGTCTTAAGTGCTAGGGTTTTTTAATTCTTAATTCTTTATTTTGTCTCCCAGTTCTGCTTGACAGTATAAGGGAGCTTTCCTAGAAAGGACTGTCGCTCTAACTGCTAAACCTCAACTCAAAGAGCTGACTGTCAGCTAGTGAAAACACATTTCAGCAATCTCTGCTTCAAAGGCAAATAGAGCCTTCCCTGGGGCCCTAACGATGACCAATGGGAAGTCTCCTGTCAGCTTCAGTAGATTTTGGATCAGGCCCTTGGTAAAGACCACTTGGCTTGAGTATTTATTTCAACACAATTTATAGTCAAAGACTGGTATTTTAGATGCAGTTTCTAAGAAATGTCCTGAATAGCTGGGATAATCCTAGCAATAGCTAGTGTAAACCAGCATCTTCTGGAGCCAATCTGAGGAAGCACAACATTTTAAACCCCTTGATTTGGTAAAACAGACTCATTAAGTTTCCATTCTAATCCCATCTGAACTCTGGATTTTAAGGGTAAATCAAGACATTCTTGGTCTTCTGGGTTTTTTTTTTTTCTCCCATTAAAGTCTTCTCAGAGATTTCCCCAGGTTAGAATAGGTTAGAATAAAGGCAGCAACAGTATATTATCAGGCTTTGTTATATACATGCCTGTATTTTTCTTGGACCAGACAGACTCACAGGTGACGATGGGAGAAAAATGAAGAAGTGGATGCCAGTGTTGGGCTCTCTGGGAATGCCAGCCAGGCCAGAGAAGAAGGGTGGTGTGGGGATAATACAACTATGGGGTCATGCCTTAGGTCAGCCATCCTGAAGAGCATGGTCTTGATGGGTTGGTTATGGAGAAGACTCCTGGTTTCACTCAGTCAGTACTGTGTGCCTGAGGCCAGCAAACCTGCAGAGCACGCAACTTTTCTGAGTTAGAGACTAAGGTCTGATCCAAAGACAGTGGAACTCTTTCCCCTGACACCAGTGTGCTTGGATCAGGCCACAGATGCAAATATCTATATTTGAGGAGTAATGATTGCTTATGGGATGAATCCTGGCTCCTTATAAAATAGCCAAATAGCAGCCATCTGCTGTTCATATGGATCCCTCAACAGGGTTATTTTCTTTAGTGCCCATCTGAGGGAATGACTAAAGAATCTCAGTTCATACCTCCTCTATACCTTACCCCCACACCTTTCCTCACTTAGTTTCCCTGCTGTTGAAGTCCCACCCAGAGAGACATACATTCTCAAAAATTCAAGTCGATGGTACATGCCCCAGAACTTAGAGTGGCTGAGATTAAATTCCATTCTTCATTCTTTCCATTGAATTTGAGGATGAAAAAGGTCTTCAAGATTTAAACATTAGACTGAGTAAACACTTGATCTTAGCCTTAAACAGGCCAAGAAATTTCAGTCAAGCTTATGGCATAGAAGCTGTGTTGTGAGAGTAAAAATGGCAAGGGAAAAGACCCAGAATCCTTATGAAAGAGAAACACCCATTTTGGATTTTATTTGGCAAGTCATCCTGTATGTTTCAACATGTGTAGATGAATTTGAAAAGCCATTGAATTCAGTGTGACAAAGCTCAGATTCAGAAGTAACAGCACTTGCACTGTAATAGAATCGTATTATTTCATTGGTGTAACAGAAGACAATGAGGTACAATGATGTCACCAAAGTTAATCATGATTTAACAGGAAGTTAGGATAAGAGAGAATTCCACAGAACAAGTTTATTTTGGGTAAACATCTTTGAAATAAATGGGCTTTTCTTTGCTTGGTCTTTTGTAATCATGCAAGAAGCAGTCATGTATCTATATCTAATTTTTCCTATGAGTGCCCATCCTAAAGATCCTCAGCCAACAATGAGATGTTCAAACCCAAAAGAAGAAATACCAGCTCTTCAAAGGGCCCTCAGAGAACTGCTGGTCTTGTAACCATGGAGAAATATTCCCCAAAATGACCTCAAAACAAGCAAGTTGCAGCTGTTTTAAGTGGGTGGCAGCACCTGAGAACTGGAGAAGCTCATGTGAGCATTTCCAGCCATTGCCAATAATGACGGAGAGGTGCATATCATAAACAGCAGCACCCCATAAGTTTAGTACCTTTCTCTAGTCTCTCTCTCTTTCTGTCTGATCATCAGTGAGATGTATGAATGAACTGTTTACTTCATGAGATTCAGTTTATTAAGATCTTACTGTAAAATGAAGAAGGTTGTGATTAATTTTATTTTGGTTGGGGGTTTTTTTTTTTTTTGTTTTTGCCTGTGCTTCCATTATCTAGTTTGTCCACATGAGTTCTTCCTGTGATGCCATCCCTAAGTGCTGGAGACCATTTCTCTTGCTTTGTATATAAGTGATTGCTGTGGGCACACCCTGTACTACTGTATAATAACAAGACTACTGAAGTCACGAGTCTAGTTTTCTTGATGTCTTAAACTATGAGTGTTGGAATCTAGGGTCTTAAACTGTTTGTGTATATTTATGGCATTGTTCAGTTAAGAAATAAATGTGGCAGTTATGCAAATATCAGACAATGGCTCCCGGGTCATTTCTTTTCTTAAAGAAATAAGTGAGGTCAGGTTTAATAAAATGAAATAAAGTTTTAACTCCACATATCACTAGAGATAAGTTAGTATGACAAAACGAATTCTCTTCTCAGCCCAATAAAGGGTGATCTATTAGATGAAATCTCAGGAAAAACTTCCTGGAAAAATGGAAGCTCCTTCATTTGAGGTTTTAAAACGGAGGCTAGATCACCATCTGTTTTTTAACCACAACAAATCCTGCCTCTTGGCAGGACTAGTCCTTTCTAACCCTTTATTCTGTGATGCTGTAGCTTCAAGGGGGTACTTAGATGTGAGTTCAGATATTTTATACCATTTGAGCTCTGTTATACTAATCTATAGTAATAGAATAGTAGTTCTTAAGGTGATAACCACAGTGGGTTCAACTGCCCCCTCATTTAGAGCGTGGCCCTCTGTGGACAAGGGCTGCCCCTGCAGGGGCTGGGAGCCAGAAGCCAACAGCACTCCCAACCCCAGCATGGGGGCTAGGGGCCGGCAGCCAGCCCCAGTACAGGGCTGGGAGTGGGAGTCCCGTGGACTCCCACTGGAGTCAAGCTGGAGCAGTCCTGTCCAGATTCTGCTTAGTTGATTAACTGGTTAAATGTTAGGTCAACCTAATGTTTAACTGATTAACCAGGATTTTACATCCCTAATGTGTACTCTAACACTGAAACATTCCTCTTATGCTTTCCCTTCTTCCTAGTTTTGTGAACATAGATGGAAGCCACCTAGTGAGATACTGATATATGGCACACAAAATATCAGGAGACAAAACTAAAAACCCTTCAAGCACTGAGAGAAAGTTTGCAGATTGTGCTTTTATAGTCCATTTCTGATACTGTACCCATCACCATGGTATGTAAGCACCTTTCAGTAGTGCCTTAAGCTATGTTTCTAGCGTGATCTGTCATGTGAATATGGTATTTGGAAACCCAGATTTTATTTCATTCCCTCACTGACCAAGGAAAAGATTTCTGCTAGACAGCTTTCTCTCTCATGTGGAAAGCAAAATCATGTGGGGAGTTAATGGATAAATAAGGCCTTTCAGACAATATGCCTCCCCAGGACCAGTTCTGATATTATCTTGCATAACCTTCTGATAAGCAAACTTGGGAAATTTAACCTGGATAGAGCTACAAGAAGGTAGTTGCAAAACTGGTTGGAAAGCAGTGCCCAGTGAGTAGTTATCAGTAGTTCACAGTCATGTTGGAAGGGCATGAGCAGGGTCCTGCAGGGATCAGCTCTGACTACATTTCTGCTTTATATTTTCATCAATTATTTAAATAATGGCATAGAAAGTATATTTATAAAGTTTGTGAACAATAACAAGCTAGGAGGGGTTGCAAGTGCTTTGGGGGCTCAGATTATAATTCAAAATGATCTGTATAAACAGGAGAATTCATCTGAGGGAAACAGGATGAAATTCAAGGACAAAAGCAAAGTAGAACATAAGAACGGCCATACTGGGTCAGACCGTCTAGCCCAGTATCCTGTCTGCTGACGGTGGCCAATACCAGATGCCCCAGAGGGAGGGAACGCAACAGGTAATCCTCACATGAGCCCTCCCCTGACACTCATTTCCAAACAGAGGCTAAGGACCCCATTCCTACCCATCCTGGCTAATAGCCATTGATGGACCAAACCTCCATGAATCGATCTAGCTCTTTTGTGAACCCTGTTAAAGTCCTACTCTTCACCGCATCCTCTGGCGAGGAGTTCCACAGGTTGACTCTGCACTGAGTGAAGAGAATCTTCCTTTTGTTTGTTTGCTTGAAACCTGCTGCCTCTTAATTTCATTTGGTGACCCCTAGTTCTTACCTTGTGGGAATGAGTAACTTTTCCTTATTCACTTTCTCCAGGCCAGTTATGATCGCACAGGCCGCTGTCCTGTCCCCCTAGTCGCTTTCCCACACTGAAAAGCCGCGTCTCCTTCAGCTCCCGTCGTGTGGGGCCGCTTCCAGACCCCTCACCATTCGCCCTTTCCCAAAGCCAAGGGGTCCGTTGGGGGACAGTGGCCCAGAGGCGGCGGCGGGGGGCGAAGCACCAAGCACCAAGCGGGTTGCGGGAGGGCAGACGGTTCTGCGCAGCCTCTGGCGCGGGAGCCTGGGGCCAGGCGTCCCCTCGGGGCGATGGGTCCGGGCCCCTGGAGACACGTGAAAGGAAAACGGGGCGGGCAAGGCCGGGGCCGGGGCCGGGGCCGGGGCCGCTCCCGGCTGCCAGCGCAGGGGGCGCTTCGGAGCGCGCGGCAGGCAGGCGCCAGGGTGTCGCCAAGCGCCCCAGGGCCCCGCCCTGCCGCCCCCATGGGCACCCGGGCATCGCCCGCCAATCGTCTTCCCCTCAGGGGATTGGCGGCAGCCCTCCGAGTCTGGCTCCCGCCCATAGGCTGATTGACAGCTGAACGAGGTCTCGCAACGTGCCGCTTGTAACGGCCTCAGGTGATTGGCGGAGAAGAGGTCCTCTGGGTCCGCCCCGCGGCGTGATTGGCAGGTGAGCTGGTCCCGCCCCGCGAAGTGATTGGCAGGCGGAGGTATCTGGCCCCGCCCCGCGGAGTGATTGGCAGGCGAGGGGGCGGAGCGGGGCCTTGGCTGGAGCAGGAAGCGGCTCCGGAGTGGCTCGGGCCGGCCGGGCCGGATGGATTTGTTCGGGGACTTCCCGGAGCCCGAGTGCGCGGCAGCCGGTGAGCGCGGCCCCGAGGCCTCCGGGCAACCCCGTCCCGCGCGCTGAGGGGCCCGGCCCGGCCCGGCTCGGCTCGGCCCGGCTCGCCTCGCCTGCTGCTGCCGGGCCGGGGTGGTGGCCCGCGGGCCGGGGGTGGCAGCGGCCCTGTGCGCGCCGAGCGGGGCCGCCCCGGAAGCAGCAGCCTGGGCCGGGCCCCAATCCCTCCTCCCTCCCGGGCGGCTGCAGCGCTTCGTGCCCGCGGCCCAGGCCTCGCCCCCGCCCCCGCCCCCGCCCCGGCTCGGCTGGCGGCCGCGGGGTTCGGGTCAGACGCCGCTGCGCCAAGGGAGGCCTCGGCGATGGCGGGTCTGACGGGGGAGAGACAGCGGGGGGGGGAGCAGAGAGCAGGTGAGGGGGCGGGCAGGGGCTGTGTGGATGCGGGAGGGCAGAGATGCCAGGTGGGGTGGTGATGGCGGGGCAGGCTGTGGCTGGGGAGGGGAGGGGAGTGCTAGATGGCAAGGCGGGTAGGGGCTGTGTGGATGCGGGAGGGCAGAGATGCCAGGTGGGGTGGTGATGGTGGGGCAGGCTGTGGCTGGGGAGGGGAGGGGAGTGCTAGATGGCAAGGCGGGTAGGGGCTGTGTGGATGCGGGAGGGCAGAGATGCCAGGTGGGGTGGTGATGGTGGGGCAGGCTGTGGCTGGGGAGGGGAGGGGAGTGCTAGATGGCAAGGCGGGTAGGGGCTGTGTGGATGCGGGAGGGCAGAGATGCCAGGTGGGGTGGTGATGGTGGGGCAGGCTGTGGCTGGGGAGGGGAGGGGAGTGCTAGATGGCAAGGCGGGTAGGGGCTGTGTGGATGCGGGAGGGCAGAGATGCCAGGTGAGGTGGTGATGGTGGGGCAGGCTGTGGCTGGGGAGGGGAGTGCTAGAAGGCAAGGCGGGCAGGGGCTGTGTGGATGCGGGAGGGCAGAGATGCCAGGTGGGGTGGTGATGGCGGGGCAGGCTGTGGAGGGGAGGGGAGGGGAGTGCTAGAAGGCAAGGCGGGCAGGGGCTGTGTGGATGCGGGAGGGCAGAGATGCCAGGTGAGGTGGTGATGGTGGGGCAGGCTGTGGCTGGGGAGGGGAGTGCTAGAAGGCAAGGCGGGCAGGGGCTGTGTGGATGCGGGAGGGCAGAGATGCCAGGTGGGGTGGTGATGGCGGGGCAGGCTGTGGCTGGGGAGGGGAGGGGAGGGGAGTGCTAGACGGCAAGGCGGGCAGGGGCTGTGTGGATGCGGGAGGGGCAGAGATGCCAGGTGGGGTGGTGATGGCGGGGCAGGCTGTGGAGGGGAGGGGAGTGCTAGACGGCAAGGCGGGTAGGGGCTGTGTGGATGCAGGAGGGGCAGAGATGCCAGGTGGGGTGGTGATGGCGGGGCAGGCTGTGGAGGGGAGGGGAGGGGAGTGCTAGATGGCAAGGCGGGTAGGGGCTGTGTGGATGCAGGAGGGGCAGAGATGCCAGGTGGGGTGGTGATAGCGGGGCAGGCTGTGGAGGGGAGGGGAGGGCAGGGGAGTGCTAGAAGGTAAGGCGGGCAGGGGCTGTGTGGATGCGGGAGGGGCAGAGATGCCAGGTGGGGTGGTGATGGCGGGGCAGGCTGTGGAGGGGAGGGGAGTGCTAGATGGCAAGGCGGGCAGGGGCTGTGTGGATGCGGGAGGGGCAGAGATGCCAGGTGGGGTGGTGATGGCGGGGCAGGCTGTGGAGGGGAGGGGAGTGCTAGACGGCAAGGCGGGCAGGGGCTGTGTGGATGCGGGAGGGGTAGAGATGCCAGGTAGGGTGGTGATGGTGGGGCAGGCTGTGGCTGGGGAGGGGAGTGCTAGACGGCAAGGCGGGCAGGGGCTGTGTGGATGCGGGAGGGGCAGAGATGCCAGGTGGGGTGGTGATGGCGGGGCAGGCTGTGGAGGGGAGGGGAGTGCTAGACGGCAAGGCGGGTAGGGGCTGTGTGGATGCAGGAGGGGCAGAGATGCCAGGTGGGGTGGTGATGGCGGGGCAGGCTGTGGAGGGGAGGGGAGTGCTAGAAGGTAAGGCGGGCAGGGGCTGTGTGGATGCGGGAGGGCAGAGATGCCAGGTGGGGTGGTGATGGCGGGGCAGGCTGTGGCTGGGGAGGGGAGGGGAGTGCTAGAAGGCAAGGCGGGCAGGGGCTGTGTGGATGCGGGAGGGCAGAGATGCCAGGTGGGGTGGTGATGGTGGGGCAGGCTGTGGAGGGGAGGGGAGGGGAGTGCTAGAAGGCAAGGCGGGCAGGGGCTGGGTGGATGCGGGAGGGGCAGAGATGCCAGGTGAGGTGGTGATGGCGGGGCAGGCTGTGGCTGGGGAGGGGAGGGGAGGGGAGTGCTAAAGGCAAGGCGGGCAGGGGCTGTGTGGATGTGGCTGGAGGGATAGAGCTAATAATAGGCAAGGGGGTGAAGGTGGGTCGAGGCTGGCAGGGCCACTGAAGAGGTTTGGTGGGAAGGATCAGCAGCAGCGATGCCATTTCTGCTCCTTTTGCTTTGCCAGGGGAGGCAGAACAAAGACATCGCTGTTGCATTAAATAGCAAAACGAAGCTGGGCTGACAATGTATTGCAGCCCCGTCTACTACTCTGGGTTCTGGTCCCTTTCAGCTGAAGGGTGTGTAGCTTGGGAAGGTGAGGCGATGTGGGTGTTTTTCACTCTGGCTAGAGGACTTGGGCCATGTCTAGAACCCACTGTTTTGTTCCATAATGCAGCTTTGTAACTACATCAATGTAACATGTACACACCGCAAAGTTCCTCTTGCCATTTTAGTTCTCATGTTATATTGACATAATAAAACCATATAGAAAAATGATGGGCAACCTCTGGCTTGCAGGTGGTCTCAGGTCCATCAGGGTAATGTGATTGCAGGCCCTGAGGTGTTTTGCTGACATTGACTGTTCACAGGCAACACTCCCTGCAGCTCTTAGTGGCCAATGAAAGCAGTAGACCGCATGTGCCTGTGGCCCACTCAGTCACCAGCAGATGCTGCTCTCCCAGCTCCTGTTGGCTAGGAATAAACAGCAGCCACTGGGAGCTGTGGGTGGTGGCAGTGCCTGCAGATGGTCAACATCAGCAAATTGTCTCATGGCCTGCAATCAGAGTCCTGTGGGCAGCAGGTTCTTCACAACTGGTGTAAGGTGACTTAGGAGCTGTGTAGTGTCAGCACTGTAAACATTACATTGCTTCAGTGGGCTCCAGGAGGTATCCCAAAATGCTTCTGGTGTCTGTTCTGGATAGCTATGTAAAAGATTAACTGGTTTCTGGCAGCTGTTTTAGACCAGGCCAGCTGGACCCGGGCTGCAGTGTGCATCCCAGCTGTGGCATGGTGGACTAAAGCAGCCCTGTGGCCATGGCAGGCCTGCAGTGGGCCAGAGCAGTCCTCCCTGCCCCCAGCTGTGCTAGGCCCAGACAGCTGGATCCAGCTGCTTTTACAGGGAGGGGACTGAGGTGAGGGTGGTGGTGAATAGTGCCCCTGTTGAGCTCCTCTTATAGTTTAGTATTCATAATGCACAACACAATACTGAAGACCAGTGCAGAAGCCACGCTTTTTTGACTTGCATATTATTGGAGCAGTTGAAAAGCATCTGGAAAACTAATAGGATGCCCATGGAATGATGGGAGTGAAAAACCTACATAATGTGATGCTGAACCTGCCCTTGTGAGGCATTGAAAACTAGGGATGAAAAATCCTGTTTAATTAACTGGTTAAATGTAATGTTTAACCAATTAAAGGGGGGCACAGCTGCCTGTAGCCCCCCACCACAGACAAGGGCTGCTCCAAATGGCCAGAGCAGCCCCTACCTGTGGCATGTCCTGGCCCACTGTGGACAGGGGCTGCTCTAGTTGGGCAGGAGCACCCCGTCCGCAGCAGGCCCCATGGGGTTGGAGCTGCTCCAGGCCCACAGCTGATGGGGAGTTACCAGCACTGGTAAGTGGTGATGCTTATGGGTTAACCTTTCACATCGCTATTGCAAACCCTTCCCAAAACACCCTATGGTCAGTTGCACTGTGGCAGCCCACTGCCTCTCTCCCTTTGAGATATACAAGAGCCCTGGGAGGTTCTTGTACATTTCAAAGGGAGAGGCACAGTAGGATAGGGAGTGCTTCCCTAATCGATTAATCAAGTAGTCGATGGTAATTCCATCGACTACTCGATTAGCTGATTAATTGAAATGTAACATTCCTAGGGCATGTCTAAACTACGGGTTTTTTTTCTAAAGAGGATATGCAAATTCTGTGGGAGTTGGCATATCTTCTTCCGATCTCACTTTCGAAAGATGATCTTTCGAAAGTGAAAGTAGTCTGGACATGTTTTTTGGGGTGGGGGAACCCTTTTTCAAAAACTACGTAGACCTCCTTTTTTAAGGAAGAGCGTTTTTTTCAAAAAAGGGTTTTTTTTCTGGAAAAAAATGCGTCCAGACTACTTTTACTTTCGAAAGATCCTCTTTCAAAAGTGAGATCGGAAGAAGATATGCAAATTCCCGTGGAATTTGCATATCCTCTTTCGAAAATTCTATGTAGTCTAGACATAGCCGTAGTGTGGACATACAGCAGCAGTTTATTTTCAACAGTAGCTGTATATCAAGTCTGTAACTGGAAAAACTTAAACAATTAATAGTCTTGCAGTATCTTCTTTAAGGTGCTGCAAGACAATTAGTTTAAGTTTTAACATAATTTATGGTGATTTAACCTAGTAAAATAGACATCCCCTTGTCTTTTGGCTAGTAGATATCAGGGTACATTTTTCATGCCATTGCTTAGCTTCCTGGGGGCTACCAGAAGATCCAAAGTGGTGGTAATCACAGAGCTGTGAATGTAGGTAAAAAATTGAGTTTCTACATGAATACTTGATAGTGCTATTAGCACTATTGGATAAGAATTAATGTCCTTTTGGAATATTTGGCATAATAGTGTCTTCAAAATATCTTTTTTTTAATTCTTCAAATTGTTCTTGATTGGGTTGGTGAAAGAGGAATGCTAAATGTTTAAATGTATTGAAAATATGTAAGTAAGTCCTAGGCTTCTCTCTTTAGGCTCTGATATGCTGTAGTGTTAGATACCTTGGAAATAAAGATTAAAAGGCCAATAGGACCCTTTTAGGTTATCTACCCTGACCTGCATAACACAGGCCAAAGCACCTCACCTAATTTCAGCGGTTACACATTGGGGGGGGGGGGGGGGAGAGGCGGAAAGGGAGTCAGCTTTTAAGTTGGCTCCTCAGGTGCACCGGCTCCTACCTCCTCTTCCCTCTCCCCATGGCACACTGAAGCCTCTGATACAGAGGCAGCAGCATGAGAGTGGGAGTGGGGCTGGTGGCTCCGTGGGAGCTAGTACGCACCAGCTCCTGCCTGCTGCAGCTCCCGGTGGCTGCTGTTTGCTGTTCCACCCACCCCCCCACACACACACTCGTGTCAGAGGCTGCAGCGCGGAGGGCACCCTGCATGCCCAGGCTCATCTGTTAACTATGTAAATGGTTACACTTTCATATTCCTGAGAGAAAGCTTATGTGTCTGCCCTCTTTATCAATGAAAGAGAGAGATGCACGGTGGTTGTTTTCCCCCAAGTACACTTACTTACACTGGGCTTGATAGTAAACAAAAGTGTTTTTATTTTAGTATAAAAAGTAGGATTTAAGTGATTGTAGGTGAAAACAGATCAAAGTAAGTTACTAAGCCAAACTAAACAAATCCAGCCAGCTAATTCTAAAACACTAAGAAGCTTGTTACATATAAATTCTTACCCTAAACAGTTCTTATCTCAGGCTAGAGTTGATCTTTTTCTGACCTGAGCCCCGCAGCTTTGCCTTCATCCTTTCACTGCATTTCTTTGTTTCCAGGTCTCTTCATGTGTATCCTTTTAGGGTGTGGAGGCAATTTCAGACAAAAGACTGATAGCTTTCCATTCTTTAAATAGACTTTCCCCAGTGTGGGAACTCTTTGTTTAGTACTTCTCATCTACATGGGGGAAAATACCAGATTCAAGATGGAGTCCAGCATCAGGTGGCATGGTCACTGTCTTTGTAGAACCAAGCATGGTTTGTGCTTATAGGGAAGACCCAACCATTCACAGATCATTGACTTGATCACCCAAACATTAAGTTCCTCAAGTATCAGTCATGGCTTTTACTAGAATATCTGAACTAATACAACAGGTTCCCACTTAGTATTTCGAACTAGGGATGTTAAATGGCATTTAATCAGCTAGTTGATGCAATTTCCATCAACTAGTTGATAAAGGAGGGAAACTGCAGAGCGGCAGCGGGATTAGCTTCTATCCCCAGGAGCTAACCCTGCTGATGCTCTGCAGCTTCTATCCCCTGGAGCTAACCCTGCTGCCGCTCTGCCTTTTAAATGTATTAAGAGCCTGGTGGCTCTCAATACCTTTAAAAAGCACAAACGCAGCAGGGGGACCGGGTTCGAGCCAGGAATCAGCTGTCCCAGCTCGTGCCTGGTCTCCCCCACCCATTAGTGGCTTTTAATGCATTAAAAAAAGCACAAGGATAGCAGGGGGGACCAGGCATAAGCTGGGACAGCTTATTCCCAGCTCATGCCTGGTCCCCTGCTACTCCTCTGCCTCCCCTGTACTCCTGTAGGGATGGTGCTGGGGGGGGGACTAGCTTTTAAGCTGGCTCCCCCCAGCACTGGCTCCTGCTCTTCCCCTCCGCCCCTCTTGCTGCCTTGCTCTGATAGCGGCAACAAGGTGGGGGAGCAACTAGTCAACTATCTAGTAAGCATATGCTTATTGGATAGTCAACTAGTCGCTTACATCCCTATTTCTAACTTCACATACAAGAAACATACACAAGCATAGAATATACGCATTCAGGGAATCACAGGCTCTTGACTGACAGGTTACGTGACCCGTTAGGCATAAAGTCTGAGTTATGTGTACTCATAAGTCAGTTTTCATAAAACATGGGATGGCTGTCAGAGTTGCATCCTGGAGCAGTGTATTTATACACTGGGTTGTCAGACACAATTCCATGGTGTTCTGGTCATATTACTTGTCCTGATTGGTTTCAGGAAAAGAAGCACTGAAAGGAGGATCTTTGCTTTTTGATGATCTCCCACCATCCAGCAGCTCAGGTAAGGGGATATATATATATATATATATATAGCCCTCTCCCACATGCCTGACCTTTCTCTGCTTCCTTTTTCTATGATGGCTTGTCTAAAACCTATTTTTCATTTTGTTCACTGAGCAGCCTTCATCTTCATTGCTGGGGATTTAATTTTTTAGCTGAGAGGCTGAGAAATGTTTTACATGCACACTCTACCCTCTCTTGCAGAATCTTATAAATATTTCTGAAAGTAAGTTTGTTTGTCCCGAAAGATCTCTGAAACGGTAAGAGCTAGAAACACCAAATTTTGCACAGATACTACTGATTTCTTAACTTCAATAACTGGATTGGTTATATCTCGAAATCGGTTCCCTCAGAGCCCCAATTGGGCCACTAATTAGCTTTTAGTAGTGCCTGATCATAGGCATTTCCTGGACTCTTCTCTTAAGTGTGTCACACAAACTGCAACTACGAGATCCTTTCCCTATGATAACAGAAAAAAGTACTAGCTATGTTAATTTCTTAAAGTAATATATGAGAAAAGTATTTCCAATAAAATATGCGATGTTAATGTCACTGACGTAGTTCATTCGTCGCACCTTTTACTATATTTTCCCTGGGCGACACCGGGTATTTCTGCTAGTATGAAATATAATCGAGAAACTCTGGTGCGGAGGGGGAAATTATTTTTGCGCACTTTTTTCCTCTGATAGTAATCTAATCTTTCTGTCGCTACTGCTGCTTCCATTAGTTAAGCCATTTAGTTCTCTTCTAGTCTCTGCTTCTTTCTAGTCCTTTTCGTTTTTGTTCATTTCTATTGATCTTGCTAATTTTTTGCCTTGGTCCTGATTCTTTCCCCTTCCTACTCTATTTCTTGGCTTTGCTGTTATGTGTCTCTGGGATATTCTAAGAGTCCATGCCGGCCATGCATATATGAGAACAAACTAATTTAACCAAGTATACACCGCTATAGAACCACCAGTGCATATATGCCTATTTGCAGGGCTTGACAAATGGCGGCGAAACCTACTCGCCAGCCCCGCACTGCGCATGCGCAAGACCAGGGCGACTGGCTGAAATCTACTTGCCATGGGCGAGTAGATTCAGCGATTTGTCGAGCCCTGCCAATTTGCATATCCCATTTTTATTTCCATATTTTGTCCCTTGCCACTTCTCTTGGGTTTTTTTCCTCCTCTTTCCTTCCCTCTTCAAGAGCAGAGTGAATGGGAACCAGTTCTTACCAGTGTTTCTCTTGCCAGTGCTGCTGGAGAAATACCACGTGCAGGAAAAGCAGCGCAAGTGGGGTTTATAGAAATCTCAGAATTAAGTGAGAGAACATGGGATTGCCATGATCTGTCTTTGCATTAAAATCCTTGTTGGATATATTAGAAATTGGTCTGTTCCTAATTCAGCCCCACAGAACTTGCTAAGGTAGACGTTCCTGCTGTTGTCCTTCTGCATATTTGGTATAAAGCACAATGTGTTGGGGAAATCCTCCTGTAGAGTGAATGTATAGATTCTTTTTTGTTTTATGCTTAACATGCGTATATAATCTTTTGCACAAATGTCAATTAATGTAAGAAATATCTTGGTACAAATTAAACAGTGTACCTGATTATACACACAATGCTACTGATTGAATGTGCATAAAATGTGGCAGTCCTTTTTTCAGTCTTATTTTATGGCGAATATTAGTTTTGATATCACTTTTTTATTGGAATTCAGAACTATTTTAATACCTTACTCAATTTTGTACTGTGCACCTATTTTGAAACATGTTGGAGATTTACTAGAAGTTATTAAATCCATTTTACTGAGTGTGTATTTTATCCGGAAAAAGAAACAAATGTTTAAAATATGACTCTCTGATGTAAATGTATTCTAGGCAGGATTTGAGCTCCAGGCCACCTGCTTCCTCAAATGTGCATGCATTTCAGGTGTTACATCACTAGAGGGAGCCCTGATAAGTTGAATTGGTACATTGCTTTGTTTTTTTCATCCCTGTTAAAATGACTGTTAGTGGGAGATCGTCACAGAAATATAACCTGAATAATTTGCTGAGGTCTGACCTACTTCAGGCAATTCCCTGGAGTTAATTTCCACTGTAAATATATATTGTCATTATTATGTTTTTCCACTGTCTTGCTTGGTTAGGCCCCAGATCTGCAAAGATTTAAATCACACTGAAGTTACACATGAATAGACCCATTTAAGGAATATGACTGGTCTCATGGAATTTAAGCATGTGTAAGGCTTTGCAAGAGTGGGGCCAACACCATACCATATTGTCACAGCTAAAAAGAAATATCTCTACAAGAAGAGCCTCCTTTCCTTGTTTTGAAGTTAACCAATAATAAGTTTAGGCTGAACATTTTAAGGGGATATCGCCAACTTGTAAAATCTCATTTCTGCCTGAAGAGGTTTATTTAACATACTGTAGTTACAAGTAACAACTAGGATTACTATAACTGGGTGAAGTTAATGTTTTCCCTCTCTTTAGGTTTTGTGCTTTTGGCAGCACTTTGGTAGTCAACTATGCCGTTTTCCCCCAGTAATTTACTTTGCTGAAAATACCTTCAAGCACTAAAAGAAAAGTAGAAAAATTCTTGAACTTTTAAAAGTAATCCGAGCCTATTATTAAAAAGTGCTCTCTTGAGACTTTTTTAAAATGTCATTGCAGTGTTAGTTAGCACTCCTTCTTTTTCTAGTAACATACTGTGAATAATCAACAGAGGTCCTCACTCTTTATCATACGTGACATCAGATGGTTGTAAGGACATGTGCATAACATAAGAACATAACATAAGAACATAAGAATGGCCATGCTGGGTCAGACCAAAGGTCCATCTAGCCCAGTAGCCTGTCTGCCGACAGTGGCCAGCACCAGGTGCCCCGGAGGGGGTGGACCAAAGACAGTGATCAAGCGATTTGTCTCGTGCCATCCGTCTCCAGCCTCTGACAAACAGAGGCCAGGGACACCATTCCTACCCCCTGGCTAATAGCCTTTTATGGACCTAACCTCCATGAATTTATCTAGCTTCTCTTTAAACTCTATTATAGTCCTAGCCTTCACAGCCTCCTCTGGCAAGGAGTTCCACAGGTTGACTACACACGGTGTGAAGAAGAACTTGCGCTTATTAGTTTTAAACCTGCTACCCATTAATTTCATTTGGTGTCCTCTAGTCCTTATATTATGGGAACTAATGAATTTCTTTATTCATGCTCTCCACACCACTCATGATTTTATATACCTCTATCATATCCCCCTTCAGTCGTCTCCTTTTCCAAACTGAAAAGTCCCAGTCACTTTAGCCTCTCCTCAAATGGGACCTGTTCCAAACCCCTGATCGTTTTAGTTGCCCTTTTCTGAACCCTTTCCAAGGCCAAAATATCTTTTTGGAGGCGAGGAGACCACATCTGTACACAGTATTCAAGATGTGGGCGTACCATAGTTTTATAGAGGGGCAGTAAGATATTCTGTGTCTTATTTTCTATCCCTTTCTTAATAATTCCTAACATTTTATTTGCCTTTTTGACTGCTGCTGCACACTGTGTGGAAGTTTTCAGAGAACTGTCCACGATCACTCCAAGATCTCTTTCCTGATTTGTCGTAGCCAAACTAGCCCCCATCATATTATATGTATAGTTGGGGTTATTTTTTCCAACGTGCATTACTTTACACTTATCCACATTAAATTTCATTTGCCATTTTGTTGCCCAATCACTCAGTTTTGTGAGATCTTTTTGAAGTTCTTCACAGTCTGCTTCTGTCTTGACTATCTTGAACAGTTTAGTATCATCCGCAAACTTTACTACCTCACTGCTTGTCCCTTTTTCTAGTTCATTTATGAATAAGTTGAATATCCAC
This sequence comes from Pelochelys cantorii, assembly GCA_032595735.1. Lineage (NCBI taxonomy): Eukaryota > Metazoa > Chordata > Testudines > Trionychidae > Pelochelys > Pelochelys cantorii. Next base: position 56,710,451 of record CM064335.1, read on the forward strand.
TGGATATTTGCTGTGAACTGAAACCAAAGGCTTCCTGCATCTTAGAAGTGCAGAAGAACTCAGCAGGGTAGATGAACGTTGTTCAAAAGAAAAAGCCTTGGTTGGTAGAAAAGGAAGATGTGTACTGCAGCTCCTGAGAGGAATTCAGAGTGCTTAGGGCATCAGTGTTAATTAACTAAGCAGATATTTCTGCCGTTAACTACTTCTTTGTCTCCTCTGCTAAAGGCCATTGGCTCTTCATGTAAATGCTGAGAAGTGTTACATGAAATAACCTAATAGTCTCTCTGTCCCTCCTTTAATTTCCTATAATAGCCCAGGTTTCGAAAGGAGTCACTTTATTTCTTGAAAATCCAAAGTGCTTTAGCTAGAAATGATTGATAACAGTTTTATTTCCAGGAAAGTGACAGATTGTGTCTCTTGAGGTAACAGTCTGTAGTTAGGATGGAGGAAGTCATTTGTACAAAAATCTCTGTAGAATAATGGGCATTACTTTGCTTCTTGTGACTGACTTGTCAAGTGTATTTTGACTGTGCTCTGATGTGTTTTAGGGAAAGAAGCACAGACAGGACCTTTGCTTTTTGATGATCTTCCACCTGTCAGCGCTGCTGACTCAGGTATCAGGACTCTGTTCATTGTCTCAGCATCTGCCTAGCTTCTGTTTTCATCTGTGTCTCTTCTCTCACAGACTTTGTCTAAGTCTTTTTTATTACACATAAGTATAGGATAAAATCTTTTAGGATATCTACATGTTTGAGTATTTGTCGTCTTGCTCCTATCTCTTTTCTTTGGCTAATATAAATTGCTATCTTAATATGTGGTTCTTCCATATTTTTGGAAATGTTAACATGGAACATATTAAAAACATTAACATAAGGCCTGGGTCCTCCCACTGCCAAGGTAACTGATCTGGCCTGAGTAAGATGGCATTTATAGCCTTTGTATATCTGTGGGACATAATCAGGATTCTGGTCATTGGGTGGAAGCATTCAATTTACGTTTTGTTGACTTGTTTTCTTAACTTGTTTTCTTGTGTTTTAGGAGCAGGGGGACCTTTGCTCTTTGATGATCTACCGCCAGCCAGCAGTGGTGACTCAGGTAAGGGACTATAGTAGCCTTCTGTACATGGGCCTTTCTTCATGGAATTTGTCAGCATAGCTTGTCATTGGGATTTTGATTCACCTTGTTCTTTCCAACAGTCTTGCCTGTATGTTGATGGATATTTGGGCACTTGCACTGGTAGTGGTGACATACCCATGTAAATAAAAATCCAAGGACATCAAACATGGGTCTATTAACAGAAGTAAGTGCATGCATCAGGTCTGATGTAGCTGACTCCGTAACATCTCTAATGTCCTTGAAAGACTTCAGTTAATGGGTGTTTCACTGCAGTAGTTCTTACCCCCGGAAGACTCTCTGTACCCCTGGTTATGTCAGTTCCTCTAGATGTTTGCCTAGTTTTACAACAAACTACACAAGCAGCACTAGCAACGACAGTATAAACTAAAATATGCACTGAAGTGTAAGCACAATATTTATATTCCAATTGATTTATATGGTAACAATGAGAAAGTAATCAATTTTTCAGCACTAGTGTGCCGTGGCACTTTTGTGCTTTTATGTCTGATTTTGTAAGCAAGTAGTTTTTAAGGAAAGTGAAACTTGGGGGTTGGGTATACAAGACAAATACATATTCTTAAAAACCCTTGGACTGGAATGGTAGAGAGCCACTGTTGTACTATATGCTTTTTGGAGGTTGGCATCAATGTAGTGTTCTTTGTCTAAAGCAGTGATTCTCAAACTTTTTGACCAACGGCCCACCCTGCTCAACGCAGACCTTTCTTCAGACCACTAGCCAACCCACCCATGATGACAGAATGGGTGCAGCAGGGGGTGCGGCATCTGGCTGGGAGGCTGGCCGCGGAAGTGGGTTGGGGGGGATTTGGGTGAGAGGGTGCAGGAGGAGGTGGGGGTGCATGGTCTCAGTGGGAGGATTATGTATGAGGGGGATGAGAGTGCAGGGTCTGGACTTGAGTGAGATGGGAGCTGCTTACTTGGCTCCGTGGCTCTTGCCACTCCCAGGCGCCACCCCCTGCGGTTTCCATTGGCTGTGATTCCAGCCAATGGGAGCAGTGGGGAAAGCCCCCAGGCACATGGTTTCCTGTGATACCATTCCCCCAGTCAGGGGGAGGGGGTGGCAGCAAGCGGAGCTGCTTCCTTTTCTTGCAAGTTGGAGCTGATCTGCAAGGCTCTCCCTCCACAGTTGGAAGCCAGTGCTTACACTCCAACCTTGCCAAGGCTGGGGCATGGAGCTGGAGTGTCAGCACGGGCTCCGTACTGCATGGTGGGGCGGGGTGGGGGGGAGAGGAGGAAAGCCCTAAGCCTGCGGCCCACCTACAAGGCGGTTGCAGACTATTCATGGTCCCTGGACCACACTTTCATAACCACTGGTCTAAAGTGAAGAGTAAAGAGCACTGGCGGCTGTTATGCATGAAGCAGTTAGGCACCATACATGGCAATGCTATGCAAGAACCTTGTAATTTGATCCTGGCCAAAACTGCCTGCTGCTGTTATAGTTGGGGATTCTTCTTAAATCTAAACGACCAGTTTTGCCAATTTTCATCATGTACAGTAATTCTTCATTTAACACGATAGATATGTTTCAGAAAATGTTCGTGCGTAGCGAAAATGTGCTATGCGGGGTCAATTTTCCCATTGAAAATAATGGAAAAGGTGGGGGTTGCGTTTCAAGTAGTGGTGTCAAAATCAATTTTCTGTTGGTGCTGAGTTGTCTCCAGCCTGCACTTGCTAGCAGCCGGCCGCTGAGCACAGGCAGCTGTCTTGGGACCAGGACATAAGGTTGGGGAAGAAAGGGGACTGGTTTACAGCAGGGAGGGGCGGTGTTTGGCTCTGGGGAAGGGGAGGGGAGGAGAGGGGGAGGGGGATTGGGTTGGGAGTATGCCCCTGTGATGGGTCTGCCGGGACCCACACTGTGCCCGGTGAGGGGGGGGTTGGCGGGGAACGGTGCAGTGACCATTGAACCCTCCGCCACTTTGCAGGGAGGTGGGGGAAGCCCTACGCAGCTGCCGGTGACAGGCCGGCTGGGGAAACCCAGCCGCTGATCTGCAAGCAGGGGCGGAGGAGAGGGGGTGCCCCCATTTGCAGGCCGGCCCTTTCTCCCCCAACCTTATGTCCTGGTCCCAAGGCAGCTGCCTGTGCTCAGCGGCTGGCTGCTAGCAAGTGCAGGCTGGAGCCGCAAGCGCACATGCGGCTCACAGCAGCCCAGCCAAGAGAGCGGCTGACCGGAGCACTTCCTTGTATTTCGGGGACAGTTGGGTTATTCAAAAAACGTTCCCTAAAAAAAAAATCGTGCTATCACAAAAACATGTTAAGCGGGCACGTGTTAAACGAGTAATTACTGTAGACAGATAGTCAATCAGTCATTAGGGACATTTCATGAGCATTGAATCTACTGTCGCATCAGATGCCATGCTCTGTTTCTACCTGATCACTCCGGACTTTATTTTGTAGTTCACCCTGTCTCTTTTATGTATGTGAATAATATTGTCTGTCCTAGAAAGTAGTAAAAATCCTTCTCATACATGATACTCATGTTACAAAAACTAGAAATACCTAAGTTTTAAACTTTGGTTTTAACATACCCAACCAGTCACCTTAGATCAGTCTGGTAGCTAGGAATTAAAGGGGTGAAAGCAGGGGAAAGGGGAGTTGGAAGGGGAGTCTGTTAGCTCAAGCTCAAATTGACCAGACTGTAGTATACAGTAGATCTATAATACCTCAGTGTAAAAGGAATCATTTTCTTTAATGTAAGAGGTAAGTGATTCTTGTAAATAAAAACAAAGGGCAGAAAGCACTTCTGCAGAGTCTTCAGATATCTGTTTTTTTGCTGTCTTCTAGCTTCACACATCACTGAGCAGGTCTCAGCAGTAGGGAATCATGGGAAGGGAGAGAAGAGGAAAGCCTCAGAGGAAGAGAAGAACGGCAGTGAAGAACTTGTGGAAAAGAAAGTTTGTAAAGGTTTTCAGACAGTTTGAAAACAAATGTACTCTGTTTTATACTCTTTATGTGGGTTGATATAAGGCCAGGTCGAGCATAAGCTTTGGTACTTCAGTACACTTTCTATGATTACTATTAAGAAATGAAGGGTACTGCCTGCTGGCAAATTCTGAATGTAGATCCCAGAGCTTGGGTGCATCCCCTAAGTATGTTCTTTTTCATTTGGGTGGCTGTTAGCAGTTATGCTGAATCAGCGCAGGCGTATTTCACAGCCATTCAGAGACATTCAGTCAGAGCACAAGTCTTGCAATAATTGAAGTGTGGAAGTCACTGACTTCTGGCAGAGTGATTCAGACCACCTTGTCCCACTAACATCTTGTCACACCATCACATGGTTGCAATGAAGTGAGAGAACACCTGAGAAAACTGGCTTAGCATTTCATGTCTGTCTTGCTTTTTGGTGCAGATATGAGACATACAGTAGTGATATAGATTTTCAAACATTGCACGAGGCTTTGAGAACTGGATATGCTTGGTAGGTTCAAACTAAGAGATAAATTTGATTGAAACAGTATTTGGTGTAACTTTTATTTTATGTATTATCAGCCTCTTTACAGATTTACTGTTCATCAAGGCCAAATCCCCACTCTGGCACAATGAATGCAGAAGTGGGAGCCTGTAAAAGTACCCCAAAACCTTCTTTCCAGGCTTTGGTATAAAGCTTCCCCCCCCGCCGCCCCCAAAATCTTAAAAAACCTAGATTTTGGGGATAAAAATCTGCTGCCACCACACCCAAGTAATGTTAAGAAAACCAGGGAAGAGATCACTTGGGAAATCTCAGCCCTAAAGTAAAACCAGGACACACAAAAATTAACCAATACCAGGTTAATAAAAAAGAAAGAATGTTTCTTATCCCACAATACTTATGTTACAAGCATAATGACTAGATGGAAAAGTCACCAATTAATAAACTCATGGGGAATTCCACCATAGGCCAAAGCTTAGTTGCAAAAGAGAGGAGAACCCATATCTAAATGCAGAGACATCAGGTTCCCATTCCCCAACAATAAAACCTAATGGATTTATCTAAACTTTACCCTACTTAAAGATAGTGAAGAGTCTATTCTTGGAGAGAGAGAGACATGTCTGTCTTCCCTCAGTATCTGGAGAGAAACTGCCAGGGACAAAGGAGGGAAAAACCAAAAATTCCTTTGTCCCAGTTTGAAATCCCTATCTTCATTTTTATTGGCTGACTGCTACCTGGCTTAGGTACAGTTAACCCCTTAGTCCCCAGGCTGCTGCCCATCCTTCATGGTCATGACACTGTTTCAAGAAAGTTTCTATAGAGTGTATAGTATGCCTCTCCTGGTCAGGTAATGATATCCCAGTCTGATGTGTGTTATAGAATTGGCTTTAACACTGAGAATTGGGTGCCCTGCTTCAGGAGGATGCAAAACTATCTTACATTTTCTGATGTTGGGGACACTTAATACTAGTGTCACTAATCATGACATTTTCAGCAAAAGATTTCAAAATCTGACTGTCTTAAAAAAAAAACCCTTCAATTTCAAGTACAGTCTATGCAGGGCAACAGATGCTTCTTGTCATAATGCCATGGGATTTTCAGGATCTTGGCTAGAGGAAAATGATCACCGGTTTCTAAATCAGGCTCAGGCAATGGTGGAGTTTCATGTGTGTAATTTTGCTTTGTTTCTCACTAGCATCTGGAGGCATCTTTGGACTGAAAGGTTATATGGCAGAGAGGAAAGGTGAACGAGAAGAGATGCAGGATGCACATGTTATCTTGAATGACATTACTGAAGAGTGCAGCCCCCTGCCCCCTCAAATGTAAGTAGGCCAGACCTCTGGAGCCAAGAAGTAACATTATAGGAGAATATAGTTATGGCAAGGAGATGAAAGTGCTCCCATTAACTTTGCTTGGGCTGTTGGCAATGATCCCTCACTCTGAGCAAATGTGGCTCTTGACTCAGTATTGCTTTGTGTGGTGGCATGGGTGATTTGAACTGAATTCCTAGCTCTGCCACTGATCTTGAGCAAATCCTGTACGGTTTGCTGATGCAAAAGGTGCCTCATTTGTTAGGTGGCTTACATCAGGTGCCGAAGACCTGACTTCTTATTTTTATTTATTTATTTATTCTCCTGAGAGCTGAGTAAAATGCCACTCCCACTGTCTTCAGTAAAAGCCAGCTCCTCCTAGTACTCTGGATATCAGGGCCAAGATACCTGAATATAGCTGTTTAAGCTAAATATGTGATGTAAAACTTGTAGAACCAAAGACAATTTGACAGTAATTAGTATGTCCCATTATCTCTTGTTTATAGCACAGCTGTACCAAACATTCTGCATGCAGAGAATTTCTGGGACATGATAGGTTGGCATCTGTGAATAGCAAATTCTGAAATTGTTGGAGAGAGGCTTCAGAGTTGGAGTGCCCATGAGGTGGAATGTCTGGCTGTTGTTAAATGTGGCTGGGGGCCATAACCTCTTTTCATTTCCTGGAGGAGATAAACTCATACATGCTAGATCTACACACCTCTTAGAGGAAACAATGCTTTTTCTGTTCCAATACTGGTAAGGAGAGCTGCTAGGGACACAGGCCTCTTGACTAAATTTAACTTCTGGCTGATACCAGCCCATTCATAGCTAGTTTGCATTAATACTTCTTCCTTCACAGAACCCGTGTCTCATACTTTGCTGTTTTTGATGGCCATGGGGGAGTTCGAGCCTCAAAATTTGCAGCACAGAATCTGCACCAAAATCTGATTAAGAAATTTCCTAAAGGTAAGAGAGGCCCTTGTTGGGGCATGCGCATCATCTTTCATTCCTCATGATTTGCAGCTGTGTCCCCACTAAGAAATTACTTCAGATTGCAAGAGTCCTGGACATCGCTGTGTGTGGAATGCATTGGATGGCCATGCCATAGGAGAGATGTACCAGATGTTGAGCAGACTTGTGAGGCTATCAAACCAAAATCCATATAGTGTTAGCTGGGTTATGCAAGTTCTAGGAAAGCACCATAGCAGATCTCCTATGAATATGGTTGAGGAAAGTAGTAGAGTTACAACAGGTGTCCCGTGTCTTCTGGGCTGTTATACAAACTGGCCATGCACATTTACATCTCAGCATTTGGCAGTTGGGCACATTCCTGTGGTCATATCTTGTGTGTGCGCGTGCATATCGGATAGGTGAGGAGGGGGCAGGAATAGATGTCCATAGTATTTCAACAAGAGCATGTGCCACTTTCTCTTGTGTGACAGGAGAGGTAGTCAGCGTGGAGAAAACAGTGAAGAGATGCCTTCTGGACTCCTTCAAACATACAGATGAGGAGTTCCTGAAGCAGGCTTCTAGTCAGTAAGTATAAATGTCCCCCAGAGCTACTTGTAACTGTTAAAAATGTCTACCTTTCCCTGGCCCCAATTCTGAGTTGTGCTTCCTCAGTGCTACAGCCAGAAGGCGCAACTAATACATGTGGCAAAGGTGACTTTAAGTTGTCGCTCCCTGCCAAGAGTCCAGTTGGCCCACATGAAAGTTGGAGCTGCAGCCTTCAATGGGTGCTGATAGGTTGGCAGAGTGGCCATAATAGCCAGAGTATAGTATGCCTCAGCCCTGCCCCCCTCCACTACCAGCTGTACAGGACAGCAGCATAAGGCTACTCTGCACTGTAAGAGTAAGACCAGGATTGGAGGAGAGGGAAATCACACAAACCTGTGAGTAAAACAGGGGGAACTCCCAAACAGAAGTTTGGTGATTTTGTGCTAGCTGACTGGCTCTTTCCATTGTAACCTTATTTCTGGTGCCTTCAGGAAGCCAGCCTGGAAGGATGGTTCCACAGCGACCTGTGTCCTGGCTGTAGATAACATTCTTTACATTGCCAATCTTGGAGACAGCCGGGTAAGTAGCACTAAGAAACCTACTGCATAGATTTCCCTTGTATGACATACCTGCAGGAGGAATGGATTTTCATTCTTTTTGTCGGGCTTCCTGTTGGAAGATGCTTAAGTAATTAAGGTCCCCATCTACACAACCTTATTGTTACTGAGTTTTGCTGGAAGAGACTGGACAGAAGTAGCTGAGAACTCCCCAACCATTCCTACAAAGATTCTTCTTTGAGAGGATGGAATTTAGTGTAGCTGAGAGTCATTCTAGGTTCTAACGTGCAAGGACATAAAGCCAGCCATACTGAGTCAGATCAGTGGTCATTCTAGCCCAGTATTCTGTCTTCTAACAATGGCCAATTCCAGGGGCTTCAGCGGAAATGAACAGGAAGTCATTAAGCCATCCCCTGTCAGCCACTCCCAGGGTATGTCTATGCTACAAAGAAGATCAAAGCTGCCACTGTCAATCTTCCAGGGTTTGAATTAGTAGGTCTAGTTAAGACAGCTAATTCAAACTTAGAGGGGCACTTCAGTCTATGCCAGTAGCCCTGCTTCCACGAGGAGTAAGGGAAGTTGAAGGGCGAGTGTAGCTGAATTAACGTAGCTGAAGTTGTGCATCTTAATTTGACCTTATCCCATAGTGTAGATATACCCTCAGCTTCTGGCAAACAGAGATTGGGGGCATGAGGTTGCATCTCTGACCATCATAGGTAATGGTTGTTAATGGGTTTATCTTTCAGGAACTTAACTAGTTCTTTTTTTGAATCCTATTCTAGTTTTGGTCTTCACAGCATCCCCTGGCAACAAGTTCTATGGGCTGACTTTCTATTGTGCAAAGAAGTACTTTTTGATTGTTTGAATTTCATCTGCCACTTTGTTGCTGAGTGACTCAGTTTTGTGGGATCCCTTTGTAATTCTTCACAATCTGTTTTGGAATTTCCTATCAAGTAATTTTGTCTCCACTTCAAATTTTGTCACCTCCCTCTTCACCACTTTTTCAGATAATTTACTAGTATGTTGAACAGTACTAGTCCACCACTGTTTACTTGTCTCTCCATTCAGAAAATTGACCATTTATTCCTACCCTTCCACCTCCTCTCCATCTTTTAAGCATTTACTGGTCCATAAGAGGAACTTCCCTCTTACCCCATGGCTGCTTACTTTGATTAAACGCTTTTGAGAGGTCCTGTAAATGCCTCTCTGCAGTCCCAACTGGGGATGTGAATGGTTAACTGGGTAATGGCTAACTTGCACCTGGGAGCAGCCCACCCGCTTTTTTTGTTGTTGTTTTTTTTGGTAGTTCCCCCTTCTGAAGCTAAATGATGAACTTCTTTGGTGTCTTTGCCCCCCAAAGGGATTTTAAATGTAATTATATTATCACTATTATCAAGCAGTTCGGCTATATTGACCTCTTGGACAAGATCCTGTGCTCCACTTAGGACTGAATCAAGAATTGCCTCTTCCCCTTGTGGTTTCCAGGACTAGTTTCTACAAGAAGCGGTCATTTATGGTGTCAAAATATTTTTAGCTCTACATCTCATCCTGAGGTGACATGTACCAAGTCGTTAGAGAGAGAGTTGAAATCCACCATTATTATTGAGACTTCTAGTTTTATAGTCTTCCTGAGCATTTCAGTCACAATCACCATCTTGGTCAGGTGGCTAGTGGTATATCTTTATATTCTTGTTGATCAAGCATGGAATTTCTATTCATGGAGATTTTCTGTGGTACAGTTTGGTTCATTTCAGTTTTGTATGATACTGCACACTCTATTCTTCATTTCACATAGTACCACTCTCCCACAAGTACGGCCTGTTGTCATTCCTGTATATTTTGTACCTTGGTATTACTGTGTCCGATTGATTATCATCATTCCACCAAGTTTCTATGGTGCCTGTTATATAAATATCCTATTTAAGATCAGGCACTCAGATTTTCCCTTTTTAGTATTTAGACTTCCAGCATATGTATGTGTCTATGTGTGTGTATATATATATGAGAAAGCACTTATATATTTTGTCAATGTTTAGTTGTCTGCCATTGTGATGTAATTTAATGCCATACTGCAAATCTGTTGTGTACTTTAGCTGTCTCCTGGTGGACTCTAGGTGGTGCTAGATACCTTGTAGTTAGTGATGTCATCAGTTTATTTTAAAACTATTTATGTGCAAGATGGCCTAGGGATGTAAAATCCCATTTAATTGTCTAACTGGTTGTTTGGTTAACCGATTAAAGGGGGATGAGTGGAGGCTGGAATGTCCTTACCCTCCACCGCAGGCAGAGGCTGCACTGGCTGGGATGCCAGAGCAGCTCCTGCCTGCAGTGGGCCAGGTGCCATGCAGGCAGGGACAGCCTGGCGTCCCAATCAGCATTGGACTTACTGATTAAACCTTCATATCCTTGGTAATACCAATCCTCTTTATCAAGGGGATGAAATTTAATACAATAATTTTTGGTGGTGGCATGAGTTTTTACTTTCTGAGCAATTGAACCTGAGAACTTTTGTTCAAGGGAAAGAATCTTTTGTTCTGCACTTGTTTGGTAGAGCCTTAATATTACCACTTACTTATGAGGGGTTTTTGTCAGCACAGGCGATTTTGTGTCGTTACAACGAGGAGAGTCAGAAACATACAGCCTTAAGTCTCAGTAAAGAACACAACCCTACCCAATATGAGGAGCGAATGAGGATACAGAAGGCTGGAGGAAATGTCAGGTAAACAAGAGAGTGCACAAGAGAAGAGATGGGAATGAGCCTGAATTCCCATCTGGCTATGACGTGCTGAGCATACCCAACTCCCATAGAAGGTGATTGTGCTTAGCATGTTTGAAATTCAAAGAACATAAGAATCTTGCTAGAATAATCATTGTTTATGGGATTCCTGGAGGGCACCCCATAACTAGAATCATTGGCTAGATTTCATTTTCCTGGCCTTAGAAACTGAGGGTGGCTTCATCCTAGAGGCATTGTACTGTGTTGCAGTAGCAGGAGGGCATAGCAGTATTATGTACCTTTGAGTGAAAGCTAGATGGCATCGAGCAAGTACATATCAACTAAAGTTTTGGAAGAAAATTTTTAATTTTCCGATTTATTTTAAGTTTTGTCTGAGTCTGTCTGTCCAAGAATTCCTCCTAAACAGTAAGAGCTACGACTACTAAATTCGGTATACAGCTTCCTCTTACCGTAACTTAAAGCAACTCAATGGTTTGGTTGTGCCAGGAAAATGGGATGTGCCTGGAATGGGATTGCTCCTCATAAAACCATATGGAAAAGAAACACAGGCGATGAAAGGGGCTGGCTGGGGTTTTTCCCCCTTCCACCTCTTTCCTGGTCCGGGATTGCCCTGGCCCTGAGCCCCACATACATGCACCCTTTTAGGGAGGGTGAGGAGGCAAAGTCTCCCCCCCACTCCCATTAATATGGAACACTGCTAGCTGTTCCTCTTAGTCAGGGAACAAGGGGAAAGTGCACAGTTTGCTGCATTCCTCACTCTGGTTGTGGAGCACAGGGGGCAGACGAACCTGGACCTGCCCCAGCTGGGGGACGTGCACCCCTCACCCAGCTGTGCCCGCTGGAGCTGCAGCAGCCATGAAGAGGCACTTCTCACGTGGTTCCAAGCTGCTGTGGTGAAAAAGGGCCAGGGTAGTCCCCAGGGCAGCCTGCATACTGAACCCCTCATCCCCAGTCCCACCCCCACAGCAGTGATTTCAATGAAGAAAAGCAACAATTGAGTTTAGGACCTGATCAATGATGGGTAAATCTTCTAGTAATCCATAACAGCAAAAAAAAATTGCTCCTTGAGTATCTAGAGCTGCTGGTTCATGTCCTTGAAATGTTACGCATGCAGTGGCACTCTTCATTCATCAACTAGGGGCTTGTCTATAGACAGTTAATGCAGGGCTAGGTGAGGTGTAAATCCTGTCCATGCACCCTGAAAGCCCTGTAGTACGCTTTGATATACCCCCATTTCAAAGCAGAGTAGAATTTTAGTTTGTCAGCTGGCACAGCAGGCTAGTGCCAGGTAGATTGACACTCCAGCTTGCCATGTACTGTATGGACAAGCTCTTTGTGAAGGCTGAGGCATGAGATGTTCCCTATATTTAAAAATGGTACTCCTTTCTAGAGCTGGACTTTTGTTAAAGTGCACTCGCTCTGTGTGCACTTGAATGCACTGAGTCTGGTGCGTATTCATATTGGAATATCTGCTGTAGTTTAGTATTTGATCACTTGAATGTTTCCTCTTTACACAGTCAGTGTTTCAGCTAGTTACATTGAGTTTTACAGAGAAGTCAAAATCAGAGTGAAAAGATGTGTGGTTTTGAGTTTTTAAAAATTCCTAAACATTCAAGAGATGCAGCTCCCTGGAATTGTACATTGCAGGGTGTGGGAATAAGTGGGCTACAGCTTGTTGTAACTCTAGCTTTCTGTAGAAATGGCATGTCCCTTATCTTCAGTGAGCACATGCCGTTGTTTGTGTTTATCACCAATCTGACTCTGCAAAGTAGGAAGGAGATGAGCGAGTCTCTGGTAGTTCTTTGCAGACTTCAGGCAACATCTCCATTGGCTAGGAATCTGCCTGTTTCCGTGGTTAAACATTTTATAGTAGAGAAAGAGGGAGGAAGGGAATTATCAGCACATTGAATTAATTATTACAGTTTAACAAATAAGAACATCTGAATGGTGTTCATTCAAGTTTTTCGTGATGGACTAGGTTCTGCCTACTGTTTTGGATTCAGAGGTTTATAGTCGAATAACGTGTACATTAAGTCTCTGCTCAGCTATCTCTGTGTACTAGTCATCACATAATACAAGTGATGCTGTGTATTAATGATCCTATATAAAGCTTAACTAAAGAGAGGATTAGATAGACAGTGTATCTGAAAAGGTGGGAGGGAGCAAACTGATGAGGGATGGGACAGCTTGAAGAAATGAGCAACTATCAAATGGAGAATCAGGGCCTAGGCAGAGATGAGGCCATGACTGGAGGAGCAGCATAAGTGAATGGGCAAAGAGATGCAAAGATCATGATGGAACAGGTCTCTGTAGTTAGTCTTCTGAAAAACCAGTTGGGAATTGTGAATTTGTTCTAAGATGGCTAGGAAGTAGGGGTGATTGGAAAGAGGACGTGAAATCGTGTCTCAATTTTAGGGCCCTTTGTGGCTTATTCTCAGCCTGTCACTTCAGAAATGGTAATGAGTTGTCAGCCCTTTACCGCTGCTCTGCCATCAATGTCTGCCTTCGTTGCTCTTGGCTGCACTTTCATGCTTTCTCTCAAACATGGGCAAAACCGCTATTTTTACCTTCAGATCCTTCCATAAAATTCATCTCTGCCATAGCATCTACAAAAATACATTAGTGGGGTTAAACTGCTTGTTTGCTCTGACAGCTGCATATTACGGTGATCGGAATCCTCTGATTGTTACTTTGCTCCTGTATGATGAGTCAGTGTGTTCTCTTGTCTTGCATTTGGACTATATATTTTTTAAGGCAGGGAGTGTCTTAGCACGCAGATCAGCTGTGTAAAACTTGTGCTATGATCTATATCTCTATCCCAACAGGGACTAAGGCTGCCATCTATGAAAGCTTATGTCCAAATAAATCTGTTAGGGTATGGCTACACTAGCCACCCTAGTTCGAACGAGGGTGGCTAATGTAGTCATTCGAACTTGCAAATGAAGCCCGGGATTTAAATATCCCGGGCTTCATTTGCATGTTCCCGGGCGCCGCCGTTTTTAAATGCCCGGTAGCTCGAACTACCTGCCCGCGGCTACCCGCGGCACGGGCTAGGTAGTTCGAGTTATCATAGGGATAGTCATGTTACTGAGTGCCTAAAGAATAGGCCATCAGGAGTAGCTCCTCTGCATTTTAGCCCTAAGCAATGGCTTGAGGCAGTTCAGTCCCCTTTCAGCGAGAAAGGAATGAGTGGTGTTGGGAAAGCTAGTGTCCAGCTGAATTATTTTGTTCCATCTGGACTTCCTTTCCATCATTCAGGGATGGGCGAGTACTGGGTGTGCTGGAGGTTTCTCGTTCCATTGGGGATGGACAGTACAAGCGCAGTGGTGTCATCTCTGTGCCGGATATCAAACGCTGCCAACTCTCACACAATGACAGGTAAAGCATGTCCAAGCAGAGAGTAAAGCAAGGTATGTGTTCAGCGTCCTTTCTGTTTAGGAGTTTGTAATACAGAATCTTTTCAAGTCAGCTCATCAGAGTCTAACTGCTGCTGATTCTCATCACTGCAGTAGCTCTTTTCTTAATTTACTCGGCTCTCCATCAAAAAGCACAAGTGTTCATCATGTGTGGAGCAGTGTAAGCATATGTAGCACTGACAGAGCTACAGAGTGACACAGCCCCTGCACTGAACAACTTACCATCTCCAGTAATGAATATGCTGTATTATGAACAGGGCTGATACTTCCTACTATTAAGGTTGCCTGACAATTCCTGTTTTAAGACCCTGTTCTCATTTACTTGCAAATTTTGCCAAATTCTAATCATTTGGACTAAAATATTATATTTTGGGTGCATGCCTCAGGCTAAACTATCTTGGATCTTTTCAGTCATAACTAAATAAGACTAGAGATTTTTTTGCTTATGTTAAAAATTCTTGCAGCTTTTTTCTGGAACTGCTAGTGCCCCTGTATTCTGGTGCAGGCATTTGATATTTGGTAGAGGAGTGACCTTTGAATCAGGATCTCTTGCCATCCCTACAAAAATGTGACCAAATTCAGCCAAGATAATATAGACCTTTGAAAAATCATAGCTTACATATGCTCAACAAAGACTTGCTAGAACAAGGGTGGGCAAACTTTTTGGCCTGAGGGCCCCGTCGCGTATGAAAACTGTGTGGAGGGCTGGAGATTGTCCTCAAACAGCTAAGCATGGCCCAGCCTCTTCCTTTTGTCCAACTCCCCAACCCCTCGATCACGCCATCCAGAGCTTCAAGGCTGGTGCCCCACAGAGTATTGGAGCTGATGGTATGGCAGCAGAAGTGCTGGGGGAGCAGAGGTTGTGGAGGAGAGGGGGCAGAAAGGAGGTGCCAGGAAGGGCTAGCTGCTACTGCTCGCTGCGCTGCCTAGGAGTTGGTTGGCTTCTTCCCAGCAAAACTTTCCTAACCGCACTCCATTCCGGGAGCTTGGGGGCCAGACTGAAGGGTCTGACTGGCCAGATGCGGCCCACGGGCCATAGTTTGCCTCCCTCTGTGCTAAAATCTCCAAAGATTCTGTCTGCACCATGCTCCTTCCTGGGGCTGGAGCAGACTTCCCTTATGATTTTTCGTTCTGCTGCTGGGGGTCATGCAAAGGCAAGAGCTGGGCCTGGAATAGAGAGCAGGGACACTCCAGTGCTCCTCCCTGGTAGTTACAGGTCGCAAGGAGAAGTGAAGTGCCTGATTTTAAAAGCAGAGGGGACCTGGGCTGGAAGGGATCATTTCTAGAATGGAACAAGGTGCAGGGAAGGGGGAAACTGGGAGTTGGAGGGACTGAGTTACTGACTGGGCAAGGTGACTGGCAAAGCAGTGGGGGAGGGCAAGTGAAACATCTGATGAGCAAGGGTGGGAAAAGGGACTAATTCTGACAGGGCCAAGACCTCCGAGTCAAGTTAGAAAATGCCTGATGTAATGTGGGAGGCCCTAATAGTTGTACTGGGGTACCAGCCCTGCTCATACCCCTTATTTTCTCACTTCTGGCCACTTCACAGAGAGAGAACAACAGGACTTTCAAGGGAAGAGCAAGAACTGTATTTCAGCAGCACACCGTAACTTTGCCTAAAGTCATACTCGTTGTTTGTAGAGCCTCCTAGTATGTCCTGACATAAGAACTCTGCTACTACATCTTTATACTTCTGGCATGCTCTCTAGTTAGGGTGAGAAGGTAGCCTCTGGGGCATCAGCATACTTTTCAGCAGGTGATAGCAGTACTGTTGAGGGTTAGCTGTGTTTTGCAAAGTCTTCCTCGAGATTCTAACGGGGCATTTAGTAAAAACAATTGGGATTTTTTTGTAGTTGGAGGGTGGAAGGGCCTAACAGTATTGCCTATTTTTGATTCTCTTTTTAGGTTCATTTTGTTGGCCTGTGATGGCCTCTTCAAGGTCTTCTCACCAGAAGAAGCTGTGAACTTCATCTTGTCCTGCCTAGAGGTGAGGAGAAGGCAGCTCTAGGGTGGGGCTTGCATGGGCACTGTTTCATCACTGCAGAAGGTGTGAAATAACAGCAGGCCTGCTGACTGGGGGAGTATAAGGGGGCACAAAGGGGACAACTGCCCCGGGGCCTAGTGCTTCTAGAGGGCCCAGAGCCCCAAGCCCTTTAAATCGCTGCTGGAGCACCGTGAGGCGCACTCGAAACAGCTCTAAGAGCTGGGGCAGTCCCACCCCTTCTGAGGCCCCGTCCCTTCCAGGAGTGTGGAACCACCACCCCGGTTGCCCAGGGGCCCAGTGTGGCTGTCAGCTCTGCTAAATACCATCATGCTGGGAAAGGGAGGGCACAGAAGAGAAATACGGTTTTTGGTGGCACTAGTGTGCTGTCAGCTTACTGAATGAGAGCTACTCTAAAATACTGTAGAATTTTCTCATTCTGAAACGATTGCTTATTACCATTATTTATTTGTCCTGTATAACCCATCTCTGCTCCATGGGACCATCACTATTTTGTCGTCTCCCAGCCCCAATACGAAGGAGAGCTGTTCCATAGCCAGTGTGAGATCTTTCCTTGTACTCTTATGAAATTCCGTAGATGAGCTGTCTGGGCCTTTTCCTAGAGGTGGAAGAAATACAATCCTGAAGACTAGGAGGATGTTTAGAGTTGCCCAAGTTAAGTTGCTGTTAGTTTTATGCTGTACAATCTATCATCTGCATGAATGTAGTGTGGTATGACATGCATCTTTTTCAACAGGACAAGAATATCCAAACAAGAGAAGGGAAACTAGCAGCTGACACTCGATATGAAGCAGCCTGTAATAGGCTGGCCAACAAAGCAGTGCAGCGAGGTTCTGCAGATAATGTCACTGTAGTGGTGGTTCGGATTGAGCACTGAAGGAAACATGCAGGGATGAAGTCCAGAGCTGTATGTGATGGATTTAAAAGCAACAGCAAAAGTTAGTGTGTGTGTGTGTGTGTGTGTGTGTGTGTGGAGAGAGAGAGAGAGAATGTTACAGGAGGGGGGCGGTATGGGTCTCCTCTTTGAGTGCTCTACATTGTAAATAAACTTCTTTTTCTAATTGTTTTAGGGTAGGGGTTTTTTTTGTTAGTAGTATTTTTATAAACTTTATAACAAGGCAGATTGCATTTTCTGCTACTGGAGTTAATACTTCATGTGGAAATACATTGTTCAGTTTCAGCTATCTAATGAAAGTCCTAAACAAATCACAGCTCTACCACAGGAATTGGGACTGTATTTGTAAGAACATACCCTTTTATCATTGTAATTTGAGCCAGTTAAACAGAGATGTGGGGGGAGGAAAGGGGGAGACTGCCAAATACAAATGATGGGGAAAGAACCATTGTCTTGAGGTTTGTAACAGTAATTACAAAGGCAAGGTCAAAACTGGATAAAAATCAGAAAGTAGCTGCTGGCGTTGAATAACTCAATCTTAAAACTGCAGTCTTATTCTCATGCTTCCTTTTTCACCCATTCTTCTGTAAAATAGTGGTACTGAGTAGCTGTTACTCTACCTACAGAAGCAAGGATTAAATGTTATCCATTTTCAGTTACGCAGTCACAGATGGCTAGTTTACCATGCTCGGAGGAGTGAGTTCCTTGTATCTGAATAACTGAGAACTGAATCTGCGTCATAAGCATGGCTCTATAATAAGAGGAAGGCTGAGTTAAATGGATGCATTTTTTCTGCACTTCTAAAATTCAGCCTTTTGTGCAAAATGTTAGTCAGGCCCAGTCCTGCTGCCTTGAAAGTCAAGGGAAGTTTTGTTCCTGATTTCATGGGATGCAGGATTCCCCCCATTTTAACATGTTAAACAACTGTTATGAAATAAAGCAGAAAAATTTGGAGGTGCTTCCTCAAAAGACAACTCTATTTTAAGGAGGTGAACAGAAATCCTCGGTGCTAGGAAATCTATAGAGCAGGTTTAGACTTGCCTCTGGTAACTACTGAAATGAACAGGCAAAGGATGTAATTATTTAGGGTCTTGGAAATTGGGGAGGGGAAGAGGAAGCCACAAAAGAGAGGAAAAATAACTGGCAATAGACCTCGGAACAAAACCTGAGCCGCCTGCTCCTCTCACCATCCCGCACTTGTCTCATCGTGTCACACTTGGGCGAGAGCGGGAGGCAGAGACCCTGGGAGATGTCTGTTGTGTAATATCAGCTGCCTGCGTGACTGGCGTCAGATACGAGTGGATGGGGCATCTTTAAGCAGAGAAGCTTCTGGCCACCTTTCCTGCTTTCAGGCTGTGCAGAGGGGTGCGTTAAACACCTTTTGAGGAGCTGGGCCTGGGTGAGCTCTTTTATTCCTTTTCTCTTTGCCACCTCTGCTTTGTGCGTGCCAAGTGTGAGGCGAGAGCCCTTTGTTTTCTCTGCCCATTGGCTCTCCTCACTCTTCCCTTCTGTTTCCTGTGGCTCTAGCTTCTTCATTTGTCTGTCATTACTCCCCTTCTGAACCCTCTTTGCTGAGACACAACTCAGGGTCTTACACAGCTATTCCATATTACAATACCATCTAATAAAGAGTTCCGTAAAATGCTTTATACCGGGGTGAGGAACCTTTTTTGGGGTGGGGGCTTCTGACCCCTGGGCTAGTAGATCGTGTGCTCCAGCCCCATGGTGGGATATTGGGGGGGCTGGCGTGCCAGTGCAGGATCCCCAATGCTGGGGGTGGGGGAAGCCCCAAGCTTCGGGGGCCAGATCCAGGCAAGCCCCTGCTTTATACCATACTCCTGTTTGTACTGGAGAGAAATCATACAGGGCTCTTTAACCTGGAATGGGGGAGTAGCACAATATCTGAGCTTGGAGACTAATTGCAATCTGCTTTGGAATACCAGGGCTAACTTTAGCTTTATCACAATCAAGAACAGGGGCTTGCTGGCACTTCCAGAGTAGGGTGGCCTGGGTGAGCAACTTACTGAGAGAACATCCGTGGCAGTTTAACTGTCTTGTCTAGACTTCCTTTTATTTAATGTTTCAATGCTTGCTTTAGTATTTTGCTGTGAAGAATAGCCACCCATTGTGATGACAACCTGAACAGAAGTCCATCTTGAACATTCTGTTGCTGTGCAGTGGGGGAGCAGAGCATGCTGAGGTGTGTTTTCCTTCCTTCCTTTGCTAAATAGCAATAGGTTGGATTTATTTTAAAGTCACAAGCAGATTTAAGCAGTTAAGGGACTGTATTCCAATTCTTCAGCAGCTGGTTGTGCTCACTCAGATTGGCTCTGCAAGCTACACCATGTCTCCTATTCCCAAACTTTCAGGAGACTTCTCCCTAGTAGGATCAATACCTAAGAGTGAATTCCTGCTGTTGTCTTTATAACAAGAAAAGCTGTATTTTTTTCCTAGTGTTAATTCCTTTGGTAAAATGCTATAGAAGACAAGGCAGTTAGCTGTGTGTGAAATAGTAAATTCTTGGGGGTGTCCCTCAAATCTTTACCTTGCCTTGCTGTTTTATCCTGATATGCTGTTTGTGTGAAAGCTACACATGATGTGTCTTCACTAGGCTTTTACCATGTAGTAAGAAAGAACACTTCCTATTAAAGAGTAACCTTTTCAGGCTTGAACTCTAACTTCAGAGGGTATGTCTACACTGCAAAGTTAATTCGAAATAACAGCCGTTATTTCGAATTAACTTCAATAGCGTCTATACATGCAAACCGCTATTTTGAATTTGGTAAACCTCATTCTACAAGGAGTAACGCCAAATTTGAAATAGCCATTTCGAATTAAGTTCTGTGTAGACACTTAAATCGAAATAGGGGGCCTCCAGCCCTTCCCAGGGAGTCCTGGTGGCCACTCTGGGCACAACCAGGAAAACTTACACTCCTCTCCCCCAGCCCCAGAGCCATTAAAGGGGTAGACTGGCCACGGTGCCTGTGTCAGCTCCAAGCCTGCCAGCCCAGAGCCAGCAGTGGCCACCGGGGCCCCTGACCCAGGGGCCCCAAAACATGAGCCAGCAAGCCACTGGCAGCCAGCCCTCCACCGCTCACCAGGAGCAGTCTGCCAGCTCCCAGGAGCCTGATGGGCTGGACAAGGCGGGCGCCTTCCTGGTCCAGGGTGGAGATCATGGACCTTATTCAGGTTTGGGGGGGATGCCCCCAAAGGCCATGATCTCCGCACTAGATGGAGGAATGCGGCCGTCTATGATAGGATAGCTGCCAGCCTGGCCACCAAAGGCCACATGCGAACCCAGGAGCAGGTTTGCATGAAAATCAAGTTGGTCCGGCGAGACCCCCAACCCTGGGCCCTGAGCTTCCCCTCCCCCTTCTTCCCCCTTCCAGCTCTCTCCTCCCAGGTTTTCCCCTCCCCTCTCCCACCCTCTCTTTTCCCCTCTCCCACCTCCTTTTCCCAGTCTCCCCAGAGCTCATCCGTGTCTTTTATTTGACATCAGGAATGGGGGCTAGGGAGGGGTAAGTGGAAGGACGTGAGGGAGGAATGGGGCACGAGCCCCCGGTGGGGAGGACCGGGGTGGCTCTGAGGGCTCCTCGGGGTGGATGCTCTCCCCCTGCGGGCCTCCTGGATCCTGACAGCCCCCCCCAGATGGCCTCCCCCCAGATGGCAGCCTGCAGCAAGTGCAGCTGGGCTGATGGCAATGACCCCATGAGACGCACCGGCGTGCCCAGGGGCAGCTCTGGCTCCATGTGACCGAGTGCTGTGGTGTCCCGAGTGCAGGTACTCAGGGCACTCCAAGACAGGACTGCTTTGCTGTCCCTCATCAAGGTAGACAAGCAAGCGGGGAAGCCTGAGCACTGTCTGTCTGGGGTAGGGGGTAGGGTCCCTTTAAGCACGGAGCTCAGTTAGCCTGAGGCAGCAGCCCCACACACTAAGTCCTAACCTGATGCCCTGCCAGCACTGGTTCCAGCCAGCCTTAGCTTCAGTTCAGGGTCCACTCAGTATGGACGCGCTATTTCGAAATAGCAAAACGCTATTTCAAAATAGATTTTTGTGTGTAGATGTGTTAATTCAAATTAGCTTAATTTGAATTAACTATTTCGAATTAAGAATTCGAAATAGCGCTGTAGTGTAGACATACTCAGAGAGAGGTGAACTAGAGTAAAAACTGCAGAAATTTGGTGTAGGTTGCTACAAACCATAAATGGAACTGGCTGCAACTGTTTTTTAACGTGGGATTTATTTTCTACTTCATATGTTACCAGGACCCCAAATGACAAGTCCTGAAAAGCTTTTCTAAGACAACAGGATATGGCTACACTGCAGTGAAAAACCCAGGTCATTTGACTTGGGCTGTGGGGCTAAAACCTGCAGCATAGATGTTGATGCTCAAGCTGAAGCCTTGTCTTGGAGACCTTCCTCTCGTGAGGTTTCAGTTAAAGCCTGAATGTCTGCACTCCAGGTTTCAGCCCCATAGCCTGAGCCTTCTCTGCTGAGCTGAGCCAGCTGCAGCCATGTTGCTAGACTTTCCTTGCAGTAGAGAGGTACCAGTGAATTATACAAGAGCTTACTAGCATTTTATGTAAAGACAACTTGTGTTGTTTTTTCCTGAAAGATTTTGTAGAAGTGCTGCCCACAGGAAATGTTCTACTCCAAGTTAACTCTTTGTTTCCTGAGAAGAGTGTGTGCTGTGAACGCATTTCCTCCAGCAGGACTGGGAATATAGTTTTTCCACACACAAAAAAAGCAATTTGGAGAGAGCTGAGACCTGTGTCTACTTACTAAGAGTTCTGCTATCATGAAAGTGGAGCTGAGTGGAGCTCTAGGATATCTGTAAAGTTCTGGCAGGAGCTAAGGAATTAAGTATATGATATTAAAAAGTGAGACTGCATCTTTTTCTCTCCCTGCTTTTGTTACTAATTTAGGGTCCCTTTCTGCAGCTCTTATTTATGCACATAGTCTCACTGGGTTAATCAGAGTTAGAGTTATCAGGGCTAAAACCAGGCATAACGGTGAGTATCTCTACCACCCATTGACTGGGCTTTCTGCCATGGGCAGAAAATGGGTGGTGATGTGAGGACACTGTTCCTAGGAAGTGGGAAATCGTTGGATAGCAATTCATGTTCTAGCTAGTTTGCTGCCTTATCAGGACACTGCCCTGCTTTGAAAATTAACTTCCAAATACCAGTGTCTGCTGATGACAAACCTTAACTGATAAGCTACAAGAAAGCTAGAGCAATATATGTAATCTTGCTTTGGCTGCTGAAAAATTGAATAGAAAATGCCAAAGAGCTAGTCTAGGACCGATGGCTTTTTCAATACCATTTCCTAAGCATTCATGCTCAGTGTGTGTGTGTGGGCACATCTACACAGCAGGGCTTAATTCGAAATAAGCTATGCAAATTGAGCTACGTGAATTGGGTAGCTTATTTCAAAATAGCTTATTTTAAAATTGGGAGCGTCTACACAGCACTTATTTCAAAATAGAGCACTCTTCCTCCGACTTCCCTTACTCCTCATACAATGAGGGTTACAGGAGTCAGAGTAAGAAGTCCTTCAGCTTGACAGTATTTTGACATTATTTCAAAGTAACTGCTTGCTGTGTAGATGCAGACTGTTATTTCAAAATAATGTTGCTGTGTAGATGTACTCTGGGGGGGTTCCTTTATAAAAGTTGGTCTAGCTTTGGAAGTCAGCTATGTTTGAATTGTCCATGTAAAATAAGCCTCCAAATCTGGCCATAAATTAAAGTGAAGTGGATTTAGTGAGTCCTTTCCTCTTTTTCATGCTTCCCATTTTCTTTCCATTTCTCCATCTTTGGATGCTTGAGATCTTATGCAAAGGGTGGTGACTTGTTTTTGTAGTAGAAACAGACCTCAGTATGTTTGGGCCCTTGTGCGGGAGAGGATGAAGTTGGTTCCTGCTGAAGAGACCGTTTCAGCTTAGAGCATGAAAGAGCAGCTGGTTTGAGAGCATTCACACCCCCAGAAGAACAGCACTGAAATCCGAGCCACTTTGAACACTGAGGGATGATCCTGTGGCATTGTCTACAAAAACCGAGGCATACTGGCCAGCCTGAAAGGGAGAAATGAGTGAGTGTGAAAATAGGCCCAGCTTGCTGCAACAAGTACGGAGGGGTGTTATGTAAATGCATCAGGTCTACAGAGCAATAGCTACGGAGGCTGTGCTGAGCTAGTTCAAGTTATATTTTACACATCAAACACGGGGCATTTCTATCCCTCGTTCCATCCCTTATGGGTATGGTCACACAGTACCACTAATTCCAAGTGGGCGGGACTTGGACGAGCGGCCTTGTGTTGAGTGGTCACTCATTATTGTAAGCCTGAGCCTACAAGTACTCAGGGCTGGATTAAGGGGGGGCCTAGCTGGGCAGCTGCCCGGGAAGCCAATCTATGGGGGGTGCCTGATGGCAGCTGTAATGGGTGCTGTGCGCCGGGGGCTGCACAGTGCCCCTTAGAGCTGCCATCAGGCGCCGTGCGCCCAATTGCAGCTGTAAGGTGCGTGGCGTGCTGGGGGGCGGGGCCCTGCATCCGCTGTGCGCCCTGGGGCGGAGCCGCGCATGTGTCACGTGGCCACTGCCCGGGATGCAGGAGTCGCTCAAGCCGGCCCTGCAAGTACTGGACTCAGCTATACTGCAAATGCAGACCATGTGTTGCAGGTCTGGGGCGTGACCTGAGATGCAGTGCAACTTGGACTGATCCACCTTCTAGCACAGGGCGGGGCAAGATGCGGCTTGTGGGCTGGATCCAGTCCTCCTAACGCTTTGATGCAGCCCACGGACTGCACGGGGCCACTTCCTATTTTAAAGCCTGCTGCCCATGCCACTGAATTTCCAGATAGTGGCTCAAGCAGCGAGATCCTATTTAAATGGCTCATGATTCCCAGTAGCGGCGCTACCCCCACAGGGGTCGGAGCCGTGAACCTTTTAAATAGCCGCAACAACCCTAGGCAGCTGCCAGGCAACATGGTAGCAGCAGGACTGGGGGTTGTGATCCTTTTGCTGTGTTTTTACTTCAAAGCCTTGGGCCCCAGACAACTCTGGGGCAAGGCTAGTCCCCCGCCTTGCCCCTTCTGCCCCGACCTTGCCCCTTCCAGGGGGTGGAGCCAGCCTATGACCACATACCAAGATTCATTAAGCAGTCCCCCTATGAGAATTATTGCCCATGCCTGCTCTAGCAAGTCTTAGAACCTGGGTCCGGATGATGTTGGGTTGGGGCTCAAGTCCGAGTCAGAGCCCAGGACTTGGTGTGCAATGTAAACATTCCCTATCTAGCACAGGGCAGCATCAAAGGGGTTGTAAAAAGGCTCGAAGGGGAGGAAGAATTCTCCCACCACACCCAGGGTGGGTTCTGCCCTAGAGTGGCATGGCTGGGGGGCAGGGCTTCCATGTAGAATGCTATGCTCACTAGGGATAGCGTAGCAGCCGGGACAGGTTGCTATGAGCCAATAGCACCTTCTGGTTTCAGGCAGGCTCAGCCAATCTCCAAAATAAGATGGTTCAGAATTATCCAGCAGAATGTTACCAAGTGGGAAAGTTATAATGAGGGTTCTGCTGTGTATTTTGTACGTTCTCCAGCCCCACTTGAACAATGCACAGAACCATGCTGTAACAGAGGAGTAGCCCTTGTGAAATGCAGAAACGTATCTGTGTTGCTTTGCTATAATCTCTCCTTTTCAAACCCAACAAACCCCCTACTGCAGAGGAAAGACAGCCTGTGACCATCCTCTTTGTCAGCTGGTTCTATTAGCACTCACGGTGCATGGCGCTTTCTGTAGAAAAGGACATAGCCTCCTGTTTCCATTGTGAATGTATGTGCTCAATCAGGCCATGTCTGCAACACAACTGGAGGTGTGATTGCAGTGGGGGTAGGTATTCTACTTGCTTTGAGCTAGCGAGCATGCTGAAAATAACAGGGAGCTCAGCATGGGCTGTGCAAAGCCGCAGAGTTCATTGTTGTAAGAAATTAGCTGCCCAGTTGTGCTGCATTCTTATGGCAGTAGCATCCTGCACGAGGTGGGTCTGCCCATAAGAAACACCCCTTGGTCTCACTTATTTGCCCATGTTTACCTGCAAGTATAGGATTCCACTGACTGAGATGGTGAAAAGTTCACTGCTGCAGTCCAAGCCAGCCACCGTCTCCAGAGAACTGAAGACAAAAACAGCAATGTCAGTGCTGAAGTGTCTGGTGCAATGCATGTACTATCCAGAATTCACTGACTAGCCAATTATCTCTAGAAACAGTGTGTGATTGCCTCTCTTCCCCCCCCCCCTTCCCCCCAGCTCCAGACAGGGCACAATGCCCTGACAGTTTCATGCTGATTTTTATTTAAAACAAACAGATATAGTCCTCCAGCATGTCTCACCCAGTGGCCTGACCCTTGACAGCGTCTCCTCACAGAATGGTGCTGTGTGGCCAGAGGCACAAAAGGTCTCCCTGCTCCTCCATGCTGATAGATCTCTTTCAGCTATGTTCTGGAGGATTCAACCCATCCCTCATTCTGTTATGTGAGCTAAGGGGCTGGCTAGCTCACATCAGGTTAGAGTGCTTTTCCCTGCTAGGACACTGGCACACAGAGGATCAGGGAGTTTACGGCCGCAAGGGCCTATCAGATCTCCACATTTGACCTGTATTTTGCTGGTCACCTACACTCTCCCCAGCATCCACACACTCAACCCAACAACGGACATTAGAGCAAAGCCTACAGCCTGCTGGAGATGTGCCTTAGGAATAGATTAGGAGAGTGCAATGGCAGGGAAAGGATTCAGTGACAGAGCGCCAGATAATCCTGAACAGTAACATGCCACATGCTGCAGAGGAAGGTGAAAGAGCGCCAGTTAGTTTGCTCATCTGGCCTGGAGGAAAATTCCTGACTCGCTCTCTGGCCATCTATCCTACCCTCGTTGTGGCTGGAAGCCCTTACCATCTGAGGGCAATGGGATCACGTATATGAAATGAGCTGGTTCAGTTCCATTAAAGTTAGCATTCATGACGACAGTGTCAGCAGGGGCCAGTGATGGGGCAGAGTGCCTGACCTATCTTTCCATCTGAGAGGGTGTCCCTCCAGAGCACGGTAAGCCATGTTCTACTAACAAAATGTTACATATGATTAAAATACCATTTCCGGAGAAGTTGTGTGGGCAAAGACACTTTCCTAGCAATGGGGAGCTATATAGAGAGAGGGTTTTGGACATTCAAATCCCCTAGGCAGCTTTGAAAATCTTAGCCTGCTTTCTCACTACAAGCCCAAGTGGCTGCATGGCTTTTGTATGTGTGCATGCCCCTCATATGGGAATGGCAGATGCACAGGCCTTTTCTGGCACTATCCTTGGTAAAACTGGCTGCCTTTACCCTGCACCTTGTAGAGGTGAGATTTGTTTACACAGAAGTGAGAGATCTGGGGCTTTGCACTTTTTTCTGGAGTACTGCCCAAGTTCTAGCTGAGACCAGCAGATTGAATTTAATTTGGTTCCCTACATGGATGAGTTCTATGATCAGCTGACAGTAGCCAGGAAGGGACTGACACACTCCCAAATAACTGAATGGCATGACTGAAGGACTATTTCCCTGGGTTTGTGGCACCATGTTGTGAGCAGTACCACACACGGTGTGTGCACTGTGGAAATATTTTTGCTTTTAGTCACAGAACTGTAGTGATGATACTCCATCATTCTCATGCTGGCTACCCAATGCACAGGGCCTGCTATAAATGACATATCCAAGGATCAAAGTCAGATGTGGTCTATGTTGCATATTGGTAAGATGCATGAGACATTGAGGACTGGTCTACACTAAGAAATGTAGGTTGGCATAGCTAAGTCGCTTGGAGCCGGGGGGGGGGGTGTGGAAAGATTCCCACTTCCCTGAGCAATGCATTTAAACTAACATAACCCCTGGTGTATACAGCTCTGATTCAATGGGCAAATACTCCTGTCCTTATAGCTACTGCCCTGGAGGGAGGTAGATTACCTGCCCTGACAGGAGACACCACTTTAAAAGTTCATTCTGATGCACCTTCCCAAAAGGTCCTCATGCAGACAAGCCCATAACCTCGCTCTGAACCTGGCCCACAGACCATGGGTGTGATTAGAGCAGATTGAAATTGGCATTTCTATTCCTCAGGCAATTCTGATTTTTTTAAACATTTCATTCTGAAATAGAAGAAAAAGCTGAAATTTCCTATGGAATGAAAATTCCGGCTCCCCCTCCCCCTCCTTAATTATTGAAACATTTCACTTGCTGGGCTGGGAAAGGGGATGATGTGGAAGCTGCTACAGAGGATCAGGCCACCCGGAATTTCCCCTACATAGAGAATTTTCCACCAGGTCCTATCAGCCACAGTGAGGCCTGCACATAGGCGCCCAGGCACTGTGAGCCCCTGCTTTATGTGCACTCTTCTGGACACAGACAAAGCAAAACGTCTCTTCCCTGTAAAACCCGTCTGGCTGCGCTAGCAGGGAGAGCATGCCTCTACCAGGTGCACTCACACGTTGCGCTGACACAGAGACTGGACACAGATCAGTACCCGCAGACGATCTCTTGCACGCTGGGGCCCCTTCCTCTGTTGTTCTCTGTGAACTAGAAATGCAGAAGAGCGAATCAGACAGGGACATGATGTTCTCCCCTTCTGAACAGAACCCCTGTCAAGGGACAGCCTTAGGCCTCAGCCCGTGGGGCGGCCAGACACGCACACAGAGCTCGCCAGTCAGAATGTTCTGATCAGATAGCTGGGTCTGGGCCTTAGCTGGGGATAGATGCACGGTCATCAGTGGGACTACACCAAGGCACACCCACTATACACCGACTCCAGTGGAACACGGCTGATTATACCTTTGAGGTTCTGGGCCTCAGCCACCAGAGGGAGGAAGCTCAGTAACTTCAATGGAGCTATGCTGCTTCACACCAGCAAGAAGTCTGGTCCAGAGAGTCCTGGAGGATTCAACAGCAGCACCACGCTGTGAAGGCCCATAGGGAAGCTTACCGATGTGCAAGGTGGCAGTGAAGGTGTAGTACCCCGTGACAGGCGCTGTATATTGGCCACTGGTCAGGTTCAGCCCCAGGCCTCGGTAGAACACCCCTTCTTTCTGAGGCTAGTAACAGAGAAAGTCAAAACTGTGCATGCTGGGAGACACCATCCCAGCTCTACCTATTGCAGTAGGCAATGGGCACTCAGCTAAGGGGTCTGTCGCGAAACAGACATAGACTGTGTCTGCAGTGCACACAGAGGGTGGTCACAGCACACAGACTGCAGCTGTCGACACTAAGCCTCTCGCTGCCATAGTTATACTGGTAAAATTAAGAGCAGACAGACCTGCCAACTGGAGCGGGGGGAATTGCCCTGGGGCCTGGTGATTCTAAAGGGCCCAGGGCTCCCGGCCACCGCCGTTGCTATTGCGGCAGTCCTTTCAAGTTGCCACGAGCGCAGGGTGGTGCACTGCAGAGCCTCAGCTCTGAGGGCTGGGGGGTATTGGAGTGCTGGGCTACGTGGGTGGCTCTGAGAGCTAGCAGCACCAGCCAAAGCCCTGCCCCTTCCAGGATCACAGAGCCATACTACATTGCCCAGAGGCCCAGCAATCCTGTCAGTTCCCCTGAGTGCAGACCAGGGCTAGCAATGTATTTGACACATTTGTCTTGTTTCCTAGTTGTTCACAGATTATCTGAGATTGTTTTCAAATGTGTTTGTCACTCAGAATTATCCATCACATAATGCCCGCAAGCCATTTTTGATCAGAAGTGAAAGACTCTAGAAAGCGAGGATTGCCAGCTATCCAGTTTTTGACATTCCCACCCCCCCAAAAAAGCAAATATAGTACAGTTCTGTGTTTAAAAAGGGGGAAAGATCTGACAAGATTTTAAAAATGATTCGATGAGGCATGGAAACTGTTTCTGTGCTTGTTTCATTTAAGTTAAGATGGTTAAAAGCATTTTTCTTCTGCATAGTTGTTTCCAAGCTGTGCTAAGTCCATGGGATGTTGTACATTTTTGAAAAAAACAGTAAAATTTTGATCAGCGATACAAATAACTGCCATGCCTGAGGTTCTACCTTATCTAGATCTCATGTATTTTTAATCTTAGCTCTGAATTTGCTGGTTGGTAATGCTTTATTTTGGGGCTAATTAGACCATCCCTGTAATTTTTTGTATACTAAGTTACTGGTACATACTCATTGATAAACAAATGTTTGTCTGGGAATTTTAATTGATATGCAGTTGGCTAGGAGGCTCAGTGGAAGTACCTCTCCCCTCCCCCTCGGATGCCTGGCGCACACTCCTAGGCTACATCTACACTGCAGGCTTTCTGCGTAAGAACAGCCATTCTTGTGCAAAAACCTGTGGAGTGTCTACACTGCATGCGCATTCTTGCACAAGTAAATTTACAGTAAAGCATTGGAAAAGAGGGCTTCTTGTTCAAGAGTTATTCCTCTCCCCACGAGGAATAAGCCCTCTTACGCAAGAAAGCAGTGTGGACGGGCAACAGAAGTTTCTTGCGCAAGAAACCCCTATAGCTAAAATGGCCATCAGAGCTTTCTTGCACAAGAGAGCGTCCACGGTACCATGGATGCTCTAGTGCAGAAGCACATGGCAGTGTGGACACACGCGTGCGCAAGAATTTTTGCGCAGAAACTCTTGCACAAAACAGTTCTTGCACACGAAGCCTGCAGTGTAGACGTAGCCCTATAGTATGGCACAAATTGCAAGGGGCATTTGAGAGGTTAGGACCTAATCCAATGGTCACTGAAGTCAATGCGAATTTCTGCGTAGACTTCCATGGAGGTTGGATTGAAGTTATATTTACCTTCCTCTGAGAGCTCAGATGCTGGAAATATAGCTGTGTGAATGAATTATTTTTTTTAGTAATTCTCCTAAATTTGGGGGGGAGGGGATAATTTCAAGCTGAACCAAAAATATTTTTTTTCAGCAAATCAAAATGTCTAAAAGAAATTGCTTCACATCATCAAACAAAATATTTCATTTGGGCAAAACTGAAATATTTCACTTTTAAACATTTTTATTGAGCTTTTAAGATAAAGGACATTTTGAAACAAAAAGTTGTTTTGAAGGAAAGATTTAAAATGTTTTGTTTAGAAAATGCCAAGTTTTGGACACTGGTTTTTTGACCAAAACAATTTGGCAAAGTCAGCGCAAATTTGGAAAACATCTCAGTGATGCTGAGCCTGCACTTTTGCCAGGCCACATGGCACACTCCCTCCCCACTCACTATGTGATAGATGCGAAGCTCTTGCAGGGATCTCCGTTCAATGGGCAGGTTTCTCAGTATCCGGCAATGGAAGGCTGCTTCCACTCGATGTTGTGGCTGCCTCGTTGCCAACGAACCAGCAACAAGTGCCAGGATGTCATCTTCTCCTTTCTCCTCCTCACCTTCCTGGCAAGCTTCACAGGCTTTCATGCTCATCCTCTCCCGCTCCTTTACTGCCTCTGAGAGGAAACACACCCCACACACCGCACACACACCCCCTGAGAACCACTTTTAGGCGTCACCGATTTGCAAAGGGTTTTCACAAACCAATGCTCCCATTGATGTCAATGGAAGCAGGGTGAACCCTGTGTGAATGCTAGTCAAAGCCCAGCCAGCTGGCACTGTTAGGTGAGACTCAGTCATCCCACGTTCATGAGCGCAATCCCGACAAATGTTCTGTCTGGTCATTTTAAGCAGCAGTGATGTGCCCCTTGGTTTTCATTGCCGCATTGAAACTAGGACCGAGATATTAGTTTTCTGGGGGTCCTAATTGTAGATCAGTTTGATTCCTGAGGATTGAGCCAAAAAACTCTGAAGTACTGGAGATTAAACAGGGAATCAGTGTGTGATGCACAAGCACACACCTACCACGGCAGTCAGTGGAGACTCTCCAACAGGGGTTGGATTTGGGGCTAGAGCAGGGCTACTCAACTTTGGAAGCCTGGGGGCCACAATGATACCCACAGCACATGCCGAGGGCCACAACTTAAGTGTGGGTGCATATACATGCAAATATATATGCAAATAGCTTCTTTCACACTAACAGGCATGAATACAAAGATTAAGGCAAGAGTACACAACATGCAGGTCCCATTTAAGTCAGTTCTGCTGATATTAATACAATGCAATATTTACCTGATTGCCACCCATATGACAGCACTTTGAATGAGCAATGACAGTCCAGGAATTTAACTACTAAAACGCATCTCAACAGAAGACCATTCTATTGACTCCTTTTTTGTTTTGGCTTCACAACAGTCCAGGAATTTAACTACTAAAACATGTCAACCCAAACTGCACCGTGAGCCACAAACAAGTGGGCAGCATGTGGCCCATGGGCCACGTGTTGAGTAGCCCTGGGCTAGAATCTCTTTGCATGCACACACGCACATAGCTCATCACCAAGATGTGCTAGCAACTATTATTTGTGACAGAGGATGTGCACGATTGAGGTGTGGAGTTAGTCATGTCCTGATGCACACTCTGTGGGCGTATAAATCTCTGTGCTGGAAAATTGTGCTGAAGTAACCAACACACTGAACACCCACAGCTGCTCCTGGGGCTGGAGTTTGTCTGGCTGAGCACACGCACCCTTTCTGCCCTGCTCTGGTTCCGGTGACTGGGCAGGCAAGCTACGCAGCACTGCATGCCAACTTCCTGCCCACATGCACCAGACAGCAGTCACTCACTGTCCTTACCGGTCATCCCTGAGAGAGGGAAGATCAGGGTCACAAAGTGACCTCTCCCCCCCAGTAGGACATAAGCTCTTGCCCCTTCGGCGTGACACTCCCTACAGCATGGGGCACCCAGTTCTCCAACCCAGCAGGCCATGGCTGTGGAGATGCACTCAGCCAGTCAGTCCAGGCACTCACTTTCATACTATACCTTTCAGCAGCAGCCGGAAGTCCTGCAGCAATTCTTCTGGTGTCACCAGAGCTCCCGGAGGCCCTTGAGGACCAGGGGGACCTGGTGGGCCTGGCGGGCCAAACTGGAACCCCAGACAGAGCACAGAGCTGGTCAGTTCCATTTGCCTTTAAATTAGGGCACAGCTAGACAGTGTAGAGCCAATGACTCATAGAAGATACGGGCTAGAAGAGACCGCAGGAAGTCATCTAATCCAACTACCTGCTCAAGGCAGGACCAACCCCGACTCAATCATCCCCACCAGGGCTTTATCAAGCCAGGCCTTATAAACCCGCTAGGGATGGAGATTCCACCGCCTCCCTAGGGAACCCATCCCAGTGCTTCCCCACCCTCCTAGGGAAATAGTTTTTTCCTAATATCCAACCTAAGCCTCCCCCCGTAACTTGAGACCATTGCTCCTCGTTTTGCCATCCATCACTACTGAGAAAACCAACCCCGAACTGACCCCAGGGGCACTCCACTTGATACCAGGTGAAAACTAGATATTGATCACTGCCCGCTGAGTCCGATGATATAGTTCTCACACTGTGCTGCTTTCAGTTTGTGTCTACAGCCTTGGGGGTATGGCCCTGTCACTGCGTCTTGGTGGAAGTAGGCTGAAGAACCGAGTGCAGCAAGACAGTGTTACAGGGTGCCCAGGCTGTCAGGGAAAGCAGCCTCAGTGGGGTCTGGGAACATCGGGTGACAGTCCCAAAGGGGTCACGACCTGTCCCAACTGTATAAAAAGTTTTGCTAAAGTCAAGGTCTCTCACTCACACCAGTTCCCCCATAGGCATAGAGCCAGTTGTTTTTGTGCTAGAAGGCAATCAGAGTGGTCAGGCATGACTTGCCCTTGGGAATTGGCATGAGAATGACTCCATCCCACAGTGCCAGCATCCAGGCAGCCACACCCTGGCACCCCTCCCCTTCCCACTGCCCGAAAGGGCACCAGTCTCTGCTCAACTCTGTGCTGGCATCTCAGCAGTTTGGCACCACTGCTGGTTGGGTCAGTGTTTTCAGCCCCATTCCCAGTGTCTTCTCTGGGCTCAGAAGGAACGGGGCTGTTACACTAGGCATGCAGGCGGCCCTGATCAGGTTCACTGGGGTGTGGCACAGTGGGCTTGGCCAGGGTTCTCCTTGTGGGGCGGGTTGCAGTGGGCAGAGGCTGAGGAGCTCTGTGGAGAGGGGCACAGTGGGCCTATGCCAGGGCTTTGGGGGGGGGGGGGAGAGTACAGCTGGTACAGATTGGAGCTCGGGGGGGGGGGGGGGGAGGGCATTGCAGCAGATCCAGAATCCTTTGTGGGAAGGTGACAGTGGGTCTGGGCCAGGGCTCCCTAGGCTGAGTTGCACAGACACTGGTATGTGACTATGTACCTTGAGTGTTTGGGATTTGCCTTTGCCCCGTTTCTTGCTGTTCACCCCTTTGTTTGATTGTTTCATAAAGAGCATCCAAGCATCCCGGGGGTCAATGCTGCGTGGCCGCTCAGGGACAGATTCCTGTGAGTGATACCAGAACAAGCACAGAGAAAGCAATGGGTATCTGGGCAGCTGGGACACAGGCGGGTGCCATCCTGCATCACTGCTTCTAGAGCATCCCTGACAGGTGTTTGTGGAAGCCCCATCATTGCAGGCTTTTAAGAATAGGTTGGACAACCTCCCTTGGGAGCGTATTCCAGACCTTCATTATCATGAGAGTGGACACTTGACCTAAATCCTGCTTGCTGCAAATTAATTTCATTACTTGTCCTATCATCAGTGCCAATGGAGAATAACTGATCCCTGTCCTCTCTATACCAGCCCTTAATGCAGGGGGGTCTCAAATTTTGTGATACAACGACCCCCCCCCCGCTAAGTTGCTCACAACCCCCCTCTAAGGTGCTCGCGACCCGCTGGGAGCTCAGGACTCTCAGTTTGAGAAACGTGGCCTTAACATATTCGACGACTGTTATCAAGGCTGCCCTCAGTTGTCTTTTCTCATGACTATACACACACTTTTTTTTTTAAACTTTTCCTCATAGATTAGTCTAAACTTGTTATAAATTTGTTGCGCTCCCCAGTTTGTCCAGTTAGTACCCTTTCCAACTGGTCAACTTAATTAAATTTGTACACCACTATAAAATCCCCAGCTACTTTTTGCAGTTCTACCACCTAGCCAGTTAGTCCCCATTTTGTAGTTATGCATTAGATTTTTTTTTTCTTATACAGTGTGGTACTGTGCATGTGTCTTTAACAAATTTCAACTTGTTGATTTCAGACCAATTCACCAAGATCACATTTAATTCTAACCCTCTCCTCCAGCATGCCAGGTTGGTGCCCCTCCCAATATTTTATAAGCACACTCTCCAGTCCATTAACCTAGTCATTCGTGAAAATACTGACTAGCACCAGACTCAGAACGGAACCCCTGCAGTACTGCCTAAGGTTGCCAGGTGTCCGGTGTTGAACCGGACAGGCTGGTATTTGCGCCTTCTGTCCGGTAAAAAAATTCAGAAAATACCAGACATCTAAAATGTCCAGTATTTTCTGTTTTTCTCGCGGTCCAGCTCAGGTGCCCGACAGAAGGCCGCTTGGGACATGCAGCGCAGCTTGCGCTGGCTGAGGTGGAGGGAGGGGGGAGCGGCCCAGGCATTAAAGGGGCCACAGCTGCATTTTGGTCCTTGGGTGTTTTTTTTGCTCACTAGATTTTTTTTTTCCGCAGTGTTTTTTTTGGAGGGGGGGGGGCGGTCAGTATTTTTTGTGAAACCGTTTGGCAACCCTATACTGCACTAGATATGCCCTCCCAGTGTGATGGCAAACAGCTGATAAGGAGTCTTTGGTTGTGATCTTTCAATCAGTTGTGTACCCACTTTATGGCAGTTTAATCTAGACTGCATTTCTGTAGTTTGTGCATGTCATGTGGCACTATGTCAAAAGCCTTACTACCAATCCAGACATATCATATCTACAGCTCCCCCACTAGCCGCTAACGCTGCCAAAAAAGGAAATTAGGTCAATTTGACATATTTGTCTGGGAGGATAAGAAGAAGGGTTTTTACAGGTATGTTAGCAACAAGAAGGTGACTTACTGAATGGGGAAGGCAGCCTAGTGACAGATGATGTGGGAAAAAGCTGAAGCAAGGCTTTTTTTGCCTCTGTCTTCACAGACAAGGTCAGCTCCCAGACTGCTGCACTAGGCAGCGCAGTATGGGGAGGAGGTGGGCAGCCCTCAGTGGAGAAAGAACAGGTTAAGGGCTATTTAGAAAAGCTGGACATGCACAAGCCCATGGTACCCAAGTGTATACATAGGCTGGGAAGAACTCAGTTTATGATGAATATTATCAATGTTTATTTGTAACCATTTGTTTAATTTTAGCAATTTAAATGTCCACATTTGCAGAAAATGGTGGTGGGGTGTCTGCTAATGCCAACAGACGACGTAATTCCAAATGTGAAAGCTTTACATCTGTTAAATCACAAATTGTAAATATCCTGTGGCAAACAATGCAATGTAAATAGCCTTAAATCAAAATTCAAATAATTTCACAGGCAGCATTTTTCTTACTTTGCCTAGCTGTAAATGTCAGTGATCATCAATGGAAGTACTGTTTCCTTGGTTTGTGTGTGTGGCAAAACCAACATTTATTGACATTTACCAATAAAATGCAAATCCTTCCAAGCCTGCATATCCAACAGGCCAGCACTGAGCTTCCTTGCAAGTTGATTTGGGGTAAGAACAGACCTGCATGATCACAGAAGCTGAATTTTTAATGTGCCGTTCATGGCGCAGCACTGCCATGATGCCGGAGTTGTGTTTTAAACAAGTGATCTGTGCACGGCTGCTGCAGTTGGGCATAGCCTAAAGATCTCAACTCATTGCCATGGCTAGACTCACAGCTGGCCCACTTTTCACCTGCCTTTACATCCACAGTGAGCCAAGCACTGTGGACTCTCCCAGCCTCTCGGAGCAGGCCCTGCTGGCAGAACCCCCAGGTCAACAATTTTTTTAGCAGTTAAAGTGCCTCATTGCTGACGATTCAACAAGCTGCCCTAGCTGGGCTCCCCTAGCTGAAGGGGTTTGCGACTCTCCCTAGCCCCATGTTGGGGCATTGTTGGGATGATGCCAATGAAGGCCCGTGGGGGTTGGGTAGGATATAAAATAAAATGCCTGCCCAACAGGAGCAGCTGGCATCACTAACCAGATGTTTTCCACCCATTCACAATCTAGTGCAGCGATTCCCAATCGCTGGGCCACAGCCTGACCCCTTGCTGCAAGGCCGTGACGGCTCTGGGGTACGCGGCTCCCGCCGCGGTTGTTGGGAGAGGGGTGTCCTGCCCCACCTCTAAGCCAACATGCACTGGGCAGAGGCAGGGTCTCCTCCCGGACGTGGAAGAGCGCTTTGCTGCGTGGCGGGAGGGCCAGGTGGCGCCCGGCACGGCAACCATAGAGCAGCCGCCACCCAGGCAGCACCACTGAGCTGGCAGCTGGGAGGCAGTGCAGGGCTAGGTGAGGGGGACAGGGCAG
Source organism: Pelochelys cantorii (assembly GCA_032595735.1). Lineage (NCBI taxonomy): Eukaryota > Metazoa > Chordata > Testudines > Trionychidae > Pelochelys > Pelochelys cantorii. Next base: position 56,746,806 of record CM064335.1, read on the forward strand.
GCTCAGAGGACTCCGGGGGTGGGGCTAGTTCTGGGGGCTATAAGAGGTTGGGGGGGGCTGGTGCTGGAAGGCTCTGGGGGTGGGGCTAGTGTTGGGGAGCTCGGCCTTGAAGAGGCAGGGAGCTGACACTGGGGGGCACTGGGACATCTGGGAGTGGGGCTAGAGTGGAGGGGCTATGGGGGCAGGGGTGGCACTGGGGGGGCTCTGGGGATGGGGCTAATATTGGGGACGGGGCTGGCACTGGTGGGAGGCTGGGTGCAGTGGGGGTTGGGTGCAGTGGGGGGGTCTGGAACCAGGAGGCTGGCACTGGGGGGGGTCTGGTGGTGGGAGGCTGGCATGGGGGGGTTGGGTGCATGGGCCCCTGGGGTCATTGCCTGGCACGAGGAGTGGGGGGCTCTAGGGGTTAGGACTGGCAATGAATATGCAAATATGTAAATAAAATGTTACCTGTTTGCCTAAAGTTTGTGAATGGGTTTGCTGGTCCCCAAGATAAAAAAGGTTGGGAGCCGCTGATCTAGTGGATGCAGCTTCCAGCTTTCCCCTGATCTGAGAGCATAGGAACGAGGGTGAGAATTCTCTCTCCTGAGCAGCACTGCGCTCACCCAGGAGAGAGCTTACCCTGTCAGTAGCACTTTAGTTACTGCTTGAACAGGTAACTGGAAATGGATTCTGGCCGGTAAGGACTGTCTCTCCTGATCCGTCAGCTGCTCCAACAGGACAGAATATGTGAGGGCTGGAGTTTAGGGCTCCTCTTAGAGCAATTCAATGAGGGCTGCAGTTTTATCCTTCAGAGCTTCTCTGCGCTCGTGTAGGGATGTGGGAGTTGGTGTCTGAATGTGCACTTAAATTTTCTGGGATTATTGCTGCAGATCTGGTGATGGCGTACTAGCCTTCTCCTGGCCTCTTGGGTTAAATTATCTTAGCCTCTCTCATACCTGCTTATAGGCCCTTCTTACAGTCAACCCTGCATTTAGCCCATTGGATTTGGACAACCAGGAACTCACAATTGCTTTTTTTGTAACATACGAATGAAGGGTGAGTGAAAGGCTACCCACTTAAAAAGTGATCCAAGGATTTTTTTTGTACAATGCACTATCGACTTTTGGAACTGATTGCCACAAGGTAGGAATGTAAAGTGGTAACCAGTTAATCTGTTGCTTACAAGGGTAGTGGGTTAACCAGCGTCCAAAAGGCTGCAGCAGCCCTCCACCTGTGGTGTGCAGTGAGTAGTGGGGGAGGCTATTGCAGCCTGGCCAGGCCCACTGCACTGTGCCCACTGTGCAGGCCGGTAAACTGGTTAAACATAGGCTATGTCTACACTGGTGGCTTCTTGCGCAAGAACATCTTGCACAAGGGTTCTTGTGCAAGAAGTCTTGCGCAAGAAAATGTCCACACTGCCATGTGCGCGCTGTGCTTTTGCACAAGAGCTCCCATGGCAGTGTGGACACTCTCTTGCGCAAGAAAGCTCTGATGGCCATTTTAGCCATAGGGCTTTCTTGCGCAAGAAATCCCTGCCGAGCGTCCACGCTGCCCTCTTGCGCAAGAGCTCCTGCGCAAGAGGGCTTACATCTGATAAAAAAGAGCGTAGCTCTTGTGCAAGGAGCCCTCTCTTACCACGCCGTACTGTAAATTTACTTGTGCAAGAGCGGGCGGGCAGTGTAGACACTCTGCAGATTCTTGTTCAAAAATGGCTGTACTTGCACAATAACCCGCCAGTGTAGACATAGCCACAGGCTGTGTCTATACTGGCACGATCTTGCGCCAGAGCTATGCAAATGAGGCTCAGCGTGGAATATCGCCGAGCCTCATTTGCATAACTAATGAGCCGCCATTTTTGCGGAAGAGGCTCTTGCACAAGACGGCGCTGTCTACACTGCCCCGTCTTGTGCAAGAAAAACCCTCTTGCGCAAAGCCGTTATGCTGATTATTTTCAGGCATAATGGCTTTGCGCAAGAGGGTTTTTCTTGCGCAAGAAGGGGCAGTGTAGACAGCTTCATCTTGCGCAAGAGCCTCTTCCGCAAAAATGGCGGCTTATTAGTTATGCAAATGAGGCTCGGCAATATTTCACGCTGAGCCTCATTTGCATAGCTCTAGCGCAAGATCATGCCAGTATAGACACAGCCATATAGTTTAACTGATTAACATTTTAAACAGGATTTTACATCCCTACCACATGGGATTAGTGAGGCCAAGAACGTAGTTGAATTGAAATAAGGATTCATAGTTAACCAGAAGGACATTAATGGTGATATTAGATAGCATGCAACATTTTAGAAGGGTGCTCAAACCTAATGTTTCAAGATAAGAGCCATGCCTAACTGCTGGGGAAAGGAAGAAACTGTCTCTCCATAATTGTCCATGATGAGGATTCTTGCCCCTGCCTCTGGAGCATATGTACTTGGAGACAGGTTGCTGGCTAGGTGACCACAGGTCCATCCACTGCAGTACTTTTGTGTGACAGTTTATCAGAGGTAACCTGGAAGCTGCAAGACAAACCCTGTGGTTGTATATTACCAACAGAGCTGAGAACATGGTTGCTCTGAAAACTATTTAAGACACAGCTAGAAAAGATTCAGGGCACAGGCTAATATTTTATGAGTCAGTAGGGTTGCTTTCAGAGCGCTTGGTCTTGCCCCCTTACTGTGCTAGGTTCTCAATGCAGTCTCATGGCAAATGTCCATTGCTCATTGACAGAAAAACAAGTGTAATAACTCAAATTCCCCAAGTAGATTTTACACAACTGCATTCACTCAGATCAGAAATTCGATTCTCTGCGATTTACCCACTTTCCTGCTTTGGTTGCCCTGAGTTTTGATCTGTACTCAATTCCCTAGAACTAAATGCAGGTAGAAGTGCTTACCGGGTCGTTAGAGGCAGGCAGAGACAGGCTGCTTTTCCCCTGGCCTGTGGGATATTCATTCCACTGGGATTTCTTCTCTCGGCTTCTTCTGCTTCCGAGTTTTTCTGACTCCACTGAGCCAATGCATGAGGCCACTGCCAGGAGTCCCACACACAATAATAGGAGCCAGCAGCTGGCAGGGAGGGATCCAGCCATCCTTTAACACAAGGCACCAAAGAGGTGGTGCTTTTTCTCTGGGAGCCAGAGTTTCTATGGCCACCCAGAGCCAGGCTTTGTCCGTAGGAGCAGAATGAAATCAGACTGTGTCCCGTCAAGAGTGGCGTGTTTGGGGGAAGAGATACTTCAGCAATGTCAGGCCTCGCCTCCCATCAGTGCCAGCTCAGGGGACAGGTCGGCACTCAACAGCTAAGCCACTTGGCTCCAGGAGGGCACATTGCATCCTACTCTGGGAGGAGAAAGCCCATTGTTTAGGCTCAGGGATCCCTTCGAGAAATGCTCCTGCGCTTCAGAGCGCTGCCCCTCCAATCTGGTCGTGAGAGCTTGGACCAGGAGTCTGGGTGTGGGCTTAAAAAGCCACTGACTGGGGCTGAGTCCACCTGGGAGCGGGTTCCCTCCCGTGGTTTGCTTGCCTCCTTTCTCGGGCTGCCTTTGGAGCAGTAACACAGTCTCTGCCCAGCAGCTCCTGTGCTCCTTCCCGTCACAGTTGGCAGGGCTGGGGAATGCCCACTTTCTCTGCTGGTGGCCCTCTCGCCAGCCTGGCCCTGGCCGGGACCTGAGGCTCGTGAGAGAAGCCTGTGCCTGGCGCACTGCCACCTCTGCCTGGGCCTCTGGGGGTTCTGCTCCTGGCGCAGCAGCCCTGGGCTGTCTCCATCTGATAGTCCCGCTTGCATCCGCTCCTTTTAATAAGCTTGAATTCCCCGCCTCATAGGCACTCCTGGGAGCCAGAGAGCCCCCTCCTGGCTCCCAGAGCTAGGTGCAACCGTCTCTAGCCTCTGGCTCCACGAGCTAGTGTCTTTGGCAGCTGGAGCCGTGCGCAGAGGCTCTGTGGCAGCTGCTCAGCGGCTCAGCCATGCATGCTATGTGCAGGGCCCCCCGCAAGGGCTCGGAAGCAAAGGCGCAGCCAGCAGCCTCTAGGCTCCTTTCAACCCATGATGATTTGACAGTGACCCTCACTGTGCCTCCGGCCACCTGCTCATCCCAAGGGACGATGGCCCTGTGCAGCCGTCGAAGAGCTAACTGCAGCTGGGGCTCTGCAGGTGCTATGCAAAGTCTCAGTGGGGCCATCGGATAGTGGTGCTCAGGGGACAGCTGGAGGCTCTGCGTCACTCCCCAGATCCTTGCTGCCAGCGCCCCCTGGCTAGGGCTAGACGGACAGGGCTGTGGTGGGCATGGACTACTCCACTCAGCACCACAAGGCGATCTCGCCTCCAGTTACCAGGAGCATCGAGGGCTGTGCCATGTTGGCGGGTGCTGCGCTCTTAGGAAGGTGCGAACCTGCTCAGTTTCCTGCAGCAGCTGGGACACACTAGGTCCCCTCTCCTGACTAGGCAGCAACAGTGGCCAGGGCTATCCTAGAGTGGGATCAACCCTGCCTAGGGCATGGAAGTGTCTGGGCCAAGCTTGAAGCCAGGAGTCTCCTTCCTTGGGGCTTGGGGTTAAAAGTAGGGATGTGAAAATGCATGTAATTAAGTAACTGTGTATCCATCAGTGGTTACCCGGGTACTTGCAAGGTGGCACTCAGCTCCCTGGGAGCTGGCTTCCCCTGGTCCCCAGCTGGCAGACTGGGGCAAATCCCCATGCCCCGACCATGCTCCCCAGAAGACATGCTGGACAGGCAGAGCAGAGCAAACCCCTACTCCAACCCTGCTCCCCAGCAGGGGCACTGGGCAGGAAGAGCAGGTCAGGGAGCAGGAGTGCCCATTATTTCAGGGCCCCCAATTGGCTGGGGCCCCTGGGCACAGGTCCCATTGGCCCAGTGGCTAATTTGCCACTGCATATGACTGATGTGATGGCAAATTATTCCCCCTTATCTCTGAGCACCGCTTTGTGGTTGGGGGCCTAACACCAGAATTAAATCCCACATCCCCTCTTGGTCCCTAAGATCAGCGTAATTGGCTCTCTTCCCTTAATAATACCACCTTGAGGTCAGATTGTTACAAACTAAATAACGCACAACCAAAGGCTTCAGTCTGACTGTGGCTCACCACCAGTGCAGGTAGGCTTTAAAATCCAACAGGTTCCAGCCCACTGATGTAGCACATACCACACTCTGGCATCTGTCACCACGCCCAGGCGCATCTTTGGCTTTCTCCTGTCCTGCTGCCAGGACCTCTCTCCCCCAGCTCTCCAACTGGAATGCCACCCCCCCCCCCCACTTAATTCTCCAAACTGGGGCACTGGTGCTGGCACTGAGGCGCTGGATCTGCATCATACAATGGGACCAGCTACTCTGTGACAGGAACAGCCATACCGCACAAATAGTGCCCTGTCACACAGTGCATGAGCAACTTGGAGCCAAACCTGCGGTGGAAGAAACAGCAGCCAATGGTACATAGAGAACAATGCATCGCAATCACAACCCCTTTGTGCCGCTGTGCTCCATATCAACTCAAAGTCTGTCCTGTCCCCATGGCTCCTGCTGCTACAGGCCTGGGCCAGCCTGTGGCCCCCTGCCATGAGTACTGTAACCATCTCGCTCCAGCCCCCCTTTTCTCCCTCCCCACTGTCAAAATACGGCAGCTGTGCTCCTCTTTTCCCCAGTGACCCTGACGCCCTTCCCTGCCCCTCTGGTCTCAGCTCACCAAGTGCCAGCTCTTTTCCTCCCGCACCCTTGCTCGTATCCTGTGCACCACACAGGGCTCTTGGCCTGCTGCACCCTACGGGACTGGGCTGAAGCCCAGAGCGCCTGCTGGGAATCTTTCTCTTGATGTGCGTGGGCTGTTTCTCTCCCTCAGCTAGCTCAGAAGTTACCTGCTTCCGCTCCTGAGCAAGCTGGCCTGTGCACACAGATCATGGCCATCTGCCTGCATGCAGCGCCTGTGTGTAGCTATGCTGGGGCTGCATTCCCACGTGGCAGCAGCATTGTTCACGGTGTGTGTCAGCACGGCACCCACTCTTCTAGCCAGGGGATCAGTGTGTATGCGCTTACTTGCTGCCACAGTAACGGCGTGGTGCTGGTACTCGCGGGGAGGACGTCCCCAAGAGGCTGTTACCCAAGGGCTAACTAGGGTTGCTGAACATTAGTGCGCTTGGCAGGGAGAGTAATTCCAAGGACTAGCGGATACAGGTGGAGCCATCGCTATAGCCACAGCTAGGGCTGTGAATTGTTAACCTGAGAGGGCTGGCGGCAGGGGGCGGCGCCAGCCTGCCAGGGCATGCTGTGGGGGGCAGTGCGCCAGTCCAGCTGGAGCAGCCCCCATCCGTGGGGAGCCCGGCCTGGCCACAGACGTGCACTGTGGGCAAGGGTGTGTTTAACCGGTTACCTGAGTAAATGGGATTCTAGATCCCTAGCTACAGCCCCCTAGGCATTTGGGTCAGGCACTTGGGCGCCCTGGAGCAACACGAGTCAGCTGACACAGTCTGGTGCTTGGGCCTGTGACATCATTAACCCCCCTCCAGCAGGGTGATGCTCTGGCTGGAGGCTCACGGCGCTGACTTGGGCTTGTTGCCATGTGACCAAGTTGTTTTCCTAAACAGTGAGCAGTATTCATGATGTCACAGGGCTGCCAGCGGGCCAGAGCTAATTGGGTTAGTCTCCAGCAAATCCACATGTAATGGTATCGCTGTGCTGTGCCATAGCCTGGTAGGGCAGCACAAGTGCCTGCGCACATTGCTGCATGGCACTGAGGCAGGGCCATTATTACGCAGGCTTGGTGAATAAAACCAGTGTGGTCTGACCCCTGGAGTGGCCATAGAGGTCAAAGGGCTTGCGGGATGCAGACCTGGCATACAGAGCAACCAGCACCCAGTTTAGAATGCCCCTTCCTCAGCCATCAGCTGGTGTGTTTAACCTAAGGGCTGTGTTGCTGGGCACTGGTGAGGCGTCGCAGATGGGACAGATGTATGGGCACATAAAGGGCTCAGGGAGCGAGTGGAAAGCCGGACTCGTCTTCTTCGCCACACTCCAGTGAAATCTAATCCTCATTCTTGAGCTCTTGTGTCACGCCCTTGGCCCACAGCGCCCAGCAGACTGATGTAGCCAAGCTGTTTGCTCATGCGCCCCCGTCAGAAGGCCTGGCCTTGTGGATGAAGTCATGGGAAATGAACCCTCCAGCCTTCCCTCAAAGCAAAGCAATGCAGATGGGAGTCAGTGTGTGGCCTCTTGCCTGTCTATGGGACGCCCCCCTTGAGACTCAGCAGTCAGTAACCAAGTGCATCTAACCCAGCCAACCATTGGCAGGGCCTCCCCATCCCACACATGCCTGTGCAGCCAAGAGACAGCTGGGCATGGGGAACTGGGTTCCTGTATGCTATTGCAGGCTGGTTGCCTCCGTTAGCGCCTATGGGGTCTAAGGGTTATGCAGGGCATGTAAAATGAGCTGTGAGCAAATCCTACACCTGGCAAGGCCACTTGGCTCTGTTGTTTGCAGGTTGTAAAGCAGGGGGGTGTGTGGGGGGGGGGAGGAGGGGGGCAGAGAAATGCAGGCCACTCAGCAAAATCTTGAATCATCTCTAGGAAAGGCATCAGAAAGGGTATGGTCACTGCCAGCTGCAGCTCTGTGACAACTCACCTGTGACCGCTGGGCTGGGACTAGGGGCCTGGCAGCAGCCTTTCCAAGCAAGGGTTCTGAATCACTCACTATGCCATGGCCTGTCGCCAGCTCCCCGTCTGTCCTAGCAGCGCCCACTGCGAGGGCTGTTCTCTGTCTGAGTGGATGCCATCAATATCTGTGTAGGGCGAGGGGGCGCCCTCACCTTACGAGGGAGCAATAATCCACCAGGACAGGAAAGCCAATGCATGGGCCGAGCGCATAGTGAGCACACTACACTCCTGCTTGTGCCACGCGTGACTAGTGCTAGTTTAGCTGTCACACCGTGCGGTGGCATTTCTAAAACAAGCCCAAGCAATGGTCCCTTATTTTAGCTGAAGTCTTAACCAGGCCATGAGCAAACACCCTTTAAGCGACTCCCTCTGAGAAGGGACAGTATTGCCACCACTCAGGCATTATTGGGTGGGGGGGATTCAGGGAGCTCAGCCTGTGAACGTGTCTCTCCTGAAGAAGTGGGTTTTACCTGCAAAAGCTCATGCTACTATCGATATATTTTTGTTACGCTAGGGTGCTACAGGACAACTCATTGGGTTTTTTTTAAGCATCTGTGATTCACCCAGCTATGATTAAGGATGTATAACCTGAGCTACAGCTGAATTCACACCTTGCAATGCAGTCTTGAACTCAGTGGGGGGAGATGGGGGAAGCTCAGGAATGGGAGAAAGACCACTGCTGCCCTGTAGTGAATGGAATCAGAACTGCTCCTCTGTGCTGTGTGTACAGCCTGGAAGTTAAGGTGGTAGAGGCCTGGGCCTTTGAGGCAGGCATAGCTGAGTTCTCTCCCCCCTGTCACCTGCAGTTTTGAGTGGTTTGGGTATGGAGCGCAGTGCCCTGCAGGGCAAAGGGCCGTGACTCTGTTCCAGTATGGGCGAGGTCTGAGGCCAAGGGGCCAGTGCAGACACAAAGCCAGAGCCGAGCCAGCCCACGGCACACGTCCAGTCTCAGCAGGTTGGAAGCGGTCAGAAAGCAAAGAGGGTGGATGTCTCATTGCTCAACCTTGGCTCCAGTGCACTGTAAGAAGAGGACCCTGAGCAGCAGGCAGAGCAGTGACAGTGGAAGGAGAACAGTACAGTAGCAGAGCTGGGGGCAGCTGCTTGTTTGTGTTGTGCTGAAATAGTGCTTCGTTCCTGGTTACAAATGTGCTCAGAAGAGTAAACAGTGAGACACACGCGTGCCACTTTTCTGTTTCCACAGACATCTGCTTGGAGTGGGTACAAATTGGGACCGCAGGTCCCCTCAAATGATCTCAATGTGGTTACAGTCATAGGGGCACACCCAGCACATTGGGGGCCACATCCTTCGAGCTGCTGCGGTCTGAGTGTTGCCAGAGCGGCATGGAGTGCCTTTAGAGTTGCCAGGAAGAGGCCATTGTGGATTCCCCAGAGCAGGCAGAATCCTGGGCTAGCATAAGGAATGTGCCTTGCTGCTGACTGCCACTCCCTGGCCAGCCACAGTCTGGCAAGGAGACTGTTCTAACTCTTGCAACTTAGAGCAGTCCCGTGTCTCCTCTAAGTTGTGCCAGGCCACAGTTTGGCCCCTGGCCAGCCCTGGATGGGGGAGAGACATAAAGGAGATTTAGAGCTACCCACTAGATATACTGAGCATGAGCCTGGCAAGGCTGAACAAGGCATCCTCCATTTTTTACGTAAGAATTTTTTATTTCACTAGGAACACAATTCTACTGAGCCCATCAAATCCCGCATAGCTGCTGATATGCAGCAGAAAGCTGCCAGCTCCCAAGAGTCACTCTGAAGGAAATGCCTTTGTCTAGCATGATGCCCATTACAGTTACTTCGATTAGATGTGTAACACAGAGCGTGGTAAGTTCCCACCCTGGTGCAGGTTTGCAGCCAGCTGTGAGCAGGATGCCTGGGATCTGGCTTTACCTCAGCTGCTCAAAAACCAGGGAAACTCAACATTGTTGCTGTTTTGTGGGATTTGACATTTTTTTTCATAAAATTTTCTCCTGGCGTTTTTGTCCAAATCATTTCCCAAACATCACGTTTAACAGCAACACCAGGATTCAGTCACAGCTTTGATAAACAGCTCGGGCTGACGTAGGCACATTAGCTCTGCTCATGTTAGCACCTCAAGTTAGCAGCCTGGACACCATGGCCTGAGGGTGGCTTAGGCAACTCCCCAAGCACAACCCAGGCTGGGGTTCCTGGGTCTGCCCTGCTGCTATTTTACCTGTTTGCTCAAGCAGAGCGAGTGTGCGGCTATTAGCCCAAGCTGGGAATCGGATGTGCCAGCTGCCGTGTAGTCAACCCTCCTTCTCACTGACTTGGTGAAACCTGCCCCAAAAAGCCTTTGGGGGAGAGGCTCTTCTCTAGGAAGTTTGTCTGGAGAGGGAACTGGTCACCCCAGGCTGCGCTGTGTCAGGGTGATAGAGCAGCACGGGAGGATTTTGTAGCGTCATGGCAGATGGCGCAGCTAAATCATAGCCCAACTCTGCGAGAGGCGCCCCAGGGAGATGCTGATGTCTTCAGACTCCTGCTCAGACTTGATGCACCAGTGGCTGCTCTCAGTTTCGCGAGCGTAAATCCAGAATAAGTCAGTGGAGTCACTCTGAATTTCACTGGGAACAGAACATGCCCCACAGCACAATGCTCAGTGAACATGGAGGACAGGCCTGACGAGCTCAGCTGTAGGCTTTGAATCTGGATTGTAGGTGAAGGATTCATCTGTAGGGCTGCCAATCTGAAACCCTTTTGAAAGAAACAACAGGCCTGCAGGTGGGGGGAAAATACCAAATACCAGGCCCTTTTCTTACTGCTCATTAGTATTGCTGAGAGCGAACTGCAGATGGCAGCAGCAGAAGCGTTACTCTTTTCTACTAGCGCAGCAGCTCTCCTGATTCAGTAGTGAACAGAAGCTGTCCGAGTGGGCTGGGCTAGTTAGCACCCCCCACAGAGAGTACTACATAGAATGAATCTATAGAACAATCTGGCTATCACTTCTGATAACCTCCAGAGGCACACGCAGCACAGGCTTCACCAGGATTACACTCAGCACCCTCTGAGGTGCTACAGAAATCTAGTTTCAGATTCAGAGTCCCCTTACGGCAGTTTGTCTCAAGCATCTAGTCCAGGTCAGTCGGAGTTGCTTTTTTCCCTATTCACAACGTATAAACAGGCAGAGCCTGCAGGAGCCTCACAGGACATAGTGCAGAGTCTTTGGAAGTGACAGACAACAAATAAATTAAGAAACCAGACCCACCACTGCCACAGAAGCGTTGTGTTTCAAGCTCATTTCATGAGCTAGGCTTAGGGATTTCAGTGTGTAATGCTGACTGCTCCCAGCAGGTGTCACTGTACAGAAGGCAGGCTAAGTACCTCTGATCTAAGGTGAATGCAAAAATATGTGCAAAAAAGGTGATAATTCAAACAAATAAGCTGTTGCGTGCCTTTCCATATCCTGGACAGGACCATTTTGCCCTGAGTTAGGGTCCCAGCCTCTCCTATCAGACATGATTTCCCAAGAAGGGCTCCATCCACTTTGAAGTGTCCATGAAGATGGAGGCAGAACTATGGTAGAGCCAGAGGCAGGGCAGGGCTCCCTCCCTTGTCCAAATATCCTTGGCACAATCATAAACTTCCATCTCCACCCGGTAGTCACCATCCAGTCCCTTCCAGTGCCCACCTGTCACAAAGAGTTTGCCTCCCAATGGCACCATGCCTCCGTTTTCATGCAGCATGTGAAGCAGCTGTACCTGTAGGAGATATCAGTCATGATCGAGGGCTGCAGCCCATTAACTCATCATGATACATGAAATCACAGGCTGTGTTTGACAAGAAGCATTTTTTGCTAACTGCGCTTGCATACCTAGAATTCGTGGGGTTGCCAGTTGAACTACAGCAGCACTTTGATTGTATGCAAAGGGTGCTCATGGCTCACAGTCAATGCTGTGTGCAATCAGCACACACCTCATTTGACATGCACTGGCTTTACATGGGTGTCACTTTAGTAATAGCGGTGGGAAAAGAACTGCATTACCAGAAACCAGTGGAATCTGGCAACCCTGCGCGTGGGCAACAATAAACAAAATGTCTTGGCCCTGCATGGAACCCTGGTGGGCTACAAGTTGCCCATTGCTGGTCTAGGCTGAGCCAGAACTCTGGGTTCCACTGTGCTAGGCACTCCACACACCAGGAAAGCAATGGCACTTTCTGGGAACTTGCAGGCTTTGACAAGAGCTAAGACAGGGTGAGAACAAGCTGTGCGGAGGGGCAGGGTGTCCTGACCAAAGCAATACCCAGCAGTTGCAGGACTTACTGACCCCAGACACCAAGGCAGCTGGGTAGGATGACATGAAAGAAACAAAGTGAAGCTGAGGCTGGAACTGAAATCAGCCAAGTTACAGCCCATCCTATCTGCCTGCTCTCCCCACTTTGCACAAGGATACTTGGTCAAGCTAGCTCTGGCTTGGCCTTGATGCTGCTGCTAGAGCTGTGCAGGGTGACATCTGCTCTAGCTGTCTGCTCTGCAGGCAGAGAAGGAAGGAAAACAGTTCATGCTGCTCTGAAAGAGTTAACCCATCCCAGCACTGGAACCAATGGGTGACCAATGGGGCACTAACCCTTATTCATAGGCAGAAAAAAAGGGAGGTGAGCTAGGGCGAGATTGGCAGGGACCTCTCTGCACCTGTCTGGAGTATGAGGGATGGGCAGCTTGGTCAGCTGAGCACTGACGCCATGTGAACAGCTGCAGCAGGGTTTCAGAATGATCTTGTGTAACCCAACCCTGCAACAACATTACACACAGCTCTACGAAGGCCAGTGGGGCCCAGGGAAGTGCTGCTGCCTGGCACCCCCTCACTCCCAGTCAGGCCTTGATGGGTCTCTGGGATAAATGTTTGGGGGGGCTAGATCAAAGCCCCCTGCTCCCAGTTTCCCTTTGGCTGGAGATTCAGAGAAGAGGAGTAGCCTTGGTTTGAAATTCCCATTCCCAGGGACTTGGTGGTAGAAGCAGCAATGGCTGGGATTTTACTTTGAGCTGTGGGGAAACGAGTTCGAAGGGTCTCAGCTCACTGGCCCTTGCTCCAGCCCCAGTGAGGTCAATAGATGGCTGTGGATGGCATTAGCCTCCTGGCCCATTTGCCTGCGAGCTACAGAAGCAGTGGTCTGACCGAAGGCCATGATAGTGCATCAGTGTGGAGCAGCTTAGGATTGAATAACCACTGCGACCAAGCTTTACTTTCTCCCAGGAGAGGCTTCCAGAGAAGGGGTGCCCAGGGACTCTGGGCGAGGCATTATGAAATCCACATGCACTGTCAAAAAGAGCCCTCCCTTCAATATGGCACTGGGAAAGCCATGTCCAGCCCAGTGCACCCCAGTGACCCACTCCGACCTACCTTCTGCCAGATGTTAGCATCTGGATCATACACATACACCTTCTTTGTGTTGTCTCCAATGAGGTAGATCACTCCATGCAGGCAGGCACAGCGCGGGGCAGAGAGGTACTTCGGGATGAATGGCGATGCAATTGCACTCCACACCTCTGCCAGAAACAGCCATTGTCAGTTAGGGAAGAGCTTAGCAGCCTTGACTAGAAGTGAAGGTAGCAGAGGGTGTTACCGAGAGTCACCACGAGGGTGACAGACTCACAAGGAGGGGAGAGAGTGGGCAGGCCCACTAGAATAGCTTACTGGACTGATTCTCAGATCATTTACATTGGTGAAAATCAGGAGTCATCTCATTTACATTCATGGAGAATTATGCCCTGTAACTAAGCCCTTATCATTTGGGCCCTGTCTATCGGCAAGGTAGTCATGAGGGGTTCTCTCCACACATTGTCCAACCTGATTAACATTAGCCTGATTACATTAGTGAGTGTAATTCACCGTAGGGAGCAAACTGTGGCCCCGAGACCAGCTGAACTCTGGCATGGATGTGAAGAGGCAGAAGAGGGAGCATATTTTGGGATTGTCTCAGTTTATCTATCTTTGTGCTAGTTTCAAAGGTTAAAGCTTCTGGCGAGCCAACGTACAGATAACCTGGGCTATGGTATTTAACTCAGCGAATGGAGTGAAGCCACATATCTTCTTTTACAGGAGCTAGACAGCGTCGGTCTTGCTTTCACCACTCTGGTGTACCGTGTAGGCATAGAGCAAAGGGTGATTCTGGCTACTGGCTGTCATATGATCCCTTTACTCAAGGTATTCTAATGCGCAGTCATTTTGCATGACTTCAGGGCAAGGTATCTAAGGCCTGCTGAGTCAGAGGAGGCAGACAGATGCCAGTATAGGGCTTTTCAAACATGAGAGACACTAATAGTTCCAGAATAACTTTCCAGGCTCACAGATCCTCACATTGTCATGCACCACTGCCATCTCATGCTGATGTCACGGGCACATTTGTCCCTCTGAGATGTAGTGGCTGTGGGAAAGGGGATGGCACAGCTGGCTTTCCAATGAAACAGCACAACAGATGGGGGAAGTGTCCACATGCTGGTGGGAGACATGGTCAGAATGTGAGATGCTTATTCCCATTGAGGAACAGTTACTCACATAGCAGTGTTATATAATAATTATACCCAGCTCTTTAGCCATGCTTTGAATCAGCAGCTCAGTGCTTTACAAAGGTGTCGGTTTCATGATCTCCATTTCACAAGTGGAGAAACTGAGACACAGAGAGGTGAGGGGACTTGCTCAACGTCACCCACAGACCAACTGCAGTGCCAGGAATAGAGCAGCTTTAGAATCATAGAACCCCAGGGCTGGAAGAGACCTCAGGAGTCACTGAGTCCAGCCCTCTGCCCATAGCTGGACCAATCCCAACTAAATCAACCCGCCATGGCTTTGTCAAGCCGAGACTTAAAAACCTCTAGGGATGGAGATTCCACCCCCTCCCTAGGGAACCCATCCCAGTGCTTCCCCACCTTCTCAGTGAAACAGTTTTTCCTAATATCCAACCTAGACTTCCCCCGCTGTAACTTGAGACCATTGCTCCTTGTTCTGCCATCCGTCACTACTGAGAACAGCCTGTCTCCATCCTCTTTGGAACCGCCTTTCATAAAGTTTAATGCTGCTACTAAATCCCCCCTCACTCTTCTCTTCTGCAGACTAAATAAGCCTCTCCTCGTAGGTCATGTGCTCCAGCCCCCCCTAATCATTTTGGTTGCCCTCCTCTGGACCCTCTCCAATTCACCTACATGCTTTCTGTAGTGGGGGGCCCAGAATTGGATGCAGTACTCCAGATGTGGCCTCACCAGAGCCGAATAAAGGGGAATAATCACTTCTCTAGATCTGCTGGCAATGCTCCTCTTAATGCACCCTAATATGCCATTAGCCTTCTTGGCTACAAGGGCACACTGTTGACTCATATCCAGCTTCTCATCCACTAATCCCCACGTCCTTTTCCGCTGAGTGCTCTATCAACCAGTGCTCTGTCCACTAGGCCACTCTGCCTCCCCTTGCCTCCAACAGAGCTAGGTCATGTGAGTGAAATCTCACTAGGGTGAGTAAGAAGTTCACAGTCTACCCCACAGAACCATTTCCTGAACTAGAAAGTTCAGGGCTCAGATGATAGCTGAGGCTGACTGTTTGCTCATCCATAATTCTGTAAATCAGAAATAGCTTGGACACAAAACAGGCAGCATTTTTCTCTACTGACATTTGGTTCATGCTCACTAATGTTCTCATCCTGTGTCTCATGAAACTCCATGCACTTAACTGCATGTTTAACCAGTTCACCAGCCCACGGCATTGTGCTGCAGGTGGGAGGCTGCTCCAGCTGGGCTGGGTGCCAGTTACCCGAGTAAGCATGCCAACAAGGAGAAAGCTTACCAGGTAACCGGTAAACCCTTTACATCCCTATGACCCACATGTGCTCCTTGCATCCTGCTTTCATGAAGGACAACACACGTTTGGAAGGAGAGTGCCTTGGTGCACATGCACCAGGACTGTGCTGGGAGGAACTTTTCCAAGGCTCAGACCTCTGCATCTGAAAAACTCCTTTGTTGTTCCTTCTCCTTACCTATGACAGGGTTGTAGCACTGCAGGGTTAGTGCATTGTACTTGACAGCACAAGAGCCAATGAGGTAGAGCTTCCCCAGACATCCAGTTGCAGTGAAGTTGCTAACATACTTCAGGGCAGGACTGATGGGGCACCAGCTATTATTATAGGGGTCATAGCACTCCACTTCCACTGTGTCCACCGTGGTCCCTATACACCAAGAAAGGAGACAGGTGAGAGGTTAGCACAACTCGAGGAGTACGGTTTGCATTACAGTAGCATTCCACTGTGTTGCACGCTGTACAAACACACACATGACAGATAGGCCCTGACCCAAATTTCACTTCCAATTTCAGTACAAGACAGGAGGCAACAGATGGATACAACAAATTGAGCGCACAAGGAAACAATCTGATCAGAGCGATCAGCATGCCAGCTGCACCCCCACAGTCAAGTGGGCTGTAGGCATCTCAGCAGGGGGATCTGAAGGAGGACAATGAGCTGGTCCTATGAGTGTCTCCATGCATAAGGGGTGGGATGGGAGAAAGTGTAAATGCACCTGTTTAAATGGGCAACAGACTGGCATCATGTGCAGAATGAAGGCAGAAGCTGATCCAGGAGTAAGCCTGCTTACTGTGCATGGATGTGCCAATTGGTGGATGACAGTGCATGTGGTCTTTGCATGTGTTAATGCTTACATAGCAGCATGTGGTTGAATGTTGCTAGGATGCAGTCATGCTGGCAGGTGGTTAGGTATGTTTTCAGTAGGTTGCATTCTTCTATTTTCTGCAATCTCTGCTTTAACTGAGCATCAAACACAAATATTTCAATTGGTATCTTAATAAACTTCTCCATCTGCTGTTTAAATCCATTGTTTTGTGCTCAATTATTGTGAGATACTTTGAATGGACAGACAAGAGAGAGGGGAGGTGGACAGAGAGACGGATGGTGCCTACCCCCAACGGCATAAATCTCTCCATTGAGGACAGCACTGGCATGGTTTGTTCGGGGTTTCAGCATTGGTGCAATGGGTTTCCAAGTACCTTCCTTGAGATGGAAGCACCAGGACTGTGTGGTGGACCAAGTGTCATTCTGTGTCCCCCTGGAGCCACCTAGGAAGGAAACAGTCCATCACACACAGAGAGAAGGTGCTGTTGTAGGGCAGAGTCAACCCTGCTCTGGGTATTGGTCCTGCACTGCAGCTTTGGTCTTGACATCCAGGACTTTACAGGTATTAAATCAAACTGTGACTATCTAAACCAACTTTACAAAGAACCCAGCACCACAGGCTGCTGGCTACAGCTCAACAGGACCCCAGAAAATAAAAAATAAACTAATCTACAGGCCATGCAAACAAAAGGTCACCAAATTTAAACTCAGGAAGACTACAAGAGGGAGTAAAATCCTCAGGAGTGAGCCCTCTACTAGAAAGCCCCGCTACTGTCTGGGCTAGTGAGATGAACTTCAGCAAGTACACCATGGTGGGAGATAGAAGAGAAGGGGGTCTCTCCAAAAACCACACCATTGGAGTATGAAGTACAGTCTGGTGCATAATTAGTTCATGACACTGTGGTGTCATGGGCCAGTCTTCCTTTCATTGATTTAATGAGCTCTGATATTATACAACATGAACACTGCTGCCCTGCTGCTCAAGAGTTATGTGAGACCATACAACTTTCTCAGAAATTATGCTTATTGACAAAATGTCCTCTAGCTGCCATGTCAAGAATAACATTTATTAAATTAATTTGCCATTTATTTTCTCTGTTTCATTAAACAGAAGAAAAAAAAAACATGTCATGGGGCCACCAGACCAGCCTGGTGACGGGAAACGCAAGGAATTCCAGTAGTTAGGTTCAGCAGAGGGGTTGAATGAGAGCTCCAAGTTACATACCTGTGACGTAAACATCATTATTTAGTGCCACCAGAGAAAAGCCCCATTTATTGTAGTCTGGAAAGTCAGGAAGGGCCATCCATCTCTCTGAAAAACAGAAAAGCCCGGTAATGAACCTAAAGGCTTAGCCTGGATCCAGGGTATAAGACACTACATACTCTAAGCTTCCCAGCAGGTGACCAAAATACAAGATAACACGCTTTCTCTGCTGTATATAACAGACCCTTTCCTCAGTAATCAAAGCTGGGCAAACTCCAGCAAGTTTGTGCAATACATTGAGCTGCACAACTGCCATTCATTTCACTCTGTAAATGTATACCCTTGGAAAGCAGGAAGCCTAAGCTCAAGTCCTAGCCTATTCTGAGCAATGTTACTTTGCCAACCCCCCCAATAATCTCCATACTGTTCATTGGGGGTGGTTGAGGCATGCTTACGAGTAATTCTGATGGGACTGTGTCGGGGGGCGGTCACAGACAACCCCTTAGGGGTGCCTCCCGGGGTGCTGACACAGTCACTGCCACTCGCCTTCCTGCTTTCTGGGGCTCCTCACCACCCCGTCCTGCTGGGCCAGCTCTGCTGGTCTCCCCCAGCCAAGGCCCCGAGCTGAGGTCCCTGCCCCCACCGAGAAGCAGTAGTCACTGAACCACTTCAGGTCCAAGGAGAGTGCAGTTTAGGGCCCAGCCTCCTGAGAGAGCACCCCCCAGATGGGATCAAACCCCAAAGAATTAGGTAAGCCACCTTTAGCAATGAAAGGGGGAATGTGCACACTGGTTGCCCCCCCCAGGTAACAATCGCTTACACTGGGTTTGATAGAAAATGAAAATGGTGTTATTAAGTTGAAGCAGTAGGATTTAAGTAGCAATAAGTGAAAATAGGCAGAGCAAAGTAGGTTACATAGCAAAAGAAACAAAAACGCCTGGCTAATTCTACACTGAAACCTCAGTGCAAACTTAATCAAACTCACCCTAAAAGCTCTTTTCCAGCTGCCACCCTAAACCAGGGCTGTCTTCCCCCCCCCTGGGGTCTCAGGCTCCCTCTTCCAGGTGCAGCCCAGCCCAAAGACCTCGACCTCTCCTCTCCTATTCTTTTTGTTAAAGGATTGAGGCCACTCCCTACCAACCCCTGCTCAGGCTGAAGGACAAAAGAGATAATTTAATAGTTGAGGGTAACACCTTCCATGTCTCTCGTTCATACATTTGAAACTCACAAATTATTCCCCACTCCCTGTGTCTAATTTTACACACACAAATGATACATACAAGGGAGTAAGACAAAGAGAACCAGTGGATCATGATATGAAGATTGATGGGTTACACAAAATGATTCGCTCCAAACACTTTTGAGATATGTATATTCATGTCCATAAGTCCATTTCCAAGAGCATGGGGGGGTGTCCGTCACAGGAACCCTTTCCCCTTTTGATACCCAAACAGGGATGTCCTTAGGGTCCACAGGGCCCTACGCAGTACTATTACTGGTGTCCCTTTGTCCAGTAGCAGTTTGGGGAAGATGACGATTTTTTAGAGATGTGATTTCATAATCTTCAGCAGCACACTAATGAAATGGTTTTGAAGCAAATTTTAAACTCAGGTCCTGTAGACTCACACAGTAAATTCAGAAACTGACAGTACATACCTGGGGTTGGCAAATGCCTGTGAAATGGCTTCATTACTACCTGTGGCTCTTTCACAGTTTCAGTATTCTGCTAACAGCTCTGGCAGGCTGTGTCACTTGTAAGTTGACTAGATCCTGTCTGAAGGAAGCAGAGCCGCAGAACAGGGAGAGGAAGAGGTGGGTCGGTGGACGTTGAGATCCAGTGGTGCCCCAAATTTCTGGGTGCCTTATGGAGGTGTATGTTCTGTGTGTGGGTAAAGATGGCCCTGTACCCAAATCAGGCTTGATGATGGGCGGGTAAAGGGGGCAGTTGTCCTGGGGCCTGGAGATTCAGAGGGCCCCAAAGCCCCTGGCTGTCGCTGCCACTACTTCAGCAGCAGGGGCAGCTGGAGCCCCGGGCCATTGCACTGCCACCCAAGTGCCAGAGCACCGCACTGCATGGCTGGGTGGTACTGCAGTGTGGGCCGTGCTATGGACTAACTGCCCCAGCCCTTCTGGTGCACAGAGCACCCAAACATCTTGCCCCAGGGCCCATTGTGGCTGTTAGTCCTGCTGACCCAAATGACTACACCCCCAGGTCTTAACAAATTGAAAATACACCTACCCTTCAACTGGAAATTACCTGACTCTGTGGGCCTGCTGCAAGGTGGTAGAAATCAACACAGCTCCACTGGTGGAGCCACTCCAATTTACAACTGCTGGGGATCTGGTCCTGTTACAGTAAAAGGTACTAGAATCTCCATGTTCGCCTCTTGCCTTCGGCTTCCCCCAGACCTGTCTGTGCTACACTGTCCTGGCAGGAGGGAAAACCTGCCCCACGCCTGTGGAAATAAGTTTGCGCCTGGAAGTGTGAGACTCGAAGCATGTGGGACAACTGCAGTGGGACTGGAGCGTAGGTATGATCTCCTCAGTAGAGTCTAGTGCACGGCTGTACTAAGACGGCTCTGCAGCCCACTGAAGTCTGTGGGAATCTTTTCTTTGACTGCAACAGACATTTGCTTCGGCCCTTACAACAAAGCACAGGGAGGCTGAGACCTGGCCATGTTCATTTGGCTACAGGGGAAGTAAGTGAGAGTGAGAGTGAGAGAGAGAGAGAGTGTGTGTGTGTGTGTGTGTGTGTGTGTGTGTGTGTGTGTGTGAATTAGCTCTGGTCCTTGTGCACACGTCAGAGTCTCTTGTCTGGGTTCTGCCCTGTTTCTACGCTCATGCTGCATCAAGTCTGACTCATGGGCTTGTCACCTGGAGAACAGAGCTAGCATTACGGGGTGTGATTGCTGGTCTGCCGAACAGTCTTTCAGCTCAGCATCAGTCCCTGGGGAAGACAGCTGTTCAGCAAACGACAAAAGCCAAGGACACTCAGAGCATTACATCACCCTGATAGCTTCCTTCTAGAGTGATCTCGGCTGGTTACTGTGTGTGTCTAAATCACTTCTGGAGGATTCACTGGGAGCTGAGCCCTTTGTTAGCCTCAAGCACAGTGCTTGCAGCATGGCTCCAGGACTGCTCTTAGGCACTGAGACCTCTGACTCATTAAGGAGCTCACAGCTGGGTACAGAGTTGGAAATGGTGACCAGATTCACAGCACTCAGGCATTTTTCTGTTTGTTTTTAATCTGCATTTTAGAACCACTGGGACAGTAGAGCTGTGTGAGATATTTACAGGCATGTACCAATATCATCCCCCCTTTGCCGCCCTCTCTTCTCTCTGGCAATCTCTCCATGCAGAGATCTTCCTCCATCCTGGCCACGCTAACCTCTTCCACTCTCTGTCTCTCATTCGCGCCTCACATTTTCTTCCCATGCACCTTTCTGCTTTTCCAGCTAATAGGTCAGCTAGCTCCTTAGCACTTTGCTCCAGCTTTCTGCAGTCAAACTTGTCTCGGGGACAAATACAATGTCCAGTGAGCAGGCTGCTAGTTCAGCTGCTGGTTCTCAGCCCTACCACATGTATTTTATATACAACACTAGGGGATTGACACCATCCTCACCTAACAGACAGGAAACTGTAGAAGTGCCAACATTTTCAGAAGTAGCCCCTGAATTTGGGCTCCTCTCTTTAAAACTATTGGGCCTAAGTGATGTACCCGAGGCAGAGCCAGAGCTGGAAGAAGAGGCAGGCTTCCTGATTTCTGGTCCTTCGTCCTCTCTAGGGGACCACATACCATCAGGAGCCACTCTGATCCCCCTAAGCCATAACAAGGTATGGTTAGATGTGATCTCATCTTCTGCTCAGTGGCTTTGGACAAGTGACAGGTAGAGGTTAAGAGGATACCAGAACACATAGTAATTGACAGAAATTTCTTTCCCCCGAAAGGAAGAGCTTAAAAGAAAAAGGCTGCATATCTACTGCCAAAAAGCTTTTAGGGCCAAATTCGGGGCTCTGCTTGCTTAGCACTAACCCAGCAGTTCAGAGGATGGAGGGTGGTTTGAATAGGACAGCTGGGGCATTCCCCATGTGCATGTAGTCACTGCCTCACCCCTCCTGGTGACAATGAACCCTCCGCTCCAATCCGGCCATTATTCCACAGGCTGCACCACTGGACACAAGCCTGGGAGTAGCAAAATGGTGTGGCCTTCTTCAGAGTGGTGACAGGACAGGAACAGGAAGTAGAAAAGGAGGGCCCTGTAGCTGCCAAAGCAGAGAACTGGCCACAGCTGACATTACTATCCTGAGGACATGCCCAAGCTACCAGAGCTGCCAGCCCTGCCCCAGGCTGAAGAGCTACTGGGAGTGCTGTGAGCAGGGAACCACCAGGAGACAGGAGCTGAGCCCGGGGTTCAGGTACACCGTGGGTAGAGGGGAGGAAGTAACCCAGTGACAGCCGACTGTTAGGGTTGCCAGATGGTTTCAACAAAAATACCGGACACACTTGACATGACATCACAATCTACATTACGTCTTATTTAGAAAATACTGGACATTTCTATTTTCTCATTTCTATTTTCTCAATTTGTTTCCGAAACAGAAAGCTCAAATACTGGACTGTCCGGTTCAAAAACGGACACCTGGCAACCCTACCAACTGTAGCCTGGCTACAGGTGCATCTGAGACATGTCGTATCACGTGTTGTGGAGGGCTTGCCTACCTGTCATGGGCTTGGGCTGGGGCACAGTGGAGTCAAGTGGGCCTATATCCTCCTATCCCAGCTCTCCCCCATAGGGTTGCCAGGTGTCTGGTATTGACCCTGACAGTCCGGTATTTTCGCCTCCTGTCTGGTAAAAAAAATCAGAAAATACCAGACACCTAAAATGTCCAGTATTTTCTGATTTTTTTCCCCTGCCACGAGGCGAAAATACCAGATACCTGGCAACCCTACCACACTCAGCAACTGGGCCCAGCCCCCGGGTTCCCCCCAATCCAGCCCCCGGCTCCTGCTGGACCTTCCCCCCTCAGCCCCTCTGAGCCCCCCCTCCTCCCCACTTACCTGGCTCCGCAGGGGGAGCTCTCTTCCCACACAGAGTAAGAAAACATGATGGCCGCCAGCAAAAAAAAAAAAAACTAAAGGCCTTAAAGGGGCCATGCTGGGTTGTTTTGGTTTTTTGTTTTTTTTTTTTTGCTTAATAACTGTCAAAGTCTTTTTTTTTTTTTTGCACAACTTTGGTCTCCCCCCTTTTTTTTCTGGGGGGGGTTTCAGTATTTTTGGTTAAATCATCTGGCAACCCTACTCCCCCACTGGGGCTGGTAGTACCCCCCCCCCAGGCCAAGAGGCCTGGGCTTGCCTGTCTCCCACCAGATCCAGGATGACAAATTGTGCCTGAGCCCTGCTAGCCCCCTAGACTGTTTGCTGCGGGGTTCACCTTCCCTAAGAGCTGGACCCCATAGCCATGTTTGGTACCATGCTCCGTCTGAGGGCTTGGGGCCCTGAACTGCTCAATTCTACCCCCTGGAGGAATCTAGCACCGAGACTGCAACTTCCCCCATCTTAGATTGGCCTTATAGGGGCCTGATAGCAAAGAGGCATGGCCAGAGACTGGCAGTGAGGGAGGGCTACACACAGATATAGGCCTACACTGGGCCAGGCCAGGACTGAGGCACGGTTTTGCTTACTTACTGGTTTTGGGATTGTAAAAGGAGAAGTTCTGGGAGATTGGCAGCTCCACTTCCTCCCCCTCGTTCTCTTCCAAAGCTCGACCTGCAACCACCACCAGCACTTCTTCCAGCTTCTGTGGAAGAGCAAGCAGGCTCATCTGGACAAAAGGCCTATTCTCCACCTTTTGGGAGATTAAATAAAAACATCATTCTCCTGGACAGGCACACTTGACAGAGGCTATGGGACAGGAATATTGCAGTCAGACCTATCCTCTGGGCTCTAGAATGGCACTAGGCCTGCTCTCCCTCACCCCCTGCACTCCTCACAAAGAGAACATCAGCTTGAAATTACTGTTTCTACCCATCAAAGGACACTTCCCTACTTAGGAAGCAGATACGGCAGGAGTAATGATGCTGTGGCAAGCCTGAAAAGCCTCCGAGTATGCAACTCAGCTGCATGGCATTAATATACTGCATTAGTCCCTTCCTGTGAAGCCCAGGCTTTCAGCCATAGAACTGATCTATTTGTTCCCCAGGCTGCACAAGAACCCAGCCTAAGTTTTTGTTGTGTCTGTCTGAGGTGAATTTGCATCTAATATTTGTTTTAGAGTCAGAGGTAATTGTAGCACTTGAGATGATCTCTAAGGCTTGGGTCTTAGAAGACAGATCCCCTCCATAGGCATGCGCATGGGGTGTGCCGGGTGTGCCCAGGCACACCCTAATGTCTCGGGCCGGCTAGCAGGGGATTTGTGATGGGGTGCCGCAGCCCCTCATTTTAAATTCCCCGTGGCCATCTACGGGGCACTGTGGGGCAGAGAGAGTGCATGCGCGGTGTCCTCAAACGCCACGCAACAGGTGAGAGGGGAGACGCCCAGGCGTGGCGCGACGTCACGTCTGGGATTTTAAAACCACGCTGCCCAGATCCAGAGGCAGCTGGGGCCCGACTACACACACCGGCCCGAACCATTTTTGCGGCCCGGGTCCCCGCCCCAGCAGCAGCACTGCGCAGCCCCCCGGGGGTGCCCTCGCCCGGCAGCACCACGTGGCCCCCCCAGGGGCACCCCCGCGCGGCCCGGCAGCACCGCGTGGCGCCCCTGAGGCGCCCCGGGCTATGGCCTGGCCGGCCTGTAGTTTGGGCCAACTCTGACTCCAGCCCCGCAAGCTGGAAGGCAGAAGCCGAAGGTAAGGGAAGGGAAGGGAAGGTGTAAGGTAAAAGGTAAGAGGTAAGGTAAGGTAAGGGAGGAAAAATAAGAGGAAGGAGTGGGAGAGGGAGGGGGGCAGATCAGGAGAAGAAAGGGGAAGGCACCAAGGGACGGGGTAGAGGAGACACAAATGCCAGGGGGACAAGTGGAGACAATAAGGAAAAGGGCAGGAGGGGAGGTATCAGTGGGAGGGGGACAGGGTGATGCTGGGAGAGGAGAGGGTAAGGGCATTGGAGGTTATAGGAGGGAGGGGGAGGTTCTGGGAGAAGGCTTGAAAGAAGGGGTGGGCATGAAGAAGGCAGTGATGGAGCAAGTCATGTGTGAAGGCACAGGGGCATGAGGGGACTGGGGGCAGAGGGTGGTGAGGGGGTGGGCATCAGGGAAAAAGAGGGCAAAGGGGGCACAGACAGTGAGGGAAGGGGGAGGCACCAGGAGGGTGCAGGGGTAAGGGAAGGTGCAGGTGCCAGGGGATTCTGGGGGTGAAGCAGAAGGGCAGACACCTGCAGGGGAGGGACCAGCACCAGAGGAGAGCGGCAGGGCAGGTGTGTAGAGGGAGGTGTTAGGAGAGGGGATGAGGAGGGGTAGCTCACATGATCAGAGTGGGGCTACTGGAGGAGTGGGCACGGGGGGAGAGAAGGGCTGGTGGAGGGGGGCAGGTCTCAGGAAGGCTGAGGGCAGTGAGAAGGGCTGGAGCCAGGACAGCAGAGGAGGGTGAGGGGTTGGGGGGCAGCAGGCACCAGGGGAGCTGATGGAGCAAGGGGAGGAGACATGGCAGCAGAGGGAAAAGGTAGAGGTTTGAGATATGTATTAATAACTTGGGTGCCACAGTAGCACATCCAGACAAGCCACATGAACTCAGTACTGGTGCACAACACAAAATTCATTCTGCTCATGGGAGGAAACTCTTAGAGGGAACACTTCCCCCAGCCTCTCTGCCCCCAAGTTAATGTCACACACGTTGGGTTAATGCAATTGCAGGATAGTTGCATGAGGGGGGCTTGGTGGGGGCCAGATTAATCCCTATTGGTAGGGGGATGGTGGGAAAAGTCTGGGGCGGGAGGGGGGGGTCACATGACATCTTTTACTTCTGGTCATGTGTCCATCTTGCCCTGAGAAAGTTACCTCCAGAGGTGTGGCCAATGGGGTTCAGAGGTGTGGCCAATGGGGGTCAAAGTGCATTTTAAAAAAATTCTTTGGTTGCACACACTAATGAAATGTGCTGCGCACGCCTATGATCCCCTCCTCTCAGTATATGTCAGCATGGCAGTGAAGGTTAGGTGGGCACACAGTCTGGCAGTGGAGTGCCCTCATTGCTGGAATTTTCTCCGCTCCAGCATCAATAGAGCTGGAGTCTGCTGCCAAGGTCTGTGTCTAGTCACCAAGATTTCCTTGTGGTGGTCCAAGTGGATGTTTGCTCTGGATGGAGGTTCTAGTTTTGCCTTTTGATAAAACCAAACTAACAGGTCTGAGTTGTAGGACAGAGGGGGAAAGTTGTTCTTGCTTTATTCCAAACAAGTGAATAGAGTGACCTTTACTTATTTAGGAGCTTCAGGAGGTAGCCGAGTTAGTCTGTTACAGAAAAAAACAACAAATGGTCTGGTAGCACTTTACAGACTAACAAAACATGTAGATGGGATCATGAGCTCTTGTGGGCACAGCCCACTTCTTCAGCTGACCAGAGTATTAGTAGGGGATCCTACTCCGGTCATCTGAAGAAGTGGGCTGTGCCCACGAAAGTGCATGATACCATCTACATGTTTTGCTAGCGTATAAAGTGGTACCAGACCATTTGTTGTTCTTTACTTATTTCTTTGTTTTGTGAAATGCACCCCACTCACCACGTTTCAGGATGCAGGTACCAAGAGAGCTATGTTGTCTTACAGGGTACAAAAAAGAACTTGATAAATTAATGGAGGATAGATCCATCAATACTTGTTAGCCAAGATGGGTAGGAATAGTGTCCCTGGCCTCTGTTTGTCAGAGACTGGAAATGGTGACAAGGGAGGGATCACTTGGTGATTCCCTGTTCTGTGCACTCCCTCTGAGGCATCTGGCATTGACCACTGTCAGCAGACAGGATACTGGGCTGGATGGACCATTGGTCTGACCCAGTCTGGCCGTTCTTATGTTGTTTGATCTGATTTGTCTCCTCATACAGTGTCAAATTTAAGCATGAATGACAGTTCAGAGGCTTCTCTTTGAAGTCTTGTGTTAAAGTCTCTTTGAAGCAGTATGCATGTAGTCAGGTCGTTGAGACAATGCCCCGTCTGGTTGAAATGGCAAGAAACTGTTTTTTCTTTGTGAAACTGTCTGATGTCTGTTTTGTGTGCATTGATTCTTTGGCGAAGTGTCTGCTGTGTATATTGGACAAACTTCTCAGACACTTACGAATGGGCCTTAACAAAGATGCTAATCATCTTACCCATTACAAAGATAGCTTCCCCAATTATCACTTCTAATATCATTATCTCATAGACACTCCCCTCCCCCCCCATACCCCCTCTGTTCTAAAATCTGATTTGTCTATTTTATATGTGTTCACTTTTTTTTATTGTATCCCTTTGGTATATATGGTCATGCCAATTTTCTTCTACAATTTGATCTGAGGAAGTGGGTCTGGCCCACGAAAGCTCATCACCTAATAAACCATCTTGTTAGTCTTTAAAGTGCTGCATAGTCCTGTCTTTTGTTTCAGCCAGACCAGACTAACATGGCTACATCTCTATTACTAAACTAAACCAAAAAAAGGCCATTCATCTACCAGACTAGGGGTGTCTTCGAAAGTGGCTATAGTGTTGTGACTAAAACTGGTGGACCCTATCCATGCAGACAAGCTAGGTGAGTGGGAATGGATTGGGGTACAGCTCCTGCAGAGCCTACATTGGATTTCTGCATTTATCTGGAAGAGGTTTGGCTACAGAGATGATTTGTTGCGGCTTTGGGCTTGCACTGGATTCTTGTGCCTACCTGACTCTAGGGCATCTTCTGCTTGGACAGTGATGCAAATCATTTCCCACTGGGAACTTCCCTCCAGGACAGAAGCGCCATCCAGACAAGGCCATTCTGAACCCTTGCAGCAGGCGTGGGGAACCTTTTTTGGGTTGGGGGTTGCTGGCCTAAGGAAAAATCAGTCGGGGGCCACCCACAAGTGAGAAGGAAAAACCCCAAAACAAACCCTCACTGACATGGCCCCTGACTGAGAAGGAGAAAGACACTCTCCACGTGCCCCTTGCATTCCAGAGCTTAGGAGGGACCAGGCTAGAAGATTTTTTGTGTACTCCAGCCCTGCAGAGAGGGAGCAGGAGTGAGGTGCCTGGAGTACCAGCATGGGTCTCCCTATGCTGGGGGGGAAGCCCTGAGCCCCGGGGTCTGGGTCCAGGCAAGCCAGGGGCTGCATCCGGCCCTTGGGCCTTAGGTTTCCCACCCCTGCCTTACAGCACTGACCGTGCTTCTGTATTTGGAGATGACAGCCTTGCAAGCTTCCGAATCCTGGATCAGCGGCTCCAGTGAAAGCAAGTTCTGTAGGTACTGGTCAGGTAGTGAAACCAGGTGCACCAGGTTTAGGAGCTCCGGCAGGTGCTTAGCTCTAGATGCTTCTTCGTACCTCACCCACCTAAGCACGGCCTCGGCTAGGCTCTGCTCTTCCTGTATCTGCAGCAAGTCATTGGACAAGTAGACTACTAGCCTCTTCTTAGATAGCTGAAGGAACTCCTCCTGGTGTGATACAGCCTCAAAGTTCTCCTGCAGGAAAGCCCAGGCCTTTGACGACACCTCTGGGCAGCCATGGTTCTCCCCAAACTCACAGATGCCCAAGCAGTTGGTCTCATCCATCTGCTGCCTCAGGTAGCGGCTGCAGACTTTCCGGATGGTGGGGAAGTGGAGCTGGTTGGAGGTCCGGATCAGTGCCTCCACATTCCCCTGGTTGATGGTGATCCTTCCTGAATAAGCAAAGTCAATCAGAGTCTCCATGACAACAGGATTTACCTCTTTGATCTCCACACGGGCTGAGATGCTCTCAATGAAGTCACCAGTGAACATGGCATTGAAGTAGTGGCTGCAGAGGGCCAGGATGCTGCGGTGGCAGGGGAACTCATGCCCATCTACAAGCAGCGTGACATCGGAGAGCTTTGGATTGGAGCGCAGGCTCCGCAGGCCTTCCAGGATGGCCTGGGGGTGGGATGGGAGGGAGAAGTCGAAGTCATCAATGTTCCTCACCATGGTGCTATCCTCTGGCAAAGCCCACTCCTGCTCTTAGGCCTCTTACTTGGAAACTGCACCCTGTTTAATAAGCACTGAAAGAGGGGAATGAATGATTATCTGGATATCCTGGAGGGAAAGTCAGTAGCAGCTCTCTTCATTGGGCATTTATAAAGGCTGAGTCTCCCAAATGGCTTATAGGCAGAAGGGCTGATGACAAGTGCTTCTGTGAGTTGTGTATCAGTGCATTCATCTCCCCGCCCTCCTCCCCGGGAGCACGTCTCCAGACATTCCAGGCTCATCGGCGCACCCTGACGCACTTTTTTAGAATACATGATGGACCAGAACTGTGGCTGGTGTAAATCAGTGTATTATTAGCATGTGCATAAGAGCAGCAGGTAGAGACACTGCAATCTGTTAGGCACTGCACTGGCACCCTCTTCTCTAGCATGTCAGACCTAAGCCACGTGTCCTCCGTGGCCACTGGCCATTTACTACAACGATCCTACCCCAATTTTCATCATCTGAGAATCTGGCCTAATACAATCTCCCAGAACCTCCTGTTTTCCTCCTCTCTCCCTCAAGCCTTGTATCGTGACACTCCAAATCCCACTAAGCGTTTGCACACTCCTCCTGGGACCTTTCCTGCAGAGATCACATGGCAGTGGTGGTGATCCTGGAAGCTATGGAGCCTGCACCCCATTCCTGACACACTCTGGAGAGAAGGGTTGGTGGGGAGGGCTGAAGGATGACTCCTATGGTGCTGCATGGTGAGAACAGCAGTTTGGAGGCCCACTCTGGATGACCCCCTGCAGTATGAGCACTGAGAAGGGAGCTGTTATTCACTGGGGCTCCACATTCTGTGTGCAGCGCTGTAAGCCTAGGCACCAGCTCATGCTGTGCCCTCCATCCAGCACCTTTCCACGCTGGTGCAGGTCAGTGATGGCCATCCCAGCTTACCTCTCAGCTGCCTCTGAAGTGCCTCTGTCCATCCAATCGATCGACCAGCCTGTCCGAACAGCGGGGCTTGGGAGACTTGGAGAGGGTGCAGTGCAGCTGGATTCCCAGCCGTGGGAGCTCAGCAGTCCAGAGCGGCACAGTGCAGGGAGAGCCTGGCTGGAGACCAGGGGGGTTATTTTTAGAGGGCAGCCTGCCTGTGGGGTGGGGGAGGTGGGAAGTTCCTTGACAGTTATTCTCTCCAGGCCACCTGCTCTTAAAGTGACACGTCAAGGAGAAAAAGGCCAGGGGGTGGAAGAAGGCAGAGGTGGGGCTATGTAAGTAGAGCTTTGCTGGCTTTTGGAAGGCAGCCTCACAGCTAAATGACTGCTCTGTTGCCAGGCCAGCTCTGGTGTGCCTCTCACCTGCCTCCATGAGCCCAGTGTGACAGATCACCTTGCCCCAGGACTGCCTGGGCTGGCTGTCCCCAGAACTACTGAAATGCTCAGGGTAGCGGTGACAGCACACAACACTGCTCTCTGGGGACACAAAGCTTAGCCACAAGATTGTTGCAACCAAACAGTCTCCTGGGATAGGGTAATTTTGCTAACTGTGCTTGTGTACCTAGAATTTGAGCTGTGTGCAGACTGAACCATAGCAACTCTTCGATAGGATGCAGAGGGAGTGCACAGCTCTCACAATCTGCACACACTTCACATGCCCTTGCTTTAAGTGCATATCACTTTTCTAATACCAGGAGGAAAAAAAACCTATGCAGACCAAGACCAGCAAAATCTGGCAACTCTGCTTGTGGACAATGGTAAACAAAATGCCTCATGGGCCACACACAGAACCCCATTGTCCACCACTGCTCTTCACACTTGATTGTGCCACAGCTGGAGTACTCTAACACAGCAGACATCTTTTCTTTCATTCTTAATTTAATTGGTGTTGCAAATGACTCTGTGATCCAGACGCCAATAATAGACTGCTGAATGAGCTCACTGCAGCTCTAAGCTTATCATGAGTGGCATAGAAACTGGAGGGCACAGGTCCCCTTTTTTTTGTAACAAGAACACGTACAGCAACAGCAATGCTGCCACCCCGCCTGCAGTCTCACTCTTCGCAGCTCATTGCTGGCTGTTGCTTTGCTTTTTGTGGATGTGTTTTTTAAGTATTTTCACCTCAAACCTTTCATGTGCTCTCTTAAGAACAGCCTGAATTACCCAGCATTATTCCAGCAGTACCCAAATAGGTCTCAGAGGGTATGTCTACACTTTCTCCCTATTTCAAGATAGGGATGTAAATGTAGTGTACCGAAATTGCTAATGAAGCGCGGGATATTTAAATATCCCGCGCTTAATTAGCATAAGCACATCCGGCCGCCATTTTGAAATCACATTATTGCGAAATAAAACGCCCCGTGTAGCAGCGTTGCTTTGAGAGAAAAAACCCTTCTCTCGAAATAACTGTTGTTCCTTATACAATGAGGTTTAACAGTTATTTCAAGAGAGGGGTTTTCTCTCGAAATAACGCTGCTACACGGGGCGTTTTATTTCTCAATAATGAGATTTCAAAATGGCGGCCGGACACAATTATGCTTATTAAGCACAGGATATTTAAATCCCGCACTTCATTAGCAATTTCGCGCATGCAGGTTCATGTCCTCCACCTCTGGGCCCTGCAGAGACTCCTATTTGATGCAGGTAGTCCGGCATGGAGCACGTTTGCACACGCTTTCCTTCGCCGCTTCTGAGCAGCAGCTCCTTTATTTAAGAGGTCTTCTGCGAGACCTCTCTGGGCTGTCAGCCTTCTACCAGGACCTCCTCCAAACCTGGAAGCTGCTTGCGGAGACCAGGTCCTTGGGAACCACCATGGGGGCAGACCTCCTCACGGAGCCCCTGCTACACAATC
Source organism: Pelochelys cantorii (assembly GCA_032595735.1). Classification (NCBI taxonomy): domain Eukaryota; kingdom Metazoa; phylum Chordata; order Testudines; family Trionychidae; genus Pelochelys; species Pelochelys cantorii. The sequence continues at coordinate 56,778,176 of CM064335.1, forward strand.
CCCATCTACATGTGCAGGTGGCGGAGTCCCCCTCGGTGCGCCAGAGGTTGGTCCTGGCAGAAGTCACCAAGATCGGAGACCTCCTGGACTACGACTGGGGAGACTGGATGGATCCTCTGACACTCGCCCAGCGCATGGGGCTCTCCACCCTATATACTCCCCGGCGCGTACTTCAGGAGGTGAAGGACGCTTTGCTGCCCACTGCTCGGGTGTACCTAAACAGGGTCCTGCGAGAGGGTGCACCCCACCCACCCCTCACCCCTGGCCCTCCTGATCTCTCCATCGGCCCCCAGCCCCATGTACCTTCCTGACCGCCTCCCCCTTGTCACCCGAGCCGGCTGCACGCGTTGCAGCTGGTCCCCTTCCGAACCGCACCAAAGACTCACCTGTACATGCTCGTGTTTCATACGCTCCACTTCCCCACCCTCATGTCCCGCCCAGACACCAAGTGGCAGGACCTCCTACCACCAATAGAGGGTGGAGAGCCCCAGCGGGCCAGTCTCTATTCGACCTTGGTTCCACGGCCCACCAGGGACATCAGCTGGAGAATCCTGCACGGTGCGGTAAGCACGGGCACGTACTTGGCGCGGTTCACCCCCGTTCCTGACACTTGCCCCTTCTGTGGCGTGAGGGAGACCCTGGCACACGTCTACCTCGAGTGCGCCAGGTTACAGCCCCTCTTTCGGCTCCTCCAGAACCTCAACAAGCACTTCTCCCCTCACCTGTTAATTTACGCACATCCCATCCGTGGCCCCACAAAGTCGCGGGACCTCCTGGTCAACCTCCTCCTGGCAATTTACAAAACCAGGGAGCAGAAGTTGGCCGAGGGAGGGGCCTGCGACTGTGGGGCCTATTTCTGTTCCTGCATCCGCTCACGTATCGGGGCAGAGTTCCACTGGGTGGCGTCCGCTGGCTCTCTCGAGACCTTCGAGGGGCAGTGGACGCTGTCCGGGGTTCTCTGCTCAGTGTCACCATCCAGTTCCCTCGTTTTAGCCCTTTGACCCTCACACCCATCCCTGTTTTCTCTTTATTTGTCCCAGGTAATTAGTTGGTTTTTCTGGGCTCTGTGGACCCTTCCCGTAGGCTGGGGGGAGGGCCTTTAGATGTGGGCGGGCTGGTGCCCGCCTATCTCCCAAACACCAAATAGGATTAGTCTTCTGTAGCCCCCTGCTCTTAGGCTGCCGCACTGATTTGAGTCTGTTGCACAGGAGCGCAGGAATTATCTTGTTTAATATAATCTAGTCCCCGGTTCTAAAGAGTCAATAGCTTCTGCTCCAGGGAATGTATTTTCTCCTCTCCCTCTATCTATGCTTTGTATCACTCTTGGCTAAATATAGTATGACATGCCACTTGACTGGAGGCCTTTAAGTGGCTCCATTCCCCTCCCTCAGGAATGGGCACAAATAAGTCAAGACATAAGTATGATGGGTACCAAGCTGTAGCTTTCCGCCTGGCAACAGGGAACCTGAGTCTAGGGTCACACGTAGCAGGGTAAATCAGGAATTGGTGTAAGTGAATTGACAGTACAACAGAGTAGAACTGACTAGAGAGAACAGAATCAGGTGTGGTTCCTCAGAATACCCAGATCTGGCTGGGGAGTAGAGATCCTGCCAATGGCCTTACTTTGGGACTCTTCCAAGTGCTCACTGATATCTATGTATTTCCCAGGACATCTGGGCAGCTTTTTTGTCCCTCTTCTCTGGGTCATAATAGCAAAACTTCAGAATTTCATAGCCCCAGAGCTGCTAAGGCCATTGCAATCATCTAGTCTGACCACCTACAAAACACAAGCCAGAGACCTGCACCCAGAACTTGGGCTTACGCTCGCCTGTCCCAAGAGAGACTTTCAGTCTCAAAAACTGCCAGGCAGTGCAAGGCTGCCCAACCCTTTGGTGAGCTATTCCCAAAGGAATTAACCCAATTCAATGAAATGTCAAGAAAAGGCGTGATGATCTCAATGAGACAGAAAACTGTTTATTAATCCTCAGTCCACAGAAAAATAATTACTATTTAAAAAGTTAGACAAAGAACAAGTCTGAGCTTTTTAAAAAGAAACAATTATAAAATGAAAGATATGCGTCAATCTGTAATTGTAACAGGAGATGCAGTATCAAGAAAAAGAGATTCTTTCTTTTGGAGAATTTTAGTAAATACGTGCTGTTTTCTGCTCATCTAGTTACCTACTTTTGAATGCTAAGGAATCACTCAGGTGATCACTGGGGATTTTTGATCTTTACAGAATCTCTACTCATGCAGGCTAGGGAGGTGAAATGGTCATGAAGTGACAGGTTTCTCCTTTCTTGCTCTGCTGGAAGACAGGAGTCACCTCACCGAAGTCACTGCAGTTATGTGTATAACCCTTCTGCCAGGTGCAACGAGGGCCAAGTACTGTATCTAGGGTGTCCTTTTCAACAATACAACCCTCACCTGGGCAAATTACTCACCACCAACTTCTGAGAGGCAATGCTTCCGCACTCACAAGCACAGAGTCTGAGTGTGAAAAGAAACTGAGAATGAAAGGAGGGAAGTCATCCAACATTAATTAGGGGAAATGCCCCAACCAGATTAATAAACCTAAAACTGTGAGACTTGGGGTGTGTCTAGACTACAGGGTTTTGTTGACAAAAGTGGACTTTTGTCAACAAAACTATATCTGCGTCTACACTACCGCCAAGTTCTGTCGACATAATGTCGACAGAACTCGGCAGTTTTGTCGACGGCGGTAAACCTCATTCTATGAGGAATAACGCCTTTTATCGACAGAGTTCTGTCGACAGAAGGCGTTATTGCATCTACACTGTCCTTTGCGTCTACACTCTCATGTCGACAAAACGGCTTGCTTTGTCGACAGAACTGGATGTAGTCTAGACGCTCTTTGTCAACAGAAGCTTTGTCGACAGTATCTGTTGACAAAGCCTCTGTCAACAAAAGCCTGTAATATAGACGTACCCTTGGTCTAGAGTCTATGGGGCAGAGCCTTCTGCCTCAAGTTCCAAGTTCTACAACCAAAAGTTCCTTTTCTAAGCCCCCTCTGTATCCCAACCATCTCCCACTCACAACGGTTGTCCTTGGTCGGTGAGGACCCAGGGTTCAGAGGTGTATCCATATGAATTCCTCTCCCACCCTGAGAAGAAGGCACCTTGCTTGCTCTGCCATCTGAGCACTTGCTGTGGCTGGCCACCTCATCAGCTGCTGCTCCTTACTGCTTGGCTGCCCTACTAACTGCTGTTCCTCACTGCCTCCTTCTGGCCACTTCCACTGACCAACTGCTCTCCACTTTCACTGGCTGCCCATCAGTCACCTCCTGCTGCCCCTTGCCTCTGCTGTGACTTCTGTAGGTCAGTCTGTCAGGCTACATTTACACTACCCCAGTGAGTTGCCCCTAAGGTACACAACCCCAGCTATGTGAATAACATTGCTTGAGTCAGTGTACCTTAGGCTGATAACCTGCAGTGTCTACACCATGTGGGGGTCAATGGGAGACATTCTCCTGCTGACTTACCTGACCCTTTTCATCCAGGATAGAGTAATGGGATCAACTGGAGAGAATCTGTGGTCAATCTGGTGGGTCATCACTAGACCCGCTAAATTGTCCACTGACGCATTGATCTCCAGTCCATCGATCCCAGCTGTAGTGTAGATGTAGCCTCAGTGATTTTTAACTCTCAGCAGGCTGGATGGGAACACTGTCCCTCCATTAGTGATTTCTGTTCTCCTAATAATAAAGCCTTGTGCTGACACAAAATTTGTATCTGCATCTGCATCTGTAGCCACAAAAATGAGCTGCTGATACCAGGATCCACATCCATGGATACCTGTGGATATAAGGCAGATATCCGCAGATTTACAGGGCTCTATGCCTATCTAGCCCTATGCTTGAACAGTGGGAAGGAGCAGGTTAAACCAGACTAGGGATCCTTAGGGAGAGGACACACCTGGCTGCAACACCTGCCCTAACCTTTCTTATTTTCACAGGGCTCTGGCATTCGAGCTCCAGGCTTAATGAGATTATTTCAGCTGAAGGTGACCACCCCATTTGGGACAGGTTAAGCACAGTCTAGCTCCCCATTATTTATAGGATAAAGATATCAACATTGATAACAGCATTTCACTGCCCTGTATTCAATGCTAAAGTGATCTGTAACCCAACACCAGCCAGAGTTGATCACTTGGAGCCACACAGCTCTGTCTGTTGGATCACTATGTGTGTTCATGTCAGTTTGCTCCTGAAGTCTCTCCCTTGCCAAGGGAGAGCTGCCAAGGGAGAGCATTCAGACCCTGCTTACATGTGTAAATGAGAAGACAACTGGACCCAGTCCCAGCACTGGTTCACAAGCATCCACACAGTCCCTTAGTTGTAAACTTTGCCCATTTCTGGTGCCTGACTTGTGGCACACCTGCCATTTATGTCCTCCCTTTGAGGCCCTTGGTGAGATGATGCACCTCCTGCTTGAATCAAGAATGATACTTGAAGCACAAGCTAGAGATTACCTGAGCCACTCCCTCCCCTGCTTCCCTGGAACTCCCCACTCGTGCCTGCTGCCCACTACAGATCCTCCCCAGGCCAGAGCATTGCTCAGCTTTAATGACCCACAACTCCTCTCCTGAGCTCATCACAGCACTTTCCATTGCCCCAGATGCTCCACATGTGCCTGCCTGTGCAGTCCGTGTCAGTCTCTGCACAGACCCGGAGACAGCAAGGAAGACATATGCAGAGCCATCAATCTCTGCTGGCCTTCCTATGGCAGTGCAGTCCGTACTGCTGCCAATCATTTCCTTGGCTGGCATTGCTAATTGCCCTTGATTTTGTCCTTCGATGCTCCCTATGCTTGCCAAGGTATCCCACAGTACCAGAGTCTGTGAGTGTTTGTGCAGAGGGCAGCTCATTGGCAGGTTCTGCTTCCACAAGGTTTAAGGTCATACTGTGCAGACAAACAATCATGGGAGAGTCTCCAGCGAGAGATGTAACAGCTAATCCTGGCCTGCTCACACAGCAGAGGAGGGTGGACTGGGGTGTAGGGGATAGGTGGAGAACTGTCTTATTTAAGAGATGGCAGCTGATTGGTAAAGAAGAGTCATTCCACCTTAATACCTGAATAGGCCAAGAGCCGTGGAGGAGATTGTCAGAAGTACAATAGGAGCTGGGGACCTAATTAACATTTGTGCTTTTGAAAATCATCCTGCTAGTTTTGAAATCTCTCCCTCAGCCCAGGCAGTCTGCTGCATGTGGAGTTTCTGAGCCCCTCAAAGCTTATTCATTGCAGTATCTGAGAGACGGGGAGGAGGAGGAACTAGATGTTCTGGGAGCAATCCAGCCCCACAAGCTCTCATTCACTCAAAGCCTGGGAAGGCAGTTCCAACATGTGCAACTCCTCAAAGTCGAAGATCTCGGCTTCTTTCTCCTTCCAGAAGGCAAAACTGCGGTCAATGTACCTGCAGATCTCATTGTTGCTGACGCTGCCAAGCTCAGAAGAGTTTCCTGGATCATGTCCTCCCTGCTTGAGAGTAGTGCTCCGGAGCCTAACTCTGGACACTGACTTTAGAGTGCATTCCGCTGACTCTCTTCTTGGTTTGAGCTCCCTGGCAGGGTCCTTCGCATTACCAAAAAACCTGATCTTAATGTCCTCAAAGCTGTCTTTCCAGCCTCGCTTGCCAGCACTGATTTCATCAGTCACGGCCTTGTGGAAGGCTCTCACAGTCTCCCAGCGATGTCTACCCAAGTGGTCAAACACCTCAAAGCACAGCAGGTGCCTCATCTTGCGTTCCTCCTGAGGAAGGTCCAGCTCCAGGATGTGGAAGTAGCCGAGCATAAAGAGGTCAAGGGTTAGGCTGTTGTAATCAGCTTGCACTCCTCTGATGCAGGGAAGGAACTGCTCTGGGGAATAGATAGCCTGGTGGCGGTTGAGGGGCCGGATCTGCGAGGAGGGCACCTGAGAGATGATATCTTTCCAGTTGCTTATCAGATTCTTGATGGTGTTTCTTTGCTGAATTAAACAGCCCAGTTTGCCCATTTCCCCCACCAGCTTCTCTTTAGGAATCTGTTCCTTTCTGACCACTGCAGAGCCTTCCACCTCTCCCATTTTCCTGACCCTTTGGGACTCCAGTGTTTTCCTGGCCATGATTTTTAAGGAAGGTGTATAAGCAGATTTCTTCCAGTGGTTCAGAAATAGCATCACTATTCGTTCTTTCCTGAGGCTAATGGACTCTGCCACTGGGACAAGAAACCTGCTCATGTCAGAAAAAGCATCTTTGCAGGTGACCCCGGAGTCACTGGCATTCTCTGCATCTTGAAACACATATTCTTCACAGAATGGTTTTCTCTGGTTCTTACTGGTGCTCCACTGTGTCTGAGGACTGACATCCTCACCTGACCAGCAGGCTCCTGAGTGTTCCCAAGGCATGGCCACTGCCCCTTGGAGCTCTGAGGCCATTCTTTGACCTGGGAGAACTTGTTTCTCAAAGTTACCCCTCAGCTTCCTGACAGAGACACCACACTCCAGGATCTCCCTCTCTGCACTGCCACCGGCAGGGTGCTTCCCCTCAGCAGGCTCTGATGGTACTTTAGGGCATGGCATCTCCTCCTCCTTTCTCAGGCTATTTACATTAGACAGCAGTACAGACATGCTTTTCACCACTCCAGAGATGTGGCTGCACCAGTCTGGGAGCGCCTGGCCATCCTGGTGCAGGAACTGTCTGTTGATGGTGATGTTGACAATGGGGGCAGGAAGGACAGTCTGCAGCTCCTCCGCCAGGCGCCCTAGCTCGCTCTCACACTCCTGACACCTTTTTCTCAGTTGTAGATTCTCAATCTGCTTCTCCAAGTAAAGTATGTCATCCTCAGTCAGCAGCTCCCCGAAGGGGCCCAGGATGCCATTGTGGGTCTGTGAGTACCTCCAGTCCCCCATCTCCACTGAATTGCCTCCACTGCCCTACATGTGCGAGACAGAAAGTGAGAAACTGTAGGAGGTCACTAATGTAATCTAGAGCCAAGGCGTCAAGAGACACCCCCCTCCACACACAAACCCCATGTGACACCCCAGCTATGATGGATGTGCACGTAAGTTTTGGCGCCCACAGCTCCTGCAACTGATGATTAGAGAGGTTGAGACCACTAAAGAAGAGAAAAGTATCCACCTCCTTAACATACAGGTCTTAGACCCCTCCTTGAATCATAAAAGAATCATAGAATCTTAGAAGATTTGGGTTGGAAGAGCCCTCCGGCGGTCATCCATTCCAAATCCCTGCTCAAAGCAGGACTAATACCAACTCATCATCCCAGCCAGGGCTTTGTCAAGCCGGGCCTTAAAAACCTCTAAGGATGAAAATTCTACTACCTCCCTAAGGAGAACGAAAACAAAACCAGCTTCTAATTATGCTAATGATGCAGATAAGGAAGGAATAAGCATGAAGCCTTGTGTGAAGCTGAAGGGGGTTAAAAAAATTGAGTGGTCCGGTAGCACCTTAGAGACTAAGATTACCCCTAAGGCTACCCCTCTGAGACTTTTAAACAATTGAAGGGGGTTGAAAAGCAAGTGAGGGGCTTTCACTGCCCCCTCCAGTGCTATATAGCCTGCATGCAGACCATGAGGGAGGGCTCAATGGACACTGCTACCATAAGTCTCCAGTTAGAGGCACAGGGGTACACATGCACCTACAGTGAAGCACCAATAGGGACACTACTCAAAGAAGAACAGCCTGGCTCCATCCACTAGGGCTGCCAGATGGTTTAACCAAAAATACCAAACCCCGCCCCCCCCCACGCCCCCCAAAAAAAACACCAGGGAAAAAATTCTGTTTAGAAAAAAAAAGAGGGAGACCAAAGTTGTTGAGTGAAAAAAAAAGAAAGGACCCCAAGAGTTATTAAGCAATAAATAAATAAACCCAGCATGGCCCCTTTAAGAAGTGCCTTTGAGGCTGCCGGCAGCTGTCCGCCATCTTGTCTTCCTCTCCGGGCGGACGGCTCCCCTGTGGAACCAGGTAAGCCCCCAGTATTTTCGCCTCCTGGCTGGGAAAAGATCGGGAAATACCGGACAGCTCAGGACATCTCAGGTGTCCGGTGTTTTCTGAATTCTTTTTTACTGGACAGGAGGCGAAAATACCGGCCTGTCCGGGTCACTACCGGACACCTGGCCGCCCTGCCGTCCGCTCTGGAGCCCCCCTCCAGGTATTTGAAGGCTGCTGGCAAATTCCCCTTCACTCTTCTCTTCTGCAGCTAAATAAGCCCAATGCCCTCAGCCCCTAATACATTTTGTTGCCTTCCACTGGACTCTCCCCTATTTGCCCACAACCCTTCTGTCAGGGGGGCCCAAAACGGAACACAATACTGCAGATGGGTCGAGAAACTCTCTGTGACTATTGTTCTAAAGGGCGTGTTGGCCTGAAAGTCATTGTCTTTTCTGAGTGCACAGTCCTTATTCTGGCACCAAGTAGATTTCATCGGGTCTATACACTGGTGCTGAATCATGTGGTTCTGACAAACAGGGTTTTCACTGAAATATGCATTTAGAGTTTTCCTTTTGAAAAATTGTTTTGGGAAAGAAAGATTTTGGGTTGAATTGAACTGGAATGCTCCTCAGAAATCCATGATGTGCAAAGCCCTTGTGTGCTGAACTTTAAAAACGGAGGTCTGAGCCCTGCCCTACACTGGGACTGTGGGTTGAACCCTTGTGATGGTCTACTGGTGACTATATCAGCAAAAGAAAATCAGGGTGCAATGATCTCATGAAATTAGAGTTCAGGACTGAGGTGAGCCATGACATGCCTGAGAAAAAATTAGGGTGTAAGCTGGGAAGAAGCAGAGAGGAACAGGACAAGTAAGAAGAAGATGATAAAGACTTTCCAACCTGGCCTACAAAAGCCAGTTCTCATCTCAGTAACATACCTTCCTACCCATGCTTTCTCCTCCTTCCAGTCGAGCCTGCAGCTTCCTCACCATCACCTGCCGCTTCCACTCAGGAATCAAGTGGCCTTTTTCGTCATGAATGGGCACACAGGCATCGAGGTCTGATGAGTTTGGCACATCCAGTGTTGTGGAGATGCAGCTGCTTTGCACAAGATTTGCTGGTGCAGTTTTCTCACCCTGAACAGTGATAGGAGTCACAGCTCATGTTTTTGCAGTACAGCTGGTTTTTAAGAGGCCTTCATGCAATTTACCAGAGGGAGATGAAGTTAGAACACATTGGGTTATATCCTTCTGCCTATGCTGGCTGGCTTGCTCAACTCAGACAGGGAAAGCAGCACTAAGAAGGAAGGTGGGTATTTGCCTTGTGTAGGAGTGGCTGTCATCTATTCCTATATAAGAGAGGTGCTGGAGCTGGTCAAGGGGTAGCGTGGGCTGGAAGGGACTATGTCTGGAGAGTATTGTAACACTGGGCTAGCAGAATGGCCACTAGAAGCTGGTCCAGCCAGCATAGCTTAGATTGACCTTGATACTTCTCTAAGATACACTGGGAGTCAAACTGACCCCTGGGTGCATGTGGGACCAAAGGATATATAGGGGGTTTTAAGCCACCATTTTGCTCTCTCCTGCTCAGCTGGATTCTGACAGCACAGCTCAGCCAGATTCCAGGCTCTAGTCCCAGATCCAATTCCAAGAATCTGTCTTGGAGAAATTTGTACTCTGCATTTCACACAAGTGTGTGTTTGCACACCCCACCCCTCCAGCTGCCCATAGGCACTGCAGCCTGGGAGCCCAGATTATGAAGTGTCCTCCGACTGCCAGACTGCACTGCTGAGAGCTGGTGGGTGGGTAGGTAACTGAAGGGCAAGACTGACATGCACTAGCACCATCCAGAGGCTATGATGATGGAACATGCTCTGGCTGTGAAGAGCAGGAGCCTTAGGAGCAAAGCACCTTCTCTGTTCATATTTGGGTGTGTTCAGAGCAGGATAGCACTTTCAGCAGCACAGCAGCCACTATCCTGCATGAGCACAAATGTTCAGGAGGGCCAGTGGGAGTAGACCTAAATACAGCTGTGCTGGTCAGCTCTGTGATGTACTGACAGCCTTGATGGTTTTGTTTCTTAATAGCAGTTATAAAAAAATACTAAACCAGGCACAAAAGCTTTTGTGAAAAATGTTGACTGTTGAAAGAACAAATGTCTCAGATGCTGCTACTTTGCTCATTCTGATTTCTAGAAGCAATCCAAGTGTCTGGGGCATGGTATTTGAGCAAATACATGGCCAGCACAGTTCCCAGAGTTTGTTCTATTGGCCACTATCATGTCTTTTCTATGGGTCCCCAGCCTGCAGCCAGCAAAGAGAATGGAAGCATTTGACTCAAGGAAGATTGCTGATGCCATCACAGACAACAAATTATCGCTAAATGGGGATTGTTGCCTGGAGTATTGATCAGAAACCTGGAAAGTTCTGCTGGAGAGCAGAGGTGAGGCCAAGCAAAAATAGACAGAAAGGGAGAGCAAGTCCAAAGGGAGCTGCAGGGATGAGTGAGCGACATACGGTGTGTGCAAACATGGCTGTGATCCTGGTCTTCTGCAGGGATCTGCTGAGCTTTGGCTCTGTTACAAGTGATTCGCTGGCCTCACTGGGTTGCAGCATGTTGAAGGAACTTGTGGCTGGAAGGGACAGGAGAAATACAATTTTATGTAGAATCACAGAATCATAGAGTACTATAACTGAAAGAAATCTTGAGAGATCATAAAGTCTAGTCCCCTGTCCTTACAGCAGGACCAAGCACCAACTAGACCATCCCTGATAGATGTCAATCTAACTTGCTCTAAAATATCTCCAGTGATGGAGATTCCACAACCTCCCTAGGCAACTTATTCCAGTGTTTAACCACCCTGATAGGAAGTTTGTCCTAATGTCCTAATCCTCCCTTGCTGCAATTTAAACCCATTGCTTCTTGTCCTATCATCAGAGGTCAAGGAGAACAATTTTTCACCTTCCTCCTTGTAACACCTTTTGAGGTACTTGAAAACTGCTATCATGTCCCCTCTCAGTCTTCTCTTTTCTAGACTAAACAAACCCAGTTCTTTTAGTCTTTCCTCATAGGTCATGTTTTCTAGACCTTTAATCACTTTTATTGCTCTTCTCTGGACCTTCTCCAATTTCTCCACATCTCTCTTCAAAGGTGGTGCCCAGAACTGAATACAATACTCCAAATGAGACCTAATCTGTGCAGAGTAGAGTGAAAGAATTACTTCTCATTTCTTGCTCATAACACTCCTGTTAATGCATCCCAGAATCATGTTTGCTTTTTTTTGCAACAGTGTCACACTGTTGACTCATATTTAACCTGTGGTCCACTATGACCCCTAGATCCCTTTCTGCAGTACTCCTTCCTACGCAGTCGCTTCCCATTCTCTATGGGTATGTCTACACTACAGCGTTATTTCAAAATATCTTATTTCAAAATAAATTAATTTGAATAGTTAATTCGAAATAAGTTATTTCGAAATAATGCATCTACACACAAAATGCATTTCAAAATAGCGTTTTGCTATTTTGAAATAGTGCGTCCACACAGAGTGGACGCTGAATCGCATTTAAGGCCAGCCGGAACCAGGTCCGGCAGGGCATCAGGTCAGGAGTTACTTTGTGTGGCTGCTGCCTAAGGCTATCTGAGGTCTGTGCTTAAAGGGACTCCCCCTGGACAGCCGGTTCTCAGGTTTCCCTGCTTGCTTGCCTACCTCGAGGAGGGACAGCAAAGCATTTTGTCTCTGCATGCTCTGGTTGCCCTCATTCGGAACACCACAGCACTCTGCAACATGGAGCCAGAGCTGCCCCTTGGCACTCTGGTGCTTCTCTTGGACACATTGCTGTGAGCCTGGCTGCACTTTCTGCAGGCTGCCCTCCGGGAGGTCCATCGGGGGGGCTGTCAGTATCCAGGAGGCCCTGCGGGAGAGCTTCCACCCTGAGGAGCACTAAGAGCCTCCCTGGCCTGCCCCACTGGGGGCTTGTGCCTCATTCCTCCCTCACGTCCTTCCACTTACCCCTCATTAACCCCCCTTCCTGATGTCAAATAAAATACACGTATTTTCATGAACACAAACTCTCTTTATTTGACAAAACTGGGCGGGGAATGAAATTCTGGTGAGACTGGGGAAAGGAGGCGGGAGAAGGGAGAAGAGAGGGTGGGAGAGAGGAGGGAGAAACCTGGGAGGAGAGAGCTGGAAGGGGGAAGCAAGGGGAAGAAGGGGGAGGGGAATCTCAGGGCTCAGATTTGGGGGTCTCACCGGACCAACTTGATTTTCATGCAAACCTGCTCCTGGGTTCACATGTGGCCTTTGGTGGCCAGGCTGGCAGCTATCCTGCCATAGACGGCCGCGTTCCTCCGTTTAGTGCGGAGATCATGGACATTGGGGACATCCCCCCCAAAACCTAAATAAGGTCCATGATCTCCACCCTGGACCAGGAAGGCCCTGGCAGGCTCCTGGCAGGCTCCTGGGAGCTGGCAGACTGCTCCTGGGGAGTGGTGGTGGGCTGGTTGCCAGTGGCTTGCTGGCTCATGTTTTGGGGCCACTGGGTCGGGGCAGTGACTGCTGGCTCTGGGCTGTCAGGCTTGGAGCTGACACAGGCACTATGGCCAGAGTCTACCCCTTTAAGGGTTCCAGGGAGGGGGAAGGGAGAGGAGTGTTCTTGGTTGAGGCTGGAATGGCCACCAGGGCACCCTGGGAAGGCTGGAGGCCCCCTATTTCAATATAAGTGTCTACACAGCACTTATTCGAAATAGTTATTTCGAATTTGGCGTTATTCCTCATAGAATGAGGTTTACCAAATTCGAAATAAGTGCTCCGCTATTTCAAATTAATTTCAAAATAGCGGTTTTGCTGCGTAGACGCTAGTAAAGTTATTTCGAAATAACTTTGCTGTGTAGACATACCCTATGTGTGAAACTGATTGTTCCTTCCTAAGTGGAGTACTTTGCATTTGTCCTTATTAAACTTTATCCTGTTTACCTCAGGCTATTTATCCAGTTTGTCCAGATCATTTTGAATTATGACCCTAGCCTCCAAAGCACTTGCAACTCCTCCCACTTGCAGCTTGGTATCATCTGCAAATTTAATAAGCGTACTCTCTATGCCATCATCTAAATTGTTGATGAAGATATTGAGCAGAAGTGGTCCCAAACTGACTCCTGTGGCACCCCACTTGCTATGCCCTTCCAGCATGACTGTGAACCGTTAATAACTACTCTCTGAGAACAGTTATCCAACCACTTATGCACCAGTCAGTTAAGTTGACTGGTCTGTAGTTTCCTGGGTTGTTCTTATTTCCCTTTTTATAGATGGGTCTATATTTGCCCTTTTCAAGTCTTCTGCAATCTCTCCTGACTTCCATGACTTTTAAAGATGATAGCTAATGGCTCAGATACCTCCTCTATCCACTCCTTGAGTAAAAGAGGCGCAGGGCAGGGGGAAGAACAGGGATGCAGTTCACCACTGAATGGCAACTGTATCATCTACAGGCTATATGCTCGGGACAGAGACCAAGTAGGAACAATTTTAAGGGGTATTTTGCTTTAACAGTATAGTGGTTTGCGTTATTAAAAATACAGACAGGGTAATGATATTCATCTGCAGGGAAGTCAATACTTGACTAGCCCTCTAGTAAAACCCAGGTACCTTAGAGCAGTGATTCTTAATCAGGGGATCCATGGACCCCTGGGGCTCAACAAGCAGGTTTCAGGGGATTCCCCGAACAGGACCAGTGTGAGACTGGGTGGGCCCTGGGCAGAAAGTGTAAGCCCTGCTGTGCAGGACTGAAGCCTGGGGCCCTGAGCCCTGCTACCTGGGGCTGAAGCCTGAGCAACTTAGCTTTGCGGGGTGCCCTATGGTGTAGGATCCTGTGAAAATGCCCTGATTGCTACCCCCTAACAGTGGCCCTGGCTGTCATATGCAGAAAACCACTTGTGGCCCAGAGGGACTGTGGAGTTTGTATATTATGTTTGAGAGGGAAGGGGGCTCAGAAAGAAAAAGGTTGAGAACCCTGCCCTAGGGAACACACTTTAAATGATGACAATTCACAGCCATTTCCAATCTCACTGTAAAATATCTGAAAACACAATACAAACATTTTGGGGCAGTCTTCAGCTGGCGTAGATGATACAGCTCTATGGAAGTCAATTTTCAGTTTTACTGAAATCATTGGCTCAAGGCTCGTTGACAACAGCTAAGGATCTGTCCCATCCAATGAATGACTATTTGTTATTTAACAGCTTCAAGGGGTAGCCGAGTTAGTCTGAACAGGATAAACGTAAAAAACAACAAATGGTCTGGTAGCACTATGTAGACTAACAAAACATATAGATGGTATTGCCCACGAAAGCTCACGATATCATCTATATGTTTTGTTAGTCTATAAAGTGCTTTCAGACCAGTTTTTGTTTTTTAAGTTTATGCTGTTTAACAGTTCCTGTGAGCATGGAAATTCACTAGCGTACACCACTGATACGCTAGCCACAGGATTGCCCCAGGCTATTTCACAGCAGAATATCTAGGAAGCTCTGATGCTTGTATCTGAATTTTAGAAGGAATATGAAAGCCTGTACTCACTGGCTCTGTTCTGGTGTGTGTGGATAATTCCTTTGTTCACTGTGGCTGGTGTGTGGCTTACTCCCATCTGTAGAGGATTCACTGGGACCAGAGTCTAAAATGAAACAGGGAAAGGAGGGCTCGTTCACCTCTGAAAACATGGAACATCTTTCAGCATCTGCATCTCCTGGTATAACATGGGCTTCTTCTACTGCTTTTCCCTTTGATTCCAGCAGTTCTGTGGCCACTCGCAGGTAGTGCCAGTTGGCAAGCAGTATTATGAGTGCCCTTACAGCTCTCACTGCCCTGCGTCACTTGGCCTCCAGCACACATAGCCTGCATGCCAGCACAGCACTGACCTGTCATGTGAGGCTCCGGAGTGGGCTACTCACAGAGAAACAAAATCAACCCCCACTTCTTTGATGCTTTTGTCCCTTTTCCTACTCCCAATTTATCCAGGAACAGGTTTAGATTTTTAAAGAAGTCTTTCATTATCTGAAATTGTGTTTGAATAGTTTAAGCTAACATGATTCAGTTTACAGGTTCCTTGTATATGATTGGATGGAATTTCTAGTATTTGCCTTTTGTAATGTGCTCACATGTCCCAAGTTACTTGCTGTTGTTCCTGTGACCTGACTGGACGTCTGCCAGTCCCTCAGCTATTTCTTTCCAAACCCAATACAAGCAATGGTGCCAATGCATATTAACACAAGTATTTACTACACTCTCCTGTGCCACTCACATTCCTGAGACAAAAATTTCCCTACACCAATGTCGGGAGAGACAAATATAAAAGGTTATGAATGGAAGGAAATTCAAGGGGTGGATCTTGCTGCCATTTACACCAGAAGTTCATGGAGCTGTGCCAGCATAAAGCAGGCATAAGTGAGTGGATACCTATGTCCAGTGTGTCATTCAAACAAATGTTTTCAGTGTTTGCCCAGCTTTAGTTAAGCACTTTCTTTTAAGGAATCTTTTCACTATTCATTTCTCCGGTCATGTGTCAGGCATACGTATTTTATTATGACACAAACTACAGGAAAGTTGACACCTTCTCCAGGAATATTTCAAAGAAAGCAAAGACAAGCTCTGTCTTACACCACCCCCCACACTCCCTGCAGGCTGTAGGGCACCTTGCCATTGTGCATCCTCGCCATGGCCTCACTTGTTGTCCTGAGGCACTCCTGGCCACTCCCCAGCCGGTGACAGGCACCAGTGCTCTGGCTCATTGCTGGGATCTTGGCTGTTTGACCCCTGGCTGTTCGAAGTCCTTAGCTGAGCAGACTACTGGGACTCAGACAAGCGTGAAAGAGGAAGCATGTGTAACCCACACACCTAGGCTATGTCTACACTCGCCGTTCTTGCGCAAGAATCTGCAGAGCGTCCACACTGCCCGCCCGCTCTTGTGCAAGGAAACGTACAGTACGGCGTGGTAAGAGAGGGCTCCTTGCGCAAGAGCTACGCTCTTTTTTAACAGGTGTAAGCCCTCTTGCGCAGGAGCTCTTGCGCAAGAGGGCAGTGTGGATGCTCGGCAGGGGTTTCTTGCGCAAAAAAGCCTTATGGCTAAAATGGCCATCAGAGCTTTCTCGCACAAGAGAGCGTCCGCACTGCCATGGGCACTCTTGTGCAAAAGCACAGCGCGCACATGGCAGTGTGGACGTGTTCTTGCGCAAGACTTCTTGCACAAGAACACTTGCGCAAGATGTTCTTGCGCAAGAAGCCGCCAGTGTAGACAAAGCCCTACTGTGGTTACTGGGCAATGCAAGTGGTACCTAGACCACAGCAACAGTTAAGACCAAGAGACCTCTACAGCAGGTGCTGGGAGCCAGCTGGCTTTTAGCTCAGAGGCTAGAGGCTCCTATAGTCAACTCTCAAGGTCCCAAGTTTAAATCTGCCCGGTGATGGTTACACATGCTTCTGACCATCCATTTGCCCCAGGCAGGGGGAATGAACGATTATCCCCCAGGAAGGGAAGGGCTTTGGAGTGAGCTGTGCTTGGTAGTTTAGCCTCCTGTAAGTCATAGGGTATTGCTGTGACAGTCTTACTCCCCTCAGAGGAAGAGGGTGCATTGCACAATAACGCCATATGGGAATTGGGTCCCTTATTAAAAAAACAAAGTCGCAGAGAGCCTGCTGCCCACTGCATAAAGCAATGACCCTCTGACAGATGCCAGGGAAGTGCTGTATAACAGCAAAAGAATGTCGTGTTCTGAGAGGCATGTGGGCATGTGCCAAAGTTCTGATACCAAAAAGAATGTAGTAACAGATCCAGAGACACATACCAAGATCCATGTCCCTTCACATCTGGGAAGCCCCAGGGCCAGGTGGCTAGGCACTAGCCTGTCACCAACTACAGACAGTGTTCCAGTATGGCCCAGGGTCCAACTGCATATAGAGCTATAGCTCTAGTGGTCCCTCCAACTCATCCAGTCTGAGCTCCTGCAGAGCCCAGACTACCGTCACCCAGTGCCTACCCAGTGCCCGCATGCTGAACCAAACTGAAATGAAACCACCCCCAGACCAGACTGTTACATGCTACATGCAGACACCAATGCCAAAAGACCCCAATGGCAGGGAAAAAAATTAAGTGAGATAGACCTGGATAGCTCCGGCAAGTGACCTGCACCCACATACCACATGCTACAGATGCTACAGAGGAAGACAAGACAAATCCCTCTCCCCCAAGATCAAAGCCAGTGTGTGCTGGGGAAAATTCCTTCCCAACCTCACACATAGTGATCAGTTTGACCAGAGGTAGGGAACCTTTTTGGGGTGAGGGGCCACTGACCCACAGAAAAATCAGCCAAGGGATGCACACAAAAAACCCTCATTGACTTGGTGCCTGACTGAAAAGGAGAAAGACACACCACAGCCTTGGGGGACCAGCCTAGTAGATTTTGTGTGCTCCAGCTCTGCAGTGGGGCAGCGAGGGGGCTGGAGCGCCAGCACAGGCTCTCCAATCCAGGGAGCGCCCTAAGCCTCAGGGGCCGGATCCAGGCAAGCTGGGGTCCGATGTGGCTCCCAGGCCTGAGATTCCCTACCCCGAATTAGACTCTGAACATGTGAGCAAGAGCCAGCCAGCCACACACCTGAGAGAGAATGCTCAGTGTCTCCACAGAGCCCTACCCCATTTCACCAAGTGCCCCATCTCCAGCTGTGGTTGTCCCTAATGCTTCAGGAGAAGAAGATAAAAAACCCTCCCAGAATACACTGCGGAGCAGGGGAGGGAAATCCCTTCCTGGTCCCTGCAGGAGGTTAGCTGAAGTTCTGAAGCATGAGCTTTAGGAGCATAAGCATAAACTGGAAGTGATGCCCAGGGCTGCTGAGCCCTGCACCCTGACATTACAAACAATCGCACATGCAACTGCACTCAGACATTTGTCTGTCTGTCTCACAAAACTGCCTAAATTATTTGTCCCCATTGCTCCTATAGGGAGGCCATTCCAGAACCTCACCCTTCAGCTCATTAGAAGTCTTCTCATTTTCAGTCTGAGTTTCTTTCTGGCCAGTTTTGGCCACTTTGTTCTTGTGCCAATATAAGAACTTAAGAATGGCCAGACTGGGTCAGATCAAAGATCCATTTAGTCCAGTATCCTGTCTGCTGACAGTGGCCAGTGCCAGGTGCCCCAGAGAGGATGAATAAAACAGGTCATTACTGAAAGATTGCCCATATCCAGCCCTGCCAAACAGATGCTCAGGACACCATTCCTATCATCCTGGCTAATAGCTATTGATGGACCTATCCTCCAAGAATTCATCTAGCTCTTTTTTGAATCATGTTAAAGTCCTGGCCTTCACCACATCCTCTAGCAGGGAGTTCCACAGGTTTACTGTGCATTGTGTAAAGAAATACTTCCATTTTTGGTTTTGTTTTAAACTTGCTGACTATTGATTTCATTTGGTGACCCCAAGTACTTGTGTTATGGGAAGGAGTAAATAACTTTACCTTATTTATTTTCTCCACACCAGTCATGATTTTAATAGACCCCTATGGTATACTCCCTTGGTCATCTCTCTTCCAAAATGAAAAATTCCAGTCTAATTAATCTCTCCTTATATGGCAGCTATTCTATACCCTTCATAATTTTTGTTCTTCTTCAAGTGCTTGCTTATGTCCAGTCCACTTAGGTGCTACATGCACCAGTTCCGGAAGCTTTTTACCCTTAGCAGTATCTGTTGGGCCAGCCAAGGGGCCCCCTGGAGTGGCGCCGGCATATCGGTGTCTATATACCCCTGCTGGCCCTCCGCCCCCTCAGTTCCTTCTTACCGCCGGTTGCTGGAACGCTTTGCTTGCCTTTGCAAGTGTGCCGTTACCACTCTTTATAGGTAAATAGTGGCTGTTTTTGTCATTAGCGTTTATCTAATTAGTGTTAAAAAGTAATAGAGAGGTAGCCGTGTTAGTCTGATCTTGGTAAAACAAAAGGAAAAAATATGTAGCACTTTAAAGACTAACAAGATAGTTTATTAGGTGATGAGCTTTCGTGGGGCAGACCCATTTCTTCAGATCATCTTGTTAGTCTTTAAAGTGCTACATATTTTTTTCTTTTGTTTTACTAATTAAGTACCCAAGTATTTAGTTGTAAATTAGTTTTCCCTCCCCCTCTTTATAGGGGCAGGGTATGCTGGGGCCACACGGCTTCAAGCCCTGTTCAAGTTGCTTGAAGCCAATGCCCTGCGGTGACCCGCACAACAAGTGCCTTATGTGTCTTGGAGAAGGCCACTTGATGGACTCTTGTAAATCTGCAAGTCGTTCAAGCCTAGGACGAAACACGAGCACGACTCCAGGCTAAAGCTTTTACTAATGGAGTCCGCGCTACAGCCTGCGGCACTGAAGGTGTGCAGCGCACGGGGTCGGTACGGGGCAGGGAGCCCGTATCCAGAGATGTTGGAGTGTCAACACACCACCCGGAACTGCTGATGCAGCTGGAGCAGCCACTAACAATGAGAGACTCCTCGGCCTCGTCACCAGACGAGGCACTGAGGGACCTTTCCCCATCCATGGATATGCGCACCCACCAGGACCTCTTGAGGAGGTTGGCACAAAGCCTAGAGGTGCAAGCAGAGTAGGTGGCGGAGGAATCAGACCCTATGGTCGATATACTAACAGCAGACACCCCTCTTAGGTTTGCCCTCCCAATAAATAAAACAGTGGCCAAAATTACAAAGAACCTTTGGCAGACCCCCGGCGTCAATTCCCCCAACACAGAAAGGGGTGGAAAGGAGATATTTTGTGCCCCCGTCAGGCCACGAACACCTTTTCTCCCATCCGCCCCCGGGCTCAGCGGTAGTATAGGCAGCCTGCCAGAGGGAGAGACAGGGACAACCTGGAGTCACCCCAAAAGGCAAGGAGCCTAAAAAACTTGATCTCCTGGGCAGGAAGGCGTACTCAACAGCGGGATTGCAACTGAGGATTGCCAACCAGCAGACAATGCTCAGCCGCTACGCCTACAATTCCTGGTTGGCAGCAGATAAGTTTCAGGCCCAACTCTTGAAGGACTCTCAACAGGAGTTCAGGGCTATAATGGAGGAGGGCAAGGTGGTGTCCCGAACCTCACTCCAAGCGGCCCTGGATGCGGCTGATTCGGCCGCCCGCTCCATGGCTATGGGCATCGTAATGAGAAAGTGTTCGTGGCTTCAGGCCTCGGGCATTCCACCTGAGGTACAAACTACGCTCCAAGACCTACCCTTTGAAGGTTCAGGCCTTTTCTCAGAACAGACAGACAGCAAACTGCACAGTCTGAAAGACTCGAGGGCGACGCTGAAGTCGCTGGGAATACACACCCCTGCCCCTCAGCAGCGCCCACTGAATCCTAGATCCCAGAGGACACAGCAACAGTGGCCCAAGTGGAGGTATAGGGGTAACAATAACAGGAGCGCCAGAAGACGCTCATGCTCAGCCTCAGACCACCCCCAAGACCCCGCCAATAAGTCTCAGGGGCTGAAATTGGGCTTTTGAAGGGCCGCCCGAACCTTGTATCGATAGATACAAACAGGCTATACCCCTACTACCGTTATTGGCTTTCCATCATGTCGGACCGGTGGGTCCTAGAGACGGTGGCAAGGGGATACTCTATCCCCTTCCTTTCCTCACCTTCCCCCCAACCCCTTCCCCAGTCCCTCTTCAGGGATCCCCTCACAAGTACCTCCTACGACAAGCTGTCTCCTCGCTCCTACAGTTGGGAGCGATAGAGGAGGTTCCCCCCGCGTCCTGGGGGAGAGGTTTCTACTCCCGATACTTCCTTATTCCCAAGTCAAAAGGGGGCCTCCGCCCCATCCTAGACCTCAGGGGGCTGAACACCTTTGTCAGGAAGTCGAGGTTCAAGATGGTCACCCTGGCCACCATTGTTCCCTCACTCAATCTAGGGGACTGGTACGCTGCCCTCAACCTAAAGGATACCTACTTCCACATTTCTATTGTCCCACACCACAGAAAGTTCCTGCAGAAAGTTTCACAGTAGGTGGAAACCACTACCGATTCACAGTGTTGCCATTTGGCCTTTCCACTGCCCCCAGGGTTTTCACCAAATGCATGGCAGTGGTTGCCGCCTTTCTCAGAAAGAGGAGACTTCATGTTTTCCCATACCTAGATGACTGGCAATTAGGGCCCGCTCCAAGGACCAGGTATTGGCCCACATTGCCCTGGCCAGGGAGACATTCTCCCAACTGGGCCTCCTTCTCAACAAACCGAAGTCGGTCCTCGTTCCTACTCAAATAATTGAGTTTGTGGGAGCCAAACTGGACACCACGGTGGGGTGAGCGTCTCTTCCGAAATCCAGGTTCGCGGCCATAGGAGACATTATTTGTAGCCTACAGGCCACCCCCATGATGACAGTGAGACACTGCCTGAGGCTATTGGGTCATATGGCAGCGTGCATGTACATGATGCACCACACCAGACTTTGCCTCCGACCCCCTTGCAAACCTGGTTAGCACAAGTACACAGACTGGTTCGTGACCGCATCTACGCAGTGGTGACCGTTGCGCTGGAGACCCTGGCTGCGCTGGACTGGTGGCTGAGGGAGATCAAGGTCTGTGCCGGAGTTCCATTTGCCCAGCCTCTCCCCTCTGTGCAGTTGGTAATGGATGTTTCTGACACAGGTTGGGGAGCACACCTGGGGAGCCTTCGGACTCAAGGTATGTGGCCCACTCAGAGAGATTGTTACACATCAATATCAGGGACCTGAGAGCTGTCCACCTGGCACGCCAGGCGTTCTTGCCCCATCTGAGGGGCAGAGTGACGTCTGTGCTAACGGACAACACAACAGTGATGTTCTATATCAACCGACAGGGTGGTGCTCATTCCTCTCCCCTCTGTCAGGAAGTCATAGCCCTGGGGGAACTATGCATAGAACAGAGGATGGACCTGTAGGCGACCTATCTCCCGGGGTCCAACAATACCTTGGCTGACCAACTCAGCTGGGTGTTTCTGGCCCACGAATGGTCCCTCAAAGAGGAGGTACTACACAACCTCTTCTGCAGGTGGGGGACTCCTCTCTTCAACCTCTGCGCCGAGGAACAACAGGAAGTGCGCCCAGTTCTGCGCATACAGGGGGCAGGGTCTGGGTTCTCTGGGGGATGCCCTGACAATACAGTGGCCAAGGGGCCTTCTGTATGCCTTCCCCCACCTTCTCCCTCATACTCGAGGTTCTCCTGAGGGTAAGGAGGTTCAGGGCCACAATGATCCTAGTTGCACCAGCCTGGCCTTGCCAGCACTGGTACACGTCCCTGGTGTCACTCTCGGTGGAGGACCCTGTCACTCTCCCGCTGGTACCGGATCTTCTAACACAGGAGATAGACCAGGGGCTCTTGTGCCACCCGAGCCTCCAGTCCCTTCACCTCATAGCATGGAAAATCCGTGGGTGAAGGGGGGTGAACTACTCTGTTCACCACAGGTCAGAAGGGTGTTGATGAGGAGTAGGAAACGATCCACCAACGCAACATATCAGGCCAAATGGAAAAGATTCTCATGTTGGGTCTCCCGGAAAGGAGGGGTCGCCATGCGAGCCCCCCTCTCCTTGAGCCTAGACTATTTCCTAAGCCTTATTCAACAAGGACTGTCCTCCTCTTCAGTGAGGGCACACCTGGTAGCTGTTGCGGCCTTTCACCAGAGGGAAGGAGGAACCTCAGTCTTCTCCCATGAGATGGTCAAATCTTGTCCTCTGAGCACTCATGCGTCCCCCGTTTGAGCCTATGGCCATGTGCTCCATCACCCACCTCTCATGGAAGATAGCCTTCCTTGTGGCCATCACTTCAGCCAGGAGGGTGTCAGAGCTAAGGGCCCTTTCTTCCAAACCACCGTATACGGTGTTCTCCAAGGACAAGGTAACGCTGCGCCCCCACCCAGCACTCCTGCCGAAGGTGGTGTCATTGTTCCATATGTCCCAAGAGATATTTCTCCCAGTATTCTACCCCAAGCCGCATGTGAATGAAAGGGAACAGACACTTCACATGTTAGATGTGAGAAGGGTGTTAGCCTTTTATTTGGAAAGGACAAAGCCATTTCACAGATCAACTCAGCTGTTTGTTACCATAGTGGAAAGAATGAAGGGCTTCCCCATCTCCGCCCAGTGCTTTTCCTCGTGGATCACGGCCTGCATTCAAGCGTGTTACGATCTTAAGGGAAAGCAGGCCCTATCAATTACAGCCTACTCCACTAAAGCCCAGGCCTCCTCAGTAGCATTCCTGGCTCAGGTGCCAGTCATAGAATATGTAGAGCGGCCACATGGGTGTCTGTTCATACTTTTACTACCCACTATGCAGTCACTCAGCAGGCTAGACAGGATGCAGCGGTTGGAAGAGCAGTGTTGCAGTCTATTTCCACTTAGGTTCTGACCCCACCTCCGAAGGTATGGCTTGGGAATCACCTAAGTGGAATGGACATAAGCAAGCACTTGAAGAAGAAAAGACGGTTACTTACCTGTAACTGTTGTTCTTCGAGATGTGTTGCTTATGTCCATTCCAATCCTACCCACCTCCCCTTCGTCAGAGCGTCCAGCAAGAAGGAACTGAGGGGGCGGAGGGCCAGCAAGGGTATATAGGCACCGTAATGCCGGCACCACTCCAAGGGGCTCCCTGGCTGGCCCAATGAATACTGCTAAGGGCAAAAAACTTCCGGAATGCATGCATGCGGTGCGCGCACACCTAAGTGGAATGGACATAAGCAACACATCTCAAAGAACAAGAGTTACAGGTAAGTAACCATCTTTTGCCGTGTTTTGAACTTTTTCAAATGCCAATATATCTTTTTTGAGATCTGCACACAGCATTCAAGATGCATAGAGGAAATATGATATTTTCTGTCTTATTACATAGTCCTTTCTTAATGATTTCAAACATTCTGTTTGCTTTTTGACTGCCACTGTACATTGAGTGGATGTTTTGAGAGAACTATCCACAATGACTCCAAGATCTCTCTCTTGAGTGGAAACAACTAATTTAGACCCCACCGTATTATATGTATAGTTGAAATTATGTTTTCCAATGTGCATTATATTGCATTTATCAACATTGAATTTCATCTGCCATTTTGTTGCCCATTCACCCTGTTTTGTGAGATCCATTTGGAGCTCTGCTATGGACGTTACTATCTTGGGCAAATTTGTATCATCTGCACATTTTGCGACCTCACTGACTACGCCTTTCGCCAGATCAGTTATGAATGTGTTGACTAGGATTGGTCTGCGTATGGATGCCTGAGGGACACTACTAGTTACCTCTCTCCATTCTGAAAACTGACTATTTATTCCTAACATTTGTTTCCTAATCAGTAATTGAGAGGACCTTTCCTCTTAACCCATGATAGGTTACTTTGCTTGAGTCTTTTGTGAGGCACCTTATCAAAGGTTTTCTGGAAATCTAAGTACAGTATATCCACTGGATCCCCCGTGTCCACATGTTTGTTGACTGCCTCAAAAAATTCTAATAGATTGGTGAGGCATTTCACTTTACAAAAAAAATTCTAATAGATTGGTGAGGCATTTCACTTGACAAAAACCATGTTGATTCTTCACCAACAAATTATGTTCATCCATGTATCTAGAATTTTGGTTTTTTACTATAGTTTCAAATGATTTTCCTGGCATTGATGCTAGACTTACTGGTCTGTAATTGCCAGGATCACCTCTGAAGCCCATTTTAAAAGCTGGTGTCACATTAGCTATCCTGCAGTCATTAAATACAGAAGCTGATTTAAAATGATAGGCTACAAACTACAGTTAATAGTTCTACAATTTCACATCTGAGTTCCTTCAGAAGTCTTCGGTGAATGCCATCTGGTCCTGCTGACTTATTACTATTTAATTTATCAGTTTGTTACAAAACGTCCTCTAATAACACCTCAGTCTGGGATAGTTCCTCAGATTTGTCACCTAAAAAGAAAAGCTCAAGGTTTGGACTCTCCCTCACATACTCAGCAGTGAAGACCAGTGCAAAGAATTCATTTAGTATCTTCACAATGGCCTTATTATTCTTGAGTGCTCCTTTAGCATCTCAAGTGTCCAGTGGCCCCACTCACTGTTTAGCAGGCTTCTGATGTACTTAAAAAAACCTTGCTATTATTTTTTGAGTTTTTGGCTAGCTGATCTTCAAATTCTTTTTGGGCCTAATTATATTTTTTTACTTCAAACATTGTCCCTTAGCTTAAATTAGCTTCACTTTCCCTGTTATTAACTCCCCCACAGTGTATTTATACAGAGCAATCACATTCCCTCTCATTCTCCTTTTTTTGAGATTAAACAAGTCAACCTCTTCTAGACTCCTCTCACAGGGTACATCCTCTGTTCCCCTGATCAACTAGTAGCTCTTCTCTGCATCTATTCCATCTTCATCAAATATGGATTTAATCAATATGACCAGAACAGTGCACGGTATTCCACACAAGTATCCATTGGTACCTTGCAGCATGGCATTAACGCTTCTCTATCTCAACTGGAAATGTCTTGCCTGATACACTGTAATACTACACCCCATATTCTTCACCAATATATGCTTATGATATGATTATAGCATATCTCAAATGTATTTATGAGATCGGTTATGTGAAATATCATTGGAAAGGTTATGATTTACTGCAGGGGTGGCCGACCTGTGGCTCTTGAGCCACATGCGGCTCTTTGCTCACAGAAATGTGGCTCTCAGGGTTACAGCTCATTTGGAGCCACATGCCCGCTTTGTGCACGTGCCCCAGTTCCTGGAGGGAGAAGTGCATGGCTGTGGCAGCTCTGGAGAGACCCAGGCACTGGGTTAGAATGGGAGGAGTCTGGGGGGGCCTGGGTCAGGGGGAGGGGGAGGGCATTGGCTTGGGGGGAGCTGGGGGTGCTGGCTCTCAGGGAGGGATGTGTGGCTCTTTGCACTACTATCCACAGCTCTTTTGGCTCCTCGTGTATAACTGGTTGGCCAACCCGATTTACTGAATAGGATTATCCTATTTGCATGTATTCATCATTTCTGTATCTGAAGTTAGGAATATAATCTATGAACCTATTACAAATATGGTTACACCTGGGAAATGCCCACAAGACAGAATGCAGTCTAGATGGCTTGCTGTGAGGAAGAGCGATTAGAAAGAACAAACCTATAATCATAGAAGATTAGGGTTGGAAAAGACCTCAGAAGGTCATCTAGCCAACCCTCTGCTCAAAGTGGGACCAACCCCAACTAAATCATCCCAGCCAGGGCTTTGTCAAGACTGGCCTTGAAAACCTCTACGGATGGAGAGTTCATCACCTCCGTAGGTAACCCTTCCAGTCCTTCAGCACCAAGCTAGGTAAGCAGAAACTTAAAAACCTCTAGGGATGGAGATTCCACCACCTCCCTAGGTAACCCATTCCAGTGCTTCACCACCCTCCTAGTGAAATAGTTTTTCCTAATATCCAACCTAGACCTCTCCCACTGCAACTTGAGACCATTGCTCCTCATTCTGCCTCTTTCACCACTGAGAACATCCTCTGTCCATCCTCTTTGGAATGCCCCCCCCTTCAAGTAGTTAAAGGCGGCTACTAAATCCCCCCTCACTCTTCTCTTGTGACTAAATAATAATTCCCTCAGCCTCTCCTCATAAGTCATGTGCCCCATCCCCCTAATCATTTTCATTGCCCTCCATTGGACTTTCCCACTTTGTCTACATCCTTTCTGTAGTGGGCAGTGTTCCCTATGAGCTGTGCACTGGGTGCTGATTAGCAGAGTGCCCACAACTGCCTGAAGTATGTGTTTATATTTAGTGCACATCTGCACATGCCTGGGTGCCTTTAACAATATTTATTCTGCACATGGATGGAAAAAATTAGAGGGAATATTGGTAGCGGGAAGCCAAAACTGCACACAATACTCCAGATGTGGCCTCACAAATGCCAAATAGAGGGGAATAACCACTTCCCTCATTCTCCTACTCATTAGCCTTCTTGGCAACAAGAACACACTGTTGACTCATATGCAGCTTCTTATCCACTATAATCCCCAGGTCCTTTTCTGCAGAACTGCTGCTTAGCCAGTCGTTCCTCAGCCTGTAGCAATGTATGGGATTCTTCTGTCCTAAGTGCAGCACTCTGCACTTGTCCTTGTTGATCGTCATCAGATGTCTTACTGCCCAATCCTCCAATTTATCTACCCCTCCCCCAACTTAGTATTAGCCATGAAATTGCTGAGGGTGCAATCCAACCCATCATGCAGATCATTAAAGAAGATGCTGAACAAAACCGGCCCCAGCACCAACCCCAGGCACTCTACTTGATACTGGCTGCCGACTAGACATCTAGCCACTGATCATTACCTGTTGTGCCCAACAAACCAGCCAGATTTCTATGTACCTTACAGTCCATTCATCCAAGCCATACAATCTTTAACTTGCTAGCAAGAATATTGTGGGAGACCGTATCAACAGTTTTGCTAAAGTCAAGATATATCATGTCCACTGCTTCCCCCATATCTGCAGAGCCAGTTATCTCATCATAGAAGACACAGAAGACAATCAGGTTGGTCAGGCATGACTTGCCCTTGGTGGATCTATGTTGACTATTCATAATCACTTTCCTCTCCTCCAAGTGCTTCAAAGTGGATTCCATGAAGACCTGTTCCATGATTTTTTCAGGGACTGAGCTGAGGTTGACTAGTCTATAGTTTTCTGGATTCTCCGTCTTCCATTTTTAAATATGACCCCTATATTTGTCTCTTCCAATCATCTGGGAGAGATTGCAGTGCAGATGTGGTCATCCCATCTCAACAAAAGATATCTTTGACATTGGAAAAAGTTCAAAAAGGGGCAACAAAAATGATTAAGGTTTTGGAACAACTGCCACATAAGCAATGATTTAAAAGACTGGGACTTTTCAGCTTAAAAAAGATGAGACTAAGGGGGAGATATGATAGAGGTCTATAAGACAATGACTGGTGTTGAGAAAGTAAATAAGAAAAAGTTGATAATGGCAGGAATGCAGTCTCACTCCACCAATAGAGAGCACCATAGCCACAGAGATAAAAAGGAATCTTGTTCAGGAAGGGCCCCTGAGCCAAAACTACAGCCCACAATGAAATCCATATGAGAAGATACCTACCGGTGCCACTCCTCCAGTCCTGCCAGAGTCCATCTGATGCACCCACCACAGGGGAGCAGGGGACAAAAAGCTCTGGCTAGATCCAGTGCTTTGGAAGCTCAGAGCTGGGATAGCCACCCAGGAATGATTGCTGGGCCAGGTGGCTTCCTGACACAAGAAGAAACTGGAGCTCCCAGCCCGTTAGGCTGGAGAATCTGATCTGTATTGTGCAGCAAGAGGAGGCATCAGGAAGGGAGCTCAGAGAATCACAATTAGCATTGCATTAATATTTGAAGGCTAGGAGTCAAGTGGCAATCAGCTTGTGGTAGGAGGGACCTGGATTGTTTTCCTGAGGCATTATTGGAAAAGTTTGCTTGGCTGTCTCCTCTCCCCATTATGCGCTCCCTTCTCACTCCCCGCTGCTCTTTCTGAAATCTCCTGGCTCTGTTAAGGAAGGCAGCATGGTTCAACCCTGCTGGCTGCTGGCTCAGTGATTCCAGGACAGGGAGAGCACTGATGCAGTCAGCCAAACAGAAGCAATATCTGGAAAGAGGGAGCAGCCAAGAGGACTGGGTCCAAGCAGTGTCCTCAGTCACATGGGCATCCAAAATGTGGGGGATATTTAACACAAATCTGAGCCATAAAGAACTATAGAAATTAAGGGGTAGGACAGAGGTGCAATGCATGCAGGGAATGCTAAAGACAGAGTGAGTTCTGGGATTGATACACCTTTTGCTGTCAGCAAGAAGTGAAGGACAGCTGGGGCCATGTGCCCTATTTATACCCCATAACCCCATGTGAGGGCAAGGTGCTACTCTCTAGAAGATGCTGAACTTGCATGCTTCCATGCAGTAATCCAAAAACAGGGAATCTGCAGAGGCACCTTTCAAAGAAAACAAGCTGGGTAATCAGTGCTGGACATCCTCCTGATTTCCTTATTTGCTGTATTCCAGCCATTTTGCCCTTGATCAGTGTTCCAATGTCAGATTTTGACACACACACACAAATCTTCTCATTTGCCATAATGATATTGCACTGGCTTCCAGTCTGACAGCAAATCTTTTAGTGGAGAGCACTGCAGCACCAGATCATCTGTCAAAATGCAGACCTTGTGTGTGTGGATTATCTGTGGGGAGAGTGGTCAGAGTGTGCTCTCCCTTCTACAACATGGGGTACAGACCTAGCACTCTAGCAGCAGGCCCAGCTAACACACCTGTCTTATTCTCATAGACACAGAATGTGAGCACCTCTCCACAGGGCACTAAGCATTTGACTAACCTCTCTCTCATGTTTATACTCTCATCCTCTCCAGAGGTGAGAACTGGGCACGCAGTGCAGTGCTTTGCTTTGTCATGATTGGTCTGTGGTTCTAAATGCACACACTAACATACTAGAGAAAGCACCTTTTGTTCGGGGGGGAGGGAGCCTTTGTGGAGACTGGCCTCTAGAAAGCTCCCTGTCCTGCTTTCCCATGAAGGTAGGAAGTTCCTTTGTGCCAGTGAAGTGAATTGTCTCTCAGGTTACGTCTACACTGCAGGAATTTGTCGGCAGAGGCAACGCAAATGAAGCGCTCATTAGCATTTCTCGTGCTCTCATTTGCATAGTCTCTTCTGATCTGTTTTGTGGAAGAGGTTTTTGCACACAAAAAATGCAGTGTAGACGGGGCCATTTTGCGCAAAAAAACCCTTTTGCGCAAGAACCCTTATTCCTCAAAAAAGCAAGTATACAGGATCTTGCGCAAAAGGGCTTTTTCCCCCGTCTACTCTGCTTTTTTTGTGTGCAAAAACCTCTTCCACAAAACGGATCGGAAGAGACTATGCAAATGAGAGCACAAGAAATGCTAATGAGCACTTCATTTGCATTGCCTCTGGCGACAAATTCCTGCAGTGTAGACGTAGCCTCACAGTCCCCATCCTGGAGCTCCAGGTTGTTTTCAATATCCTGGGCCCAAACCATGAAACATGTTGAAGATAAGGACTGAGATCCTTGGTTTCTCTAGTTCTGTGGGAAACCAGCATAGAGAGTGGAGGGCAGGGCTCATGGGCTCACAGAAGCCTGTGTTGCTGTGGGAATGTTCTGCAGTGTTCTGTTCTAACTGGAGTTTCCTAAGTGCTGAAGCCTTCAAGCCCCAGTATGTTGTGTTGTAGCCCAGCCTAGAGGTGGTGAAAGCATGAATAATCAAGGCCGGGTCAGCGTTCTCCCGCAAGTAACGGTGTCTCCTTGTCAAATGAAAATGGTAGAAAGTATTACTCAGGGATGTTGCTGTCATCAGTTAAGAATCCAGGACCATTTCCAAATTATTGACTGAATTGATCATCTGGGGAGGTGGGGATGTATCTTCAACGAAACGACTGTGCCAAGGCTGCAAATTCTTCAAAGTGTTTTCTTTTGCATCATCTCCATCATGCTCACAGTCAGGATCAGCAAGTTTCTCTTCAACCATGAGCAGATCTCTCTCGAGCGCTGGGCCATCTTGGTGGCAGTGGTGTAGTCATATGTGATGAAGGATAGGTTGAGCTATGTGTCAGCTATATATTGCTGGCACTTAAGTCCATGTTGCCTGACCAGTTCATCTGGTAGCTCTATATAGATTTTGAAAAGGACCAGATAGAGAGAGAGAGAACTGATCCTTCTGACACTCGCTAAGCAAGAGGTCTGATGATGGGCATGCAGTTTCCCATCTCTGCTCATTTGGTGTTCCCTGCAGGAAAAACAAACTATTGGATGTCTGCCACCTCTCTCAGGCAGGATATTAGTTGGTCACAGTCAACACTGTTGCATGCTGCAGAGATATCCAGAAGGGTGAGAATCAATGTTTGCCCTTTGTCCCTCAACAGCAGGAAATCATCCATCAGTGCCATTAGAGCTGTTGCCATACTGGGTTTTGGCATGAATGCAAAGTGTGCAGCAGCTGGAATGTTGGCCTTGATTAGATGGGCTTGCTGCTGGCTTATGTGATGAAGGATAGATTGAGTTGTGTGTCATCTACATATTGTTGGCACTTGCAGCGGCGGATATAGGGCAGGGCGAGCGGGGCGGCTGCCCCGGGCCCCATGCTTCAATAGACCCCACTTTGAAGTGTCCTTGAGCCCTTTGATGTGGCTTTTGTTCCTCTGGACATCGACCCCAGATGCGGCCCACTCCTTCTCGATGGCCACCAAGGAAAAGCCTTTGCGGTTCTTAGAGAAGTCCACACTCCACAGAATGAGCTGGGCGAAAGCTGGCCGCTGTCTTCTGGGCGGCTTCTTTTTTCTCTTTTTCTTTTGGCTGCCTGGGGTTGCAGATGCCGTGGGAGCAGCAGCGCCCGGTTGCGCTGCATTCATCGCAGCGCAGAAGGGGTGCAGTTTCTCCGGCTGCCAGTACCACCCCGCCCTTCTTCTTTAGAAGCCAGTTGGCTCTCCACTGCCATGCGCTTTGAGTGGAGCTGCTCTCGCCCCTTCACGCCACCCACTGGAAGCCAGAGCTGCTGCAGGCTGCTAATCTAGCCTGGACCTGGACGCAACCAAATCAACTTCCCGGCCCTCCTGTCTCGGCCTCTTTGGCTCTCCTCGAAAAGTATGTGTCCAAAACACTGAAATCCCAAGAGACACCCGAGGCCTCCCTTTATTCCACACTAGCCAGGCATCATGATCGGAGCTGGAGGGTCTTTCTTTCTCTAGCCTTGCTCCTAGGGAATGACCCATTGCTTGCTTGGGAGCAAGGGAAAGGGGCGGGGGGACAACAACACCGAAGCTTTGAAAACACCCACAGTTCTGCGCTCAGACTGGACCAGTATTTGATTTTTTTTCTCGTGACAAATGTTAAATTTCCCCGCCTTGTCTCTAAACTGAAAGAGGAACAGGAATGAATGAACAAATAAATCGACTTATGAAGGAATTCAACAGATGATTTGGTGCGGGTGGGGACGAATGGTTTTTAAACGGAGCAGGTGAATTTATCAGACAAGATTATCAAGGATCCAACCCCATGTTCTAGAGGTCCCTAAACTCTGAATGCCAGATGCTAGGACTAGAGGACAAGCGACAGATCACCAGGCAAGTGCCTTGTTCTGTTCATGCCTTCTGAAAGATCGGGCACCGGCCACTTCAGCTGTTTGTGTTGACAGTCGAGGTGAACAGAGCGAAGGAAAGAAAAGAGGCTCTCTCGTTGGTTTATTTAGGATCCTCATTTACATTGGGTCAGCGGAGCTGTACTCCTATTAGCCAGTCAGGATGGAGGAATTGCTCAGCTCTCGGGTTATAGTAAAAATGCTTAAATATTCTATTTTGTTGAGACAAAAAAGGGATATTGAAGGTAGTTTATGGCTGCTTAGGAGGAAAGGAAATTGCATAGGTAAAGTCTTGTTCATTTTGGGTGGAGCTATACATTTTCTGTGGTTAGGCTGTATAAGCTGCTCCCTGAGGGGTTGCAGAAACTTTGCCTGTTGATAATTTGGTTTGTTGTACTGAAATATCTGAGGACTAAGAACGTTTTATGGGGAGAGGAGTCCTGGGGAGCCTAAGAAGAGCCAAACTGTGCTGTGCCATCTATAGCTCTAGAAAGACTGAAGACCTGAGCAAGCTGTTGAGAAGTTTTCCTCTTGTGGGGTCTTGCACTGAGTACTAAGGCAGTGTTTTATGTGAGAAAGCACCACCTAGCAACAGTAATTACTAATGCCAAATATAATATCAGAGGCTACTATTGGTAGAAGGAAGTAGGAACTCAGGTTGTCTGGTTTTGCCTTTACATCACCTTTAAAGGAACAGCTAAAGAAAAGTCTCCTGGGCATAGATAGGAAGAAACTTCGGATAAAACATTATCCCCACTCTTCACTGTAGCCAGCTAATAGCTGGGGGGTGGGGGGGGTTCCCTTTACATTTTACAAACTATTTCTTTCATTGAGCTACATGGTCTTCATGATAGAAATCACTCCAGGTTACAGGCAATGCATATTCCACCAGATTACATTGCATATAATTATACTGTGTGTGCATATAACACATTAAAACTTTGTCTCACTTTGTAGCCAGCTAAGAAGTAATATGTAGATAGCCAGCAGGGCTGAATCTGGGATATGTTCATTTGCATATTTCTGAAAATGTGTTCCTTAAATGAGAAATTGTCACATAGATATAGATGGGAGATTTTTCTCAAAGGTATATCTGATAAAGTTGGACTTCCAGCTCTGAGCTTTCATTAGAATTGGGCTATTTCAGTTGGGCCTAATTGCTATTTGTGATTTTGAAAACCTTTCTCTAAAGGTCTAAAAGGATGCAGAATAATAGGAGTACTGAGAGCACAATCATGCAGGATTTCACTGCTGTAGGGGTTTAAAAATTATGCTGGCAGGTGAATGTACTGCTTAATGTTTGTAGTCCTCAGTCACACATATTTGTCATGTGGTTGCTGTTGCATTTGTTCGTGAAGAAGGATTTTTAAACTTTTTTGAAAATGACCTGTGTAAAGAAATGGACTTTAATGACATAATTGAAGAATGTGCTGCCAAAAGAGCTAGACAGCTATAATAGACTTAAATACAAATGAAAATTTTTAATTATTAATGCAGAATTTTGTTTACAAATGAATTACAATATAATTAAAATAAAAATTATCCAACTAAATTAAGTTTCTATCAAATTTACCCAATTCACATTTAATATGAAAATAGCCTTCAATTTGTGCATTTGACGCCTTTTTTCTATTTTTTCTCCAAAGGGGGACCCCATGAAATTGTGCTGCCCTGGGCCCCGGAAAACTCTCATCCGCCCCTTGGCACTTGAGTCCATGTTGTCTGACCAGTTCATCTAATCGCCCTATATAGCTTTCACTAGCTTCTCCATGAGCATGCTCAACAATGAGATGTTCAAGACTGGGCACCAGCTTGCTAAAACAAATGTGTACAGACTTCTTCTGTGTTGGTTGGACTACTGTGTGTTTAAAGGAGGAAGGGAAGAATCCTTCCCTGAATAATGTGTTGTCCATTTCTGACATGAATAGCATCAACTGCTTATAACTTTCCCTAGCCAAGAAGGGAATGGGTCAGATTCACAGGTATTGGGTTGAGACTCTATTAGCATGCCCAGGACTTCTTGAACATGCTGGACTCTGGTGGGTTGGTGGGTTTAGGGGGAGTGGCTCATTATGCTTTCTGCTGTGATCTGTTGCAGGCTATTACGCACTTGGGACTGATTATATGATTTACATCCCCGGACAGCTCCGGATGTTGCTCTCTTAGCCCCTCCCCCCACCCCCTCCAGTCATCCTATCCAACAGATGCAGGATAGAGGAGAGACTCACCTACTGCTGCTCTGCTTCCCCTGAAGAGTGCCTGGCACTTGCAAGACCAGAATTTTGTCCTGAGGAAGGAATGAGCTGCCCTCCAAACATACACTGCAGAAAGCCTAGGCCCATGCTGGCAGGCAACAATGAAAACGAATAGAAGAGAGTCACTTTCCTCTAACACTGAACAAGGAACGTTGTTAGAATCATGTGAACAATGTTCTCCCTAGGGGCCCCTCTGTCTTCCTTGGCTTTACCACTGATGTTCGGTCTCTCTTGCTTTGCACCAAAAATATCCATCAGAGATGGCCACATGCTGGTTTTGGACAGATTCTCAGGTGTTAAGTTCACGAGACCTTTACAAACATCTAGTCTGACCTCCCGCTTAACCCAGGCCTGAGAACTTCACCTAGTAATTTGTGCATCAAGCCCATAGATGCTTGCTGAGCACCATTATAACTTTTAGAAAGACGTCTCCTGCCGATTTGCTGTTTCAGAACCCAATCCCCTAAAATGATACAACTTCCAAGTTTCCTAAATCTTCAGTTATTATAGGTAACTCAAGAACTTGGAGAACTGCTATAACCAAATGGCATACACTAAGGAAATCAGAGCTGACATGTCTGTACCTGGAACTTGAACTTGGGCATGATATTTGCCTGTTGGAGTAATGCCAGGGTCCAGCTTTGCTCACACTAACATCAGTGGGCATTTTGCCAATACAGCAGAGCATACAGAACAAGGTCAGTGGGAACAGAATTGACTCTTTGGGATAAATCTGGAGTCTTTTCCCCCTCGGTGCAGGATTCTTTGATGGGCTTTCCCCTAATGATGCTCACTGAATTGGGGCTGTCCTATTTACCAGAGAGCTGCTCCTGCATACACACAGGAGTAGTTGCATAGACTTGAAGAAGAGCGCGCCCGCTGGTCACACTAGTCACATGTGTGAGTGTATGAGTGAGACAGGATCAGACTCAAACACGGTTCCCATCATCCTGAAATTGGACCCATTACTATTTCATCAGAGGAGTCTATGCATTGGTTGGCATTTTAAAAAGAGCCTAAAGGAGTTAGGCACCCAGATCCCATTGAAAGTCAATGAGCACTGACTCCTATTTGTGCTCTTGAAAAGCTCCTCCCACACCTCAGGGCAACAGTGACATCGGCATCATCATATAGCATTTGCTTTTTGCTACTGCTGTGCTAGGCCTCTCCTCCAAGCCTCCATACATTATACATGGATGTAATGAATTAGCAGGGATAGGTTACAAATGTGTAATTCAATCAAGAGGTTAGAGTACAATCATGAGCCATGTGATCAAAGCACTCATGGCAATTATCAGCACGCTGAGATTCAATTACAGATTCAGGTACCAACTGCTCTCCCCTTGGCCACAGGTTAATGCTTTTGCAGCATCTTGCAGAAGACTCTGCTCCATTCTTGTAGTATATTAGCAGGAGTGGTATTCTTCGATCAAAGCAAACAGATCCTGGTTCTGAGCTGTTTACACTACGGCAAGAAGAGTATGTAAAGAACAAGGCTGGTTTGAGGTGAGGGGCCAGATCCAAGTCCCAGCTGCCTTATGCTGTTCATGCAGCTGAAAATTATCTGACTTCAGACCCCTAAGGATGCTCCCTGTTTGGAGAAATCTTTGGGTGGCTTAGAGAGCCTTTCTTACATATTCCTTCTCAGCCCCCACACAATTGCAGTGTGGCTAAGCTATTCCTTCACCCAGCTGCTGAAATGGCCCTTTCTCCAAAAAGATATGTTAGAACTGGAAAAGGCACAGAGAAGGTCAAGAGAAATTACCGGGGTAGGGGGAGAGCTTTCATATGAGGAAAGATTAAAACAGCTAGGACAGTTCATCTTAGAGAAGAGCCAATGAAGTGGGGATATGAGAGAGGTATACAAAATCATGACTGGTGTGGAGGAAGTAGATAAGGGAGCGTTATTTAGCCCTTCACTTAACACAAGACCCACGGTCATCCAATGAAATTAATAGGCAACAGGCTAAAAACAAACAAAGGAACTCATTGCCAGGGGGTGTTGTGAAGGCCGAAAGTACAACAGGGTTCAAAAAAAGCACTAGAAAAGTTCCTGGAAGATAAGGCCATCAACAGCTATTAGCCAAGATCTCAAGGATACAACCCAAGCTCTAGGTGTCCCTAATCCTCTGTCAAATGCTGGGACTAGATGGCAGGGAATGGGTCATTTGATGAATGCCTGTTCTGTTTATTCTTTTTGAAGCATCTGGCACCGACCATTGTTAGAAGACTGCACACTGGGCTAGATGAACCATTGCTTTGACCCAGTATGGCCATTCTTATTAGCAGACTTATCTGGCATTGCCCGGGTCCTTCAGTGCAGGGCCTTGGGGATATGGGGGGGGTGTGGGAGACTGGGGGACAGGGTCCTATTCTCCTCCCCCCCGGTCACACTCCCACCCACACAGGGCCTGTTCTCTCCCCCCAGGCAACCCTCCAGCCTGCCTGGGACTTGTTCTCTCCCTCCTCCAGCCTGCCTGGGGCCTATACTCTCCCTCCCTTAGGCTACCCCCAAGCCTGTCCAGGGCCTATTCTCTCTCCCCCTGCCAAGACCACCCTCTCAGCTTGCCTAGGACCAGTTCTTTTCCCCTCCCCCCAGTCTGTCTAGGGCCTGTCCTCCCCCATAGGTCACCCCCATAGCCTGCCCAGGGCCTATGTTCTCCCCCCACTTCTGGCGCTGCAGCCAAGGGCTAGGAGTGGGAAGGGGGTCTACTTACCTGTGTGCCAGGAGGCAAGATGGTGAAGTCCCAGCCCTGCAGACCACTCTCTTGAGGTATGTCTACACTATAGCAGAATTTTGAATTAACTTAATTCGAAATAGTTAATTCGAATTAAGCTAATTTGAATTAACGCATCTACACACAAAAACTATTTTGAAATAGCGCGTCCACGCTGAGTGGACCCTGAACCGAAGTTAAGGCTGGCCGGAACCAGTGCCGGCAGGGCATCAGGTTAGGACTTAGTGTGGGGGGGGCTGCTGCCTGAGGCTAACTGAGCTCTGTGCTTAAAGGGACCCGACCTCCACCCCAGACAGACAGTTCTCAGGGTTCCCCACTTGCTTGTCTACCTTGATGAGGGACAGCAAAGCAGTCCTGTCTTGGAGTGCCCTGAGTGCCCGCACTCGGGACACCACAGCACTCGGCCACATGGAGCCAGAGCTGCCCCTGGGCACGCCAGTGCATCTCGTGGGGTCGTTGCCATCAGCCCGGCTGCACTTGCTGCAGGCTGCCATCTGGGGGGGGGTCCATCGGGGGGGGCTGTCAAGATCCAGGAGGCCCTGCAGGAGAGCGTCCACCCCAAGGAGCCCTCAGAGCCACCCCAGTCCTCCCCACTGGGGGCTCATGCCCCAGTCCTCCCTCATGTCCTTCCACTTACCCCTCCCTAGCCCCCATTCCTGATGTCAAATAAAAGACACGTATGTTCAAAAATAGAAACTGGGTTTATTGAACAAAACTGGAGGGGGATGAACCTCTGGGGAGACTGGGAAAAGGATGTGGGAGGGGGAAGAGAAGGGAGGGGGAAACCTGGGAGGAGGGAGCTGGAAGCGGGAAGCAAGGGGAAGAAGGAGGAGGGGAAGCTCAGGGCTCAGGGTTGCGGGTCTCACCGGACCAACTTGATTTTCATGCAAACCTGCTCCTGGGTTCGCATGTGGCCTTTGGTGGCCAGGCTGGCAGCTATCCTGCCATAGACGGCCGCATTCCTCCATCTAGTGCGGAGATCATGGACGTTGGGGAAATCCCCCCCAAACCTGAATAAGGTCCATGATCTCCACCCTGGACCAGGAAGGTGCCCACCTTCTCCAGCCCCTGTCAGGCTCCTGGGAGCTGGCAGACTGCTCCTGGGAAGCGGTGGAGGGCTGGCTGCCAGTGGCTTGCTGGCTCATGTTTTGGGGCCCCTGGCCCGGTGGCCACTGCTGGCTCTGGGCTGGCAGGCTTGGAGCTGGCACAGGCACTGTGGCCAGGGTCTACCCCTTTAATTGCTCCAGGGCTGGGGGAGAGGAGAGTAAGTTTTCCTGGTTGTGCGCAGAGTGGCCACCAGGGCTCCCTGGGAAGGGCTGGAGGCCCCCTATTTCGAATTAAGTGTCTACACAGCACTTAATTCGAAATAGCTATTTCGAATTTGGCATTACTCCTCGTAGAATGAGGTTTACCAAATTCTAATTAAGCACTCCGCTGTTTCAAATTAAATTCGAAATAGCGGTTTGCATGTATGGACACAATTGAAGTTAATTTGAAATAACTGCTGTTATTTCGAATTAACTTTGCAGTGTAGATATACCCTTGCTGATAAGCTGCCTCCATTGGATATGCTGCAGGATAGCTCTCCCCTAGAGGCTCACTGCCCCCAATGGCCACTCTCATATCACACCTCTCTGAACAGCAGCCCCTCCATTTGTATATTATGAAAAACTGTCCCTTTCCCAGGGCTTCCAGTTGTCCTGGCACAACCAGCCCCTGACCTCGTGATAAGAGGAAGCTGCCTAGCAAACTTGGTGACCCTAGCTCTTACCATTAGGAAGAGTTCTTGAACAAACAGACTCATCGAGAAACACACAGTCACTATACACACCCACCTACCAGCTCTGAGGCCGTTCTAACTTATGATGAGACCTGGATTGCCCCTTTCTGGCTTCACCCCTGCCAGCTTCAGGAGCGAAGGAGTGCAAATGATAGCTCAAAGACCACCCTCCTTCCCCCCACCTCCAAGTCTTCCATCCATAGTCCAGTCTGGAAACACTAAGGCTATGTCTACACTGCAGGCTTTTGCCGGCAGAGAGTATGCTAATGAAGTGCTCCTTAGTAATTGTTGCGCTGTCATTTGCATATTCTCTCCAATGCTTTTTGCGCAAGAGGTTTTTGCCAAAAAAACAAGCAATGTAGACGGGGTCCATTTTGCGCAAAACCCCGCAAAAGGGGGTTTTGCACAAAATGGACCCGTCTACGCTGCTTGTTTTTATGCAAAAACCTCTTGCGCAAAAACCATCGGCAAAGAATATGGAAATGACAGCACGACAAATGCTAATGAGCGCTTCATTAGCATACTCTCTGCCGGCAAAAACCTCCATTGTAGACGTAACCTAACGGTACTAGAGAAAATACACTAAAAGGGTGAACAGTGCATTAGACATCAGGATTAGAAATCATATGACTAGGCCATGGCCTCAGCCATCCCATCAGGGGGCATGCTAGGGAGCAGGCCATTCAGTGTGATGCTAGTCCCAGATTCTCAGCCTAAAGGAGCCTAGGTACTGTAACTAGGCGCGCGGGAGTGTTACTGCACCTTGTGGCTTGGGTAGTTTCCATCACATCCAGGGTTTGCAATTTGGTTCAATGGCTCTCAGCAGCCCCACTACACACTTTTCTCCAGCACTATGGGAAGGAGCTGCTCTTGGGAATAGCACAGAAAAGCTGGCTGCAGCTGTCATTCAAAATGTCTCATGTCACAGTCTGCCTGTTCAGACCTGATAGCAATGGATGGTGCCAGAGGGCTGGCTGAGAAGCTTTCTAAATACGTAGGAAATAAATGGCACAGTGGCACAAAGACAGTGCCAGCAAAGAGGAAACAAGAGGGAAGCAGGTGCCAAAGGTGCTGAAAAGAACATGTAATTCTAGTGCAGAAGGTTGGTGAACAATCTTGTCCGTACACAGAGATACTCTTGTACTTCAGGTCAAATTACAGCAAGGCCAGCTAGCAGGGCACGAGAGCCAGAGAGCAGCCAGTTGCCCAGAGCTCAACTCTGCATCTTGTCACTGAGATACCCAGAAAGGTCTCATCATCCCACCCTGCATTTACAGAGCACATGTCAACCAGTCACATGCAAGTCCACAGCATCAGACAAGACCTAGGTACCATCATTATTATTGCTGGTGCAGGTCCTCAGGAGACAGGGTGGCAGTGGGCTCCAGTGGAACAGCTAGTCACGCACGGCAGCAGGGCTGGTAACAGGGGGAGCCAGCCTGGAGGCCAGCAGCCATGCCAGTCTGGAAGCAGTGGGACCAGCAGCCCTGCTGTGGCTGCGAGACCAGGTGGGCTGGTGACAGTGGGGAGCTGGCAGGGAGGCCGGCAGCCAGGCCAGGAATGGAGCCAGGCTGGGGAGGCCATTGACATGGGGCCAGAATTGACCTCCTCTGGTCCAGTGAACTCCCTCTTTGGGGCCGGTCAGATACCAAGAGTGCCAGATCAGGAAAGTCCAACCTGTAGGCAAAACTCTGTGACCTGGGAGGAAGGTTCTAGCTTGTATGGCTTCCAACTGTGCCCTGATAAACTCCACATGCTGCACCGGTAGCAATATAGATTTCTCCAAGTTTATAAGAAGGCCAAAGCTTGGTAAAAGGTCCATTGTCATTCAGACAGCATGAAGCGCGGCGATTTTGGATGAGGCCTTGAGGAGACAGTCAAGTTTGGAGTATAGAAAGATAACAATGCCCTCTTTGGGTAGGTAAGTAGCCACTACCTGAAGGACCTTGGAGTACATGAGAGAGGCTGCTGAAAGTCTGATGGGCAGTATCTTGTATTAATAGTGATTGGTCTTCATGATGAACTGGAGAAACCGCCTGTGGGCAGGATATACTGGGATATGAAAAATATACATCTTGGAGGATGAGGGCTAAGAACCTGTCCCCTTGGTCCAGTGCTGGAATAATGGTGGGAAGGGTGACTTAGAACTGGTGTGGACCAGGGGAATTGAAGTGTTTAATTAAAACAAAGCACTGCGAAGGTCTGCAGCGGGTGTGGGCGTTGGTGCAATGTGATTTCTGCCCAATGCTCTGAATGTCAAAGTGAAGAAATTCAATGAAGTGCAGGTAAATGGTGGGAGTAACTATAACTATCTTTAAAAATGCTTGCTTTTGCTGGACTTGACACACTGGGTTGGATGGACCACCCGGGGCACTTCCATCTTTACCAAATGCCTCATCACCTAATTAGTGATGCACATGAATGGATGAGCGAGATTCCCACTTCTGAAAATATCCACTCAATGTGCAGCAGCAGCCAAAAAAGCAAACAGAATATTAGGAATCATTTAAAAAGGGATAGAGAATAAGACAGAATA
The DNA here is from genome assembly GCA_032595735.1 of Pelochelys cantorii. Lineage (NCBI taxonomy): Eukaryota > Metazoa > Chordata > Testudines > Trionychidae > Pelochelys > Pelochelys cantorii. Next base: position 56,819,554 of record CM064335.1, read on the forward strand.
TCTTATTGCCTCTATATAAAGCCATGGTACACCCACAGCATACAGATGTGGTCACCTCATCTCAAAAAAGATATATTGGCATTGGAGAAGGTTCAGAAAAAGGCTACAAAAATGATTAGAGGTTTGGAACGGGTGCCATATGAAGAGAGATTAGAAAGATTGGGACATTTCAGCTTAGAAAAGAAGAGACTAAGGGGGATATGATAAGAGGTCTATAAAATCATGACTGGTGTGGAGAAAGTGAATAAGGAAACGTTACTTACTTGTTCGCATAACATAAGAACTAGGGGTCCCCAAATGAAATTAATAGGTAGCAGGTTTAAAACAAACAAAATGAAGGTTTTTTTCACACAGTGCATAGTCAGCCTGTGGAACTCCTTGCCAGAGGATGTTGTGAAGACCAAGATTTTAACAGGTTCAAAAAAGAATTATATAAATTCATGGAGGTTAGGTCTATCAATACTTATTAGCCAGGATGGGTAGGAATGGTGTCCCTAGCCTCTGTTTATCAGTCAAGGGGCTGGAAATGGACGACAGGAGAGAGATCACTTGATGACTGTTTGTTCTGCTCACTCCCTCTGGGGCATCTGGCATTGGCCACTGTCAGAAGACAGGATACTGGGCTGGATGGACCTTTGGTCTGACCTAGTATGGCCGTTCTTATGTTGAAGTGCAGCAATTTGGTAAACTTGTTTATGCTTTGCAGGTCTAGGATTGATCTTGATTGGCTGGATTTCTTTTGGATAAAAATATGAAGTAAAAACCCTTCTCTCTGTGCTGGGAGGGGACTAGTTCTATGGCTCTCAGTTGAGGAAGGTGATTAATTTATTCTCGAAGAAACTATAGAAGATTGGAGTTGGAAGAAATCTCAGAAGGACATTTAGTCCAATCCCTTGCTCAATGCAGGACCAATCCCAACTAAATAATCCCAGCCAGCACTTTGTCAAGTGGGGCCTTAAAAATTGCTAAGGATGGAGATTCCACCACCTCCCTAGGTAACTCATTCCAGTGCTTCACCACACCAGTGAAAGAGTTTTTCCTAATATCCAACCTTGATCTCTCGCACTGCAACTTGAGACCATTGCTTCTTGTTCTGCCATCCCTGTAAAAAGCCTCTCTCCATCCTCTTTGGAACCCCCTTTCGGTAGTTGAAGGCTACTATAACTCTTTTCTTCTGAAGACTAAGCCCAGTTCCTTCAGCCTTTCCTCATAAGTCATGTGCCCAGCCCCTTAATAATTTTTGTTGCCCTCCACTAGACTCTCTCCAATTTGTCCACATTGTTTCTGTAATGGGGGACCCAAATTTTGAGCCAATATTCCACTTGTGGTTTCAACAGTGCCGAACAGATGGGAATCTCTTCCCTTGATCTGCTGGCAATGCTCCTACTTCAATAATGCAGCCCAATATTGAATATATGGAATCACAGAATACTAGAATCATAGAATACTAGGACTGGAAGGGACCTCGAGAGGTCATTGAGTCCAGTCCCCTGCCCTCATGGCAGGACCAAATACTGTCTAGACCATCCCTGATAGACATTTATCTAACCTACTCTTAAATATCTCCAGAGATGGAGATTCCACAACCTCCCTGGGCAATTTATTCCAGTGTTTGACTACCCTGACAGTTAGGAACTTTTTCCTAATGTCCAACCTAAACCTCCCTTGTTGCAATTTAAGCCCATTGCTTCTTGTTCTATCCTCAGAGGCCAAGATGAACAAGTTTTCTCCCTCCTCCTTATAACACCCTTTTAGATACCTGAAAGCTGCTTTCATGCCCCCCCTCAATCTTCTCTTTTCTAAACTAAACAAACCCAATTCTTTCAGCCTTCCTTCATAGGTCATGTTCTCTAGACCTTTAATCATTCTTGTTGCTCTTCTCTGGACCCTCTCCAATTTCTCCACATCCTTCTTGAAATGCGGTGCCCAGACCTGGACACAATACTCCAACTGAGGCCTAACTAGCACAGAGTAGAGCGGAAGAATGACTTCTCGTGTCTTGCTCACAGCACACCTGTTAATGCATCCCAGAATCATGTTTGCTTTTTTTGCAACAGCATCACACTGCTGACTCATATTCAGCTTGTGGTCCACTATAACCCAAGATCCCTTTCTGCTGTACTCCTTCCTAGACAGTCGCTTCCCATTCTGTATGTGTGAAACTGATTGTTCCTTCCTAAGTGGCGCACTTTGCACTTGTCTTTATTAAACTTCATCCTGTTTACCTCAGACCATTTCTCCAATTTGTCCAGATCGTTTTGAATTATGACCCTATCCTCCAGATTAGTCGCAACCCCTCCCAGCTTGGTATCGTCTGCAAACTTAATAAGCGTACTTTCTATGCCAATATCTAAATCGTTGATGAAGATATTGAAGAGAGCCGGTCCCAAAACAGACCCCTGTGGAACCCCACTTGTTATACCTTTCCAGCAGGATTGTGAACCTTAATAACTACTCTCTGAGTACGGTTATCCAGCCAGTTATGCACCCACCTTATAGTAGCCCCATCTAAGTTGTATTTGCCTAGTTTATTGATAAGAATATCATGCGAGACCGTATCAAACGCCTTACTAAAGTCTAGGTATACCACATCCACCGCTTCTCCCTTATCCACAAGACTCGTTATCCTATCACTGGAAGGAACCTTGAGAAGTCATCAAGTTCAGTTCCCCGCATTCATGGCAAGGCCAAGCACCATCTAGATCAGTGTTTCTCAACCAGTGGTACAAGTACCCTTAGGGGTACTTGAGAGAAGTCTGGGGGGTACATCGACACAACTAAAATTTGGAGAAAACGGAATTTTTAAGTTTTACAGCACTTTATTATTTTTGTACTTTTTACACCCAAAAATTTCATTGCCTGCCTGGCTACGATTAAGTTGTTTTAACAAACATGTTGCAATGGTAGAAAAAAAAATTTGTGTGTCTGAAAACTTTAGGTACTGGGGGTACTTATTGTTTTAAAGGGGGTACTGCGAACAGGAGCAGCTAACAGGGAGTTTGGAGAGGGAGTTTAGAGGGGGAGGTTAGAGGCCATGAGGGACTTCTGACCTTCTCAAAAACATAACTCTTATAATAATCGATATTCCAGAGGTTTAAAAAGAATCCCAGTTTCTGCTTAAACTTATTCATTAGAAAAATGGAGACAGAAGCCCAGCAGCAGAGTTGGGGCTGTCCTGTTTATTGCGTCAAGTGTAACATGTATGATTACCTGCCCTGTGGGCAGGTGGCGTATGTGTGCACCCGTTGCAAGGAGCTCCTGACCCTCAGAGACCGGGTTCGGGCTTTGGAGGCCAGGGTGGCTGAACTGGAGGAGCTAAGGGAGGTAGAGAGATATGTTGATGAGACTTTCCGGGACATTGTAGTACTGTCCCACCTCCAGTCTGAGAGCCCCAGTGCTCTTAAGGAGGATGAAAGTCTCAAGCGAACAGAGCATTCAATGGGAGCAGAGGGAAACCATCCCGTAGTTGGGACCCTCCTCCCAGAGGATGTTGAAGTATCCTCTCGCACTGAGGATACCTCTGAGGGGGAGGGAATGCCAGTTAGGAAGAGGCAGGTGTTAGTAGTGGGTGATTCGATTGTTAGAAACATAGATAGTTGGGTTTGTGATGACCGGGAGAACCGTATGGTCACTTGCCTGCCTGGTGCGAAGGTTGCGGATCTCTCGAGGCATCTAGATAGACTTATGTGTAGTGCTGGGGAGGAGCCGGTGGTCGTGGTACATGTAGGTACCAATGACGTAGGGAAGGGTAGGAGAGATGTCCTGGAGGCCAAATTTAGGCTGCTAGGAAAGAGACTGAAATCCAGAACCTCTATGGTGGCATTCTCGGAAATGCTTCCAGTTCCACGCGCAGGGCCAGGTAGGCAGGCAGAGCTTCAGAGTCTCAATGTGTGGATGAGACGATGGTGTAGGGAAGAGGGGTTTGGATTTATTAGGAACTGGGGACACTTTTGGGAGAGGGGGAGCCTATACAGGAAGGATGGGCTCCACCCAAACCAGGGTAGAACCAGACTGCTGGCACTAAACATTAAAAAGGCCGTAGAGCAGTTTTTAAACTAAGAGATGGGGGAAATCCGATTGGTGCGGAGATGCACGTAAATCGGAGGGAGACTTCTCTTAGAGGAGAATCCATTGACAGAGATTCTCTAAGCTGTAGTCAGAAAGAGAGGAGGGGAGAGGGCAAACCATGGGCCAGAGCAGACAAACAACCGCATACCAAGGAATCCAATGCACCAGGAAAGGGCAGACAAATAAGCAGTGGCAAATTTTTAAAGTGCTTCTACACAAATGCTAGGAGTCTGACTAATAAGATGGGTGAACTAGAGTACCTCGTATTAAATGAGGAGATTGACATAATAGGCATCACCGAAACCTGGTGGAATGAGGAAAATCTGTGGGACACAATCATACCGGGATATAAAATATATCGAAAGGATAGAGCAGGCCGGGTGGGTGGTGGAGTGGCACTGTATGTGAAAGATAATGTAGAATCAGATGAAATAAAAATATTAAGTGAATCAACATGTTCAATAGAATCGCTATGGATAGTAATTCCATGCTCCAATAATAAGAAATTAGCAGTAGGGATATATTACCGACCACCTGACCAGGACAGCGATACTGACATTGAAATGCTGAGGGAGATTAGAGAGGCTACCAGAATAAAGAACTCTATAATAATGGGGGATTTTAATTATCCCCATATTGACTGGGTACATGTCACCTCAGGAAGAGAAGCGGAGATAAAATTTCTCAATGGTCTAAATGACTGCTTCTTGGAGCAGCTGGTGCAGGAACCCACAAGGGGAGAGGCAATTCTCGATTTAGTCCTGAGTGGAGTGCAGGATCAGGTCCAGGAAATAACCGTTACAGGACCGCTTGGGAATAGTGACCATAATATAATAACATTTAACATTCCTGTGGTGGGTAGAACACCTCAGCAGTCCAGCACCGTGGCATTTAATTTCAAAAAGGGGAATTACACAAAAATGAGGAGGCTAGTTAAACAGAAATTAAAAGGCACAGTGACTAGAGCCAAATCCCTGCAAGCTGCATGGAAACTTTTTAAAGACACCATAATAGAGGCCCAACTTAAATGTATACCCCAAATTAAAAAACATAGCAAGAGACCTAAAAAAGTCAGCGTGGCTTAACCACCATGTAAAAGAAGCAGTGAGGGACAAAAAGGCATCTTTTAAGAAGTGGAAGTCCAATCCTAGTGAGATAAATAGAAAGGAACATAAACACTGTCAAATCAAGTGTAAAAATGTAATAAGAAAAGCAAAAAAAGATTTTGAGGAACAGCTAGCCAAAAACTCAAAAAGAAATAACAAAATGTTTTTTAAGTACATTAGAAGCAGGAAGCCTGCTAAAAAAGCTGTGGGTCCCCTAGACGATCGAACTATAAAAGGCGCTATCAAGGACGATAAAGCCATTGCGGAGAAACTAAATGATTTCTTTGCTTCGGTCTTCACGGCTGAGGACGTTGGGGAAATTCCCAAATCTGCACCGTACTTTGTGGGTGATGAATCTGAGGAACTGTCCAGATTGAAGTGTCATTAGAGGAGGTTTTGGAACAAATAGAAAAACTTAATGTTAACAAATCTCCGGGACCGGATGGCATTCATCCAAGGGTTCTAAAAGAACTCAAATGGGAAATTGCTGAACTATTATCTGTGGTTTGTAACCTATCCCTTAAATCGGCTTCCGTACCTAATGACTGGAAGGTAGCCAACGTGACACCAATATTTAAAAAGGGCTCTAGAGGCGATCCGGGCAATTACAGACCGGTAAGTCTAACTTCAGTACCGGGCAAATTAGTCGAAACAATAGTAAAGAATAAAATTGTGAAGCATGTAGAAGAACATAATTTGTTGGACAAAAGTCAACATGGTTTCTGTAAAGGGAAATCCTGTCTTACTAATCTATTAGAGTTCTTTGAAGGGGTTAACAAACATGCGGACAAGGGGGATCCAGTAGATATAGTATAACTTAGATTTTCAGAAAGCCTTTGACAAGGTCCCTCACCAAAGGCTCTTGTGTAAATTACATGGCCATGGGATAAGAGGGAAGGTCCTTTCTTGGATTGAGACCTGGTTAAAAGACAGGAAACAAAGGGTAGGAATAAATGGTAAATTTTCAGAATGGAGAGGGGTAACTAGTGGTGTCCCCCAAGGGTCAGTCCTGGGACCAATCCTGTTCAACTTATTCATAAATGATCTGGAGAAAGGGGTAAGCAGTGAGGTGGTAAAGTTTGCAGATGATACCAAACTGTTTAGGATAGGCAAGACAGAAGCAGACTGTGAGGGACTCCAAGAAGATCTCACCAAACTGAGTGATTGGGCAACAAAATGGCAAATGAAATTTAATGTGGATAAGTGTAAAGTAATGCACATCGGGAAAAATAACCCCACCTATACGTACAGTATGATGGGGGCTAATTTGGCTACGACAAATCAGGAAAGAGATCTTGGAGTTATCGTGGACAGTTCTCTGAAAACTTCCACACAGTGTGCAGCAGCAGTCAAAAAGGCAAATAAAATGTTAGGAATTATTAAGAAAGGGATAGAAAATAAGACACAGAATATCTTACTGCCCCTCTATAAAACTATGGTACGCCCACATCTTGAGTACTGTGTATAGATGTGGTCTCCTCACCTCAAAAAAGATATTTTGGCCTTGGAAAGGGTTCAGAAAAGGGCAACTAAAATGATTAGGGGTTTGGAACGGGTCCCATATGAGGAGAGGCTAAAGAGACTGGGACTTTTCAGTTTAGAAAAGAGGAGACTGAGGGGGGATATGATAGAGGTCTATAAAATCATGAGTGGTGTGGAGAGGGCCGATAAAGAGAAGTTATTTATTAGTTCCCTAAATAGAAGAACTAGAGGACACCAAATGAAATTAATGGGTAGCAGGTTTAAAACTAATAAAAGAAAGTTCTTCTTCACACAGCGTGTAGTCAGCCTGTGGAACTCCTTGCCAGAGGCTGTGAAGGCCAGGACTATAATAGAGTTTAAAGAGAAGCTAGATAATTTCATGGAGGTGAGGTCCATAAAAGGCTGTTAGCCAGGGGATAAAATGGTGTCCTTGGCCTCTGTTTGTCAGAGGCTGGAGAGGGATGGCAGGAGACAAATCGCTTGATCATTGTCTTCGGTCCACCCTCTCTGGGGCACCTGGTGCTGGCCACTGTCGGCAGACAGGATACTGGGCTAGATGGACCTTTGGTCTGACCCAGTACGGCCATTCTTATGTTATGTTCTTATGTTCTTTATAAAAAAAGGTTGAGAAACACTGATCTAGATCATCTCTAACTGGTTATGTTTATCTAACTGGTCTTTAAATATCTCCAATTACAGAGATTCCACAACCTCCCTAGGCAATTTATTCCAGTGTTTAACCACCTTGACAGTTAGGAAGTTTTTCTTAATGTACAAGTTAAGCTTTCCTTGCGGGAATGTAAACCCGTTGCTCCTTGTCCTATCATCAGAGGTTAAGGAGAATATTTTTTCTCCCTCATCTTCATAACTTTTTAGGTACTTGAAAACTGTTATGTCCCCTCTTTTCCAGACTAGTCTTCTCTTTTCCAGACTAAACGAAACCAATTCTTGCAGTCTTCCCTCATATGCCGATAGCCTTCTTGGCAACAAGGACACACTGTTGAGTCATATCCAGCTTCTCATCCACCATAATCCCCAGATTCTTTTCTGAAGAACTGCTGCTTAACCAGTCGGTCCCCAGGCTGTAGCAGTGCTTGGGAATCTTCCATCCTAAGTGTAGGGCTCTGCTCGTGTCCTTGTCGAACCTCAAATTTCTTTTGGCTCAATCCTTTAATTTGTTTAGAGGGGTCAGGGGCCACTGACCCACAGAAAAATCAATTGGGGGATCAGGGGCTACACAAAGGTAAGAAGTAAGGATGTTAAATATCAACTAATTGAATAGTCAATGCATTTTGCATTGACTATTCAATTAGTCGATAGGGCACCTCCACTTTTGAAGTGTAGCAACAGCCCTAAGCCCTAACAGCCTGATGCCGGGCTCCCTTTGACATTTCAAAGAGGCAGCGCTGCATGGAGCCCGGGGTCAGGGGGCTAGTCCCCAGCTGATCCCAGGCTCCGCATGCCTGGCAGCACCACAGCATCACGGCAGCACCGCGTGGAGCCCGGGGTCAGCCGATCCTGGGCTCCATGTGGCGCTGCCCCTTTGAAACGCCATGAGGAGCCTGATGCTAGGCTGGTCTGGCCCCAGGCTTCAAGCAGGCTGCCGCTTTGAAGGACCCCCTTCCCTCCCCACATCGCTGCCTCTTGATAGAGGCAGCAAGCGGGGGGAAGTGACTAGTCAACTATCCTGTTGACTAGTCCTTCAAATCGCGAGTGAGAAGCAAACCCCCCCCCCAAAAAAACCCTCACTGACATGGCCCCCAACTGAGGATAAAGACACTCCCCATTTTCCCCTGGGCAGGTCCAGGCTAGTGGATTATGTAAGCTCTAGCCTCACAGGAGGCTGGAGTGCCAGTGCAAATCTCCAATGCTGGCAGGAGAGGCTGAGTCTCAGGGGCCACATCTAGGCAAGCCAGAGGCCACATCCGGCACCTGGGCCTGAGGTTTCCCACCCCTGGTCCAAGTCATTTTGGACCCAATCCCTACTCTCCATCATATCTACGTCTCCCCCCAGTTTAGTGTAATCTGAGAACTCGATGAGAGTGTAATCCACCCCCTCATCCAGATCTTTAAGGAAGATGTTGAATAAAATGAAGCCCAGGACCTACCCCTGAGGCACTCTGCTTGATACTGGCTGCCAGCTAGACACTGAGCCGTTGATCACTACCCATTCAGCCCGACAATCTAGCCAGCATTCTATCTACCTTACAGTCCATTCATCCAGGCCATACTTCTTTGACTTGCTGGCAAGAATACTGTGGGAGACTGTATCAAAAGTTTTGCTAAAGTCAAGGTAGATCACATCCACCGCTTTCCCCATAATCACAGGCCAGTTATCTCATCACAGAAGGCAATCAAGTTGGTCAGGCATGACATGCCCTTCTTGAAACCTTGTTGACTGTTCCTGTTCACTTTCTTCTCCTCCAAGTGTTTAAAATGGATTCCTTGAGGACCTGCTCCATGATTTTTCCAGGGAGTGAGATGAGGCTGACTGGTCTGTAGTCCCCCAGATTCTCCTTCTTCCCTTTTTTAAAAAAAAGATAGGCACTATATTTGCCTTCTCCCAATCATCCAGGACCACCCTAATCACCATAAGTTTTCAAAGATAATAACATGACTCTTATCTGCAATGACACAACTCAAGCACTGGGAGTGCCTTTTCAGTGGAGCCCTTATTCCTGTCCTTTGGTGCTAATGACTCAGTATCCATACTAAGGATGTTAACAAATGAATAATTTATTAGTCGAATAGTGGATGGAATTTCCATCGACTACTCAACTAGTTGATAGGCACTTCCGCATTCCTCCTTTGAAATGTACAAGAGCCCCTGCTGGGGCTCTTGTACATTTCAAAGAAAGAATGCAGAACTCCGCGTGCAGCCCAGGGCCAGCAGGAAATCTTGCTGACTCCGGGCTCCATGAGGGCACTTACTCTTTGAAATACACAAGAACCCCTGGGTACAGGCTCTGTGCATCGCTGCCGCTTTGAAGTACCCTCTCTTCCCCCTCCCTTTGCTGCCTCTATCTGAGAGAGGCAGCAAGGGGGAAGAGGGGCATCGACTAGATGACTCGACTATTGATAAGCATCTACTGCCAGTTTACATGAGTAATAGGTACTGGATAGAGATGGTCATGATGCCAGTGGTGTTGAAGATATCATGCAAGATGAAGGCCACTTATGTCTGTCTCAGGGCTCATTGTAGGGACGTCCCGCTCTCTTCTTAGATATCTTGTGAGATATGTGAGCACTCCGTTTCTTTGACCCACCACCTTTAGATGTAAACAGCTGTGGTGAAGATGTATGTCTGCCAGGTCATTCATGGCATGGGTCCAGTGGGGCCAGAGTTGCTGGAGGAGACCATACTTCTGCTAGATGTGGCCTTCCCCAAGGCGGTGAGTGCATTGGGAGTGCCTCCTTGCAAGTAAGGCACTTATTGAAGCCTGGTGAACTAGGCATAGCTCATTGTAAGAGGAGAGAAAGGTCCCTGATGAGGAACAAAAGGGGGAAAATAACTTTTTAAAAATTGTTTTGAGTGAAGAACAAAAGTGGTAAAGAATACAACTACAACTGTACTATACTAACATGCTAACACTATGCATGCAAATAGAGCAAGGATCCTAAGGGACTGTGAGGGAATCTCTCTTTAGCCACGGCGATTCAGAAGGAACTGAGTGGGTTAGCCCACACATGCTGGCTAGCCTTGTGATGCAGCATGAGAAGAGACAGTGCTTCTGTGGGCCCAATGGACACTGCTACTGAAGTTCTCCAATCAGCAGCACAAGGACTCAGGCACCTACAGCAGAACACCAAGAGAGACATTACTCAAAGAAGAAACCCGTTTATTAGGGAGCAGCTCCATAGTTGAAGCTAGTTCCCCATTACAGGCCAGAATTCCACAGTCCCTCAAGCTGCCCAAATGGCTTGAGTAGACTGGCTGGACACCTGACATATTAACTATCAGACTCTTCAGTGCTTGGATTAAAAGTTTGGTAAAGGATATTGTGGTTGGGGTTTTCGCCGGACTCCAGTGAAACCATTTAAACATTCATTCTGTCTAACAAAGAGTTTTGTTTCCCAGTTGCAGCTTGGAAAGATTTTTTGTGCAACGCACTACATTGTAAGAGTAACATGCATCAGCTCTGTGTAGCCAGGTGAAGAGAAGACTGGAAGATGGCTGCTTTGTTGGAAAGGTGCCTTGGTTGGCCAGTTCACAAAGCAGCACTCAGATGTGTCTGAGGTTAAGGCAGCTCACTTCCCTGGTTATGCTGTAAGGAATGACCCCGAACCAGCAGGGAAGGCTCCGGAGAGAAGGAATCAGCACATCCTGATTCAAGTAGGAGTTGACAGAGACAGTCTTGGCTCAAATGAAAAATGTGGCTTGTTGTCACAGTGAGTGCAAAAGAAGGAAAGCTACACTAAGCCAAAGTCCTTGAAGCCAGGCTGAGGCAAAGGCATGCAAAAAGCACAATGTTAATCAGCCAATGCTGGAGAGTTGGGTGGAAGATTTTTCACATCAATATTTCATCTGGAAATTCAGCAGCGATGAAAGGCTCCAGTTTCAGAAGTGCCCACTCCAAATCTTGGGCTGTAGCAAGGATTTATAACACTTTGTTAAGGGAACAATTTAGAGGAAACCTGAGAACCCGATCAGGATTTCAGACCTGGCTTCTCAAGTTGCCTGCTGCAAGATCATAATGTCCATTCTGCAGCTGCCATTGTCTCCTTCTGCCAAAGAGCAGAGCCCGTGGAAAGTTGTGCAAAATGAGAACTGTAGCAGAGCCTCTTCCCGTCCAACATGACACCAATTGCTCCAGAAAGGCTCCTTGTTAGCTTTGTATCAGCATGCTGCTAAGGGCTCCCTGGGTACCCATACCAACACCAGGGGCAGGAATAGATGGAACATGCATGCACTGGCAGACATCTACCCACCCATCTCCCCTCATCTCTGGCCAGGGAGAGACACAAAAGTTTTCCCGTCTATTAACAAGCTGAGTGAGGGAAAAGAAATGGACTTTCTCTAGCTCTGTGGCTGGGTACCAGGTGGGGTAGCAAGCTCACCTAGCACACTGACACTTTACCTGGTTTTCCCTCCGGTGGCCATTTCCTTGGCTGCAATGCTCAGCAACAGAGGTCCCTCCTCTGTAGTTCCTCCCTCCTGTGGCTCAGCTCTCTGGCATTCTCACACAAGAGTTCTGTCCCCTTTCAGAGTTCTACTCCATATAAAAAGCTCTCTTCTTCTCCTGAGCTCAGCTTCACCTCCCTTACCATTGTTGGCCCTAGCTCAGGATTCCTCTCTGTTTGGGAGATCTGTCATCTTCTTTGCAGTCCCCCACATCATCCACAGCTAATGCTGCCTCTTCTGTCCGGGGGACAATTCATTTCTCCCCCCAGCTGCAGAGCATGACTAAGTTGCTCCTTTCCTTTGTCTTGCAGGTGATGGGGGTTAAGTCCCATCACACACCCTGAAACCCAAGGTCCTTGCCAACCAAACTTTCCCATACCCATACCTTGTTTTGTCTTTGAGAAGTTATTGTATCACACCAGCCTTCATATCCTCTAAGGCACATCCATCTCCCCAGGCACTGGAGTCACTAAGCATGTACAGGTCATAGACAGAAGTTTCCAGCCCTGTCCATTCACAGGGCACTGCTCCCCAAATCCCTTCTCCACCTACTGTCTAGGAGTGGCTGGGATGAAAACTCAGCTGCACTCCCCAGTTCACCCTCAGCCAACCTTGTTGTAAGCATTGATTTCAACCACAACCATGTCTAGCAAGAGCAGGCTTTGCCAGACCACTGACATTTCCAGCCCCACCCAAAAATGCCTCTGCAAGATTGGAGAGCTGCAGAGGAAGGAAAGGAGGGCAGGAGGGGGTCTCTCTAAATCCTAGAAGTGGGGAAGGGGGCTCCTGATTGAGACTGACAATAGACAAGGCCTCAACCAAACAGGCAACAAAATATGTTTTGGGACTCAAATGTGCATTAAAATAAGCTGAAAAATCAGCTTATTACAAATGTGCTGGACTCCGTCTGTGACAGCTCTTGCAACCCTCAGGTACAACAGAGTACCCTGTAGGGATGTTAAAATCATATCAGAGGGTACAGCATGGGGCAGCAGTAGCCCCTGTCCATGAGGGGGCCTGAGCTCCCTGCGGACAAAGGCTGCTCCATGGGCTACCGGAGCAGCCTCTGTCTGCAGGGAGGTCAGGCCCCCAGTGGACAGAGGCTGCCACTGCCGCACACTGCTGCCACACGGCAAACTGGCTTTCTGCACAGACCAGCTCCTGTCTGCCACCCCGAACCGTCACCTCTGCAGCAGCGCAGGGTGACAGGCAGCTCTTCTGCGTGCCTTTCATTTAAAACTTGGACTTGCTGGCTGGGACTGAGCCAGCCTGATGGTCCAACTTTTAAATGCAGAACGCACACGCACACGTGCGTGTGTAAAACTGACAAGCAGTCACTTACCAGTTAAATGGTTACCTGACTAACTGCTAATACCCTAGTACCCTGAGTTTCTCTGGCTGACAACATAGGCTCGAGCATGTGCTGGGAAGAAGATTGTCTCCTCTGAGCCAATACTGCCTCCTTGATCTTGTGCTGCGCAGGGCTGACCCAAAATCCATGTAAGTCTATTGATTTCCCTGAGCCTGGGTTCAGGTGGTGATGGGGGTTCAGGGAGGGAGACATTTTTTTGAGGAGTACAGGATCTTTCGAAAAAGCCTGCCATTTTTGACAGAACCACGTCTAGACCATGGTTTTACTTTCCAAACGGCATTTGTTCAAACGAGCTCCATTACGCAATTATGCAAATGAAGTGAGGGATATTTAAATCTCCCCACTTCATTTGCAATTTCGAAGTGACTAATTTACATCCCTTTTTCGAGAAAGGGATGTAGCCTAGGTTACCAGACATGGTCTCTGATTCTGCTGTAACCTTGTTCCTTTCTGTGAGAATAGGTTAGCAACAGTTTAGTGTGTGTTTATCCCTTTCCTCATCAGAACATCTGATGATCCTAAAGAAGCCAAAGGCTATGTCTACAGTGCCCCCTCTTGTGCAAAAACAATGCAAACGAGGCAAAGTGTGAAATATGGCCGCACCTCATTTGCATTTTTTTTTCACAAGAGGGGACAGTGTAGACATAGCCATACGGTAATGTTGCAGGGCACTGTCTGGAGCATCCACCTCCCATTTCCAGTGGCACAGCAGGAATGCAAACGCCTTGGGAGTTGGTCATAGTGATAAATGATCATCCTTTGCCAGCTCCGGCACTTCCTGAAGCTGCTGAGCCCGCTATGTCCCTTGTATTCCGCGAGCTCCCTTGCATGCAGCCATCCCCGTCTCAGAGACCGGGTCTAGTGGTGGGAAATCCAAGTGGAATAGGCCTGCAAACAGCACCATCAGAGATGTGCCGAGTACCGGGGCCTAGGAGGGCCTCCAGTCCTGCCAGCGCCTTCCACTTAGCTCTCTGACCCAGGCCGCGCAGTTGATATAAGCAATGGGGACCGCCAGGGGGCGAACAGTCCGCCAACGTCCTTAGTGACAGCCCATTGGCCGACAGATCAGTCAGCCAACGTCCCCAGTGACAGCCCATTGGCCGACAGATCAGTCAGCCAACGTCCCCAGTGACAGCCCATTGGCAGAGAGATGAGTCAGCCAACGTCCCCAGTGACAGCCCATTGGCCCACAGATCAGTCAGCCAACGTCCCCAGTGACAGCCCATTGGCCGACAAACCAGCCAGCCAACGTCCCCAGTGACAGTCTATTGGCAGAAAGATGAGTCAGCCAACGTCCCCAGTGACAGCCCATTGGCCCACAGATCAATCAGCCAACGTCCCCAGTGACAGTCTATTGGCAGAAAGATGAGTCAGCCAACGTCCCTAGTGACAGCCCATTGGCCCACAGATCAATCAGCCAACGTCCCCAGTGACAGCCCATTGGCCGACAGACCAGCCAGCCAACGTCCCTAGTGACAGCCCATTGGCCCACAGATCAGTCAGCCAACGACCCTAGTGACAGCCCATTGGCCCACAGATCAGTCAGCCAACGTCCCCAGTGACAGCCCATTGGCCCACAGATCAGTCAGCCAACGTCCCCAGTGAAAGCCCATTGGCCGACAGATCAGCCAGATAACGTCCCTCGTGACAGCCCATTGGCAGAAAGATCAGTCAGCCAACGTCCCCAGTGACAGTCTATTGGCCGACAGATCAGTCAGCCAACGTCCCCAGTGAAAGCCCATTGGCCGACAGCTCAGCCAGATAACGTCCCTCGTGACAGCCCATTGGCCGACAGATCAGTCAGCCAACGTCCCTAGTGACAGCCCATTGGCCGACAGCTCAGCCAGATAACGTCCCTCGTGACAGCCCATTGGCCGACAGATCAGTCAGCCAACGTCCCCAGTGACAGCCCATTGGCCGACAGATCAGTCAGCCAACGTCCTCAGTGAAAGCCCATTGGCCGACAGATCAGTCAGCCAACGTCCCCAGTGACAGCCCATTGGCCGACAGATCAGTCAGCCAACATCCTTAGTGACAGCCCATTGGCCGAAAGATCAGTCAGCCAACGTCCCCAGTGACAGCCCATTGGCCGACAGATCAGCCAGACAACTTCCTTAGTGACAGCCCATTGGCCCACAGATCAGTCAGCCAACGTCCCCAGTGAAAGCCCATTGGCCGACAGATCAGTCAGCCAACGTCCCCAGTGACAGCCCATTGGCCGACAGATCAGCCAGCCAACGTCCCCAGTGACAGCCCATTGGCCCACAGATCAGTCAGCCAACGTCCCTAGTGACAGCTGATTGGCCGACAGATCAGCCAGATAACGTCCCTCGTGACAGCCCATTGGCAGAAAGATCAGTCAGCCAACGTCCCCAGTGACAGTCTATTGGCCGACAGATCAGTCAGCCAACGTCCCCAGTGAAAGCCCATTGGCCGACAGCTCAGCCAGATAACGTCCCTCGTGACAGCCCATTGGCCGACAGATCAGTCAGCCAACGTCCCTAGTGACAGCCCATTGGCCGACAGCTCAGCCAGATAACGTCCCTCGTGACAGCCCATTGGCCGACAGATCAGTCAGCCAACGTCCCTCGTGACAGCCCATTGGCCGACAGATCAGTCAGCCAACGTCCCTCGTGACAGCCCATTGGCCGACAGATCAGCCAGCCAACGTCCCCAGTGACAGCCCATTGGCCGACAGACCAGCCAGCCAACGTCCCTAGTGACAGCCCATTGGCCCACAGATCAGTCAGCCAACGTCCCCAGTGAAAGCCCATTGGCCGACAGCTCAGCCAGATAACGTCCCTCGTGACAGCCCATTGGCCGACAGATCAGTCAGCCAACGTCCCCAGTGACAGCCCATTGGCCGACAGATCAGTCAGCCAACGTCCCCAGTGAAAGCCCATTGGCCGACAGATCAGTCAGCCAACGTCCCCAGTGACAGCCCATTGGCAGAAAGATCAGTCAGCCAACGTCCCCAGTGACAGCCCATTGGCCGACAGATCAGCCAGACAACTTCCTTAGTGACAGCCCATTGGCCCACAGATCAGTCAGCCAACGTCCCCAGTGAAAGCCCATTGGCCCACAGATCAGTCAGCCAACGTCCCCAGTGAAAGCCCATTGGCCGACAGCTCAGCCAGATAACGTCCCTCGTGACAGCCCATTGGCCGACAGATCAGTCAGCCAACGTCCCCAGTGACAGCCCATTGGCCGACAGATCAGTCAGCCAACGTCCCCAGTGACAGCCCATTGGCCGACAGATCAGTCAGCCAACGTCCCCAGTGAAAGCCCATTGGCCGACAGATCAGTCAGCCTACGTCCCTAGTGACAGCCCATTGGCGGACAGATCAGCCAGACAACTTCCTTAGTGACAGCCCATTGGCAGAAAGATCAGTCAGCCAACATCCTTAGTGACAGCCCATTGGCAGAAAGATCAGTCAGCCAACGTCCCCAGTGACAGCCCATTGGCCGACAGATCAGCCAGACAACTTCCTTAGTGACAGCCCATTGGCCCACAGATCAGTCAGCCAACGTCCCTCGTGACAGCCCATTGGCCGACAGATCAGCCAGCCAACGTCCCCAGTGACAGCCCATTGGCCGACAGATCAGTCAGCCAACGTCCCCAGTGACAGCCCATTGGCCGACAGATCAGTCAGCCAACGTCCCCAGTGAAAGCCCATTGGCCGACAGATCAGTCAGCCAACGTCCCTAGTGACAGCCCATTGGCGGACAGATCAGCCAGACAACTTCCTTAGTGACAGCCCATTGGCAGAAAGATCAGTCAGCCAACATCCTTAGTGACAGCCCATTGGCAGAAAGATCAGTCAGCCAACGTCCCCAGTGACAGCCCATTGGCCGACAGATCAGCCAGACAACTTCCTTAGTGACAGCCCATTGGCCCACAGATCAGTCAGCCAACGTCCCCAGTGAAAGCCCATTGGCCGACAGATCAGTCAGCCAACGTCCCCAGTGACAGCCCATTGGCCGACAGATCAGCCAGCCAACGTCCCCAGTGACAGCCCATTGGCCGACAGACCAGCCAGCCAACGTCCCTAGTGACAGCCCATTGGCCCACAGATCAGTCAGCCAACGTCCCTAGTGACAGCAGATTGGCCGACAGATCAGCCAGCCAACGTCCCCAGTGACAGCCCATTGGCCCACAGCTCAGCCAGATAACGTCCCTCGTGACAGCCCATTGGCCGACAGATCAGTCAGCCAACGTTCCCAGTGAAAGCCCATTGGCCCACAGATCAGTCAGCCAACGTCCCTCGTGACAGCCCATTGGCCGACAGATCAGTCAGCCAACGTCCCTCGTGACAGCCCATTGGCCGACAGATCAGTCAGCCAACGTCCCTCGTGACAGCCCATTGGCCGACAGATCAGCCAGCCAACGTCCCCAGTGACAGCCCATTGGCCGACAGACCAGCCAGCCAACGTCCCTAGTGACAGCCCATTGGCCCACAGATCAGTCAGCCAACGTCCCCAGTGAAAGCCCATTGGCCCACAGATCAGTCAGCCAACGTCCCCAGTGAAAGCCCATTGGCCCACAGATCAGTCAGCCAACGTCCCCAGTGACAGCCCATTGGCCGACAGATCAGTCAGCCAACGTCCCCAGTGACAGCCCATTGGCCGACAGATCAGTCAGCCAACGACCCCAGTGACAGCCCATTGGCCGACAGATCAGCCAGACAACTTCCTTAGTGACAGCCCATTGGCCGACAGATCAGCCAGACAACTTCCTTAGTGACAGCCCATTGGCCCACAGATCAGTCAGCCAACGTCCCCAGTGAAAGCCCATTGGCCCACAGATCAGTCAGCCAACGTCCCCAGTGAAAGCCCATTGGCCCACAGATCAGTCAGCCAACGTCCCTAGTGACAGCCCATTGGCCGACAGATCAGTCAGCCAACGTCCCTAGTGACAGCCCATTGGCCGACAGATCAGTCAGCCAACGTCCCTAGTGACAGCCCATTGGCCCACAGATCAGTCAGCCAACGTCCCCAGTGACAGCCCATTGGCCGACAGATCAGTCAGCCAACGTCCCCAGTGACAGCCCATTGGCCGACAGATCAGTCAGCCAACGTCCCCAGTGAAAGCCCATTGGCCCACAGATCAGTCAGCCAACGTCCCCAGTGACAGCCCATTGGCCCACAGATCAGTCAGCCAACGTCCCTAGTGACAGCCCATTGGCCGACAGATCAGCCAGACAACTTCCTTAGTGACAGCCCATTGGCCGACAGATCAGTCAGCCAACGTCCCTAGTGACAGCCCATTGGCCGACAGACCAGCCAGCCAACGTCCCTAGTGACAGCCCATTGGCCCACAGATCAGTCAGCCAACGTCCCCAGTGAAAGCCCATTGGCCCACAGATCAGTCAGCCAACGTCCCCAGTGAAAGCCCATTGGCCCACAGATCAGTCAGCCAACGTCCCCAGTGAAAGCCCATTGGCCCACAGATCAGTCAGCCAACGTCCCCAGTGACAGCCCATTGGCCGACAGATCAGTCAGCCAACGTCCCCAGTGACAGCCCATTGGCCGACAGATCAGTCAGCCAACGACCCCAGTGACAGCCCATTGGCCGACAGATCAGCCAGACAACTTCCTTAGTGACAGCCCATTGGCCGACAGATCAGCCAGACAACTTCCTTAGTGACAGCCCATTGGCCCACAGATCAGTCAGCCAACGTCCCCAGTGAAAGCCCATTGGCCCACAGATCAGTCAGCCAACGTCCCCAGTGAAAGCCCATTGGCCCACAGATCAGTCAGCCAACGTCCCTAGTGACAGCCCATTGGCCGACAGATCAGTCAGCCAACGTCCCTAGTGACAGCCCATTGGCCGACAGATCAGTCAGCCAACGTCCCTAGTGACAGCCCATTGGCCGACAGATCAGTCAGCCAACGTCCCCAGTGAAAGCCCATTGGCCCACAGATCAGTCAGCCAACGTCCCCAGTGACAGCCCATTGGCCCACAGATCAGTCAGCCAACGTCCCTAGTGACAGCCCATTGGCCGACAGATCAGCCAGACAACTTCCTTAGTGACAGCCCATTGGCCGACAGATCAGTCAGCCAACGTCCCTAGTGACAGCCCATTGGCCGACAGATCAGCCAGACAACTTCCTTAGTGACAGCCCATTGGCCGACAGATCAGTCAGCCAACGTCCCTCGTGACAGCCCATTGGCCGACAGATCAGTCAGCCAACGTCCCCAGTGACAGCCCATTGGCCGACAACTCAGCCAGACAACGTTCCCCTTTTCTAACAGCCGATTGGGCGCCATCTTAATCAAGCAAACGCCCCTAGTGACAGATCATTGGACACTGGCTCAGCCAGAAAGCGTCCCCTTCGGACACCCGATTGGCCGTCAGTAAGAAAATATTCCCTTCTGACAGCCCATTGGGCGCCAGGTTAATCAGCAAATGCCCCTAGTGACAGCTCATTGGACACTTGGTGAGTGAGAAACCATCCCCTTCGGACACCCGATGAGCCGCCAGTTCTATCAGAAAATGTTCCCTTGTGACAGCCCATTGGCTGCAAGTTCCGTGAGCAAACGTCCCCTTCTGACAGCTAGTTGGATACTAGCTCGGTCAGGAAACGTCCCCTTCTAACAGCCCATTGGGTGCTAGTTTAGTCAGCCCAAACCACTAGTGACAGCTCATTGGACACTAACTCAGAAAAAAATTCCCCTTCTGACAGCCGATTGGCCGCCAGCTCAGTCAGCAATGTGCCTTTCTGATAGCTCATTGGACGTTAGCTAAGTCAGAAAACGTCCCATTCTGACAGCCGATTGGCCGCCAGCTCAGTCAGCAATGTGCCTTTCTGATAGCTCATTGGACGTTAGCTTAGTCAGAAAACGTCCCATTCTGACAGCCGATTGGCCGCCAGCTCAGTCAGCAATGTGCCTTTCTGATAGCTCATTGGACGTTAGCTTAGTCAGAAAACGTCCCATTCTGACAGCCGATTGGCCGCCAGCTCAGTCAGCAATGTGCCTTTCTGATAGCTCATTGGACGTTAGCTAAGTCAGAAAACGTCCCATTCTGACAGCCGATTGGCCGCCAGCTCAGTCAGCAATGTGCCTTTCTGATAGCTCATTGGACGTTAGCTAGTCAGAAAACGTCCCATTCTGACAGCCGATTGGCCGCCAGCTCAGTCAGCAATGTGCCTTTCTGATAGCTCATTGGACGTTAGCTAAGTCAGAAAACGTCCCATTCTGACAGCCGATTGGCCGCCAGCTCAGTCAGCAATGTGCCTTTCTGATAGCTCATTGGACGTTAGCTTAGTCAGAAAACGTCCCATTCTGACAGCCGATTGGCCGCCAGCTCAGTCAGCAATGTGCCTTTCTGATAGCTCATTGGACGTTAGCTTAGTCAGAAAACGTCCCATTCTGACAGCCGATTGGCCGCCAGCTCAGTCAGCAATGTGCCTTTCTGATAGCTCATTGGACGTTAGCTTAGTCAGAAAACGTCCCATTCTGACAGCCGATTGGCCGCCAGCTCAGTCAGCAATGTGCCTTTCTGATAGCTCATTGGACGTTAGCTTAGTCAGAAAACGTCCCATTCTGACAGCCGATTGGCCGCCAGCTCAGTCAGCAAACGTTCCCCTTCTAACAGCCCATTGGGCGCCATCTTAGTCAGCAAACACCCCTAGTGAGAGCTCATTGGCTGCCACCTCAGTCAGCAACATCCACTAGTCACAGTTCTTTCGCCTCCAGCTCAAGCAGCAAACGTCGGTAGTGACAGCCTATTGGTCACCAGTTTAGTCAGAAGCGGCCCTAGTGACTGCTCATTGGACACTAGGTTAGTCAGAAACCATCCCCTTGTGACTGCCGGTTGGCCGCCAGCTTAGTCATCCAATGCCCCCTTGAAATAGCTCATTGGACGCGAGCTCAGTTCGCAAAACATGCCCTTCTAGCAGCCGATTGGCCGGCAGCCCAGTCTGCCCCTGTCCCCTTCTGAGAGCCCATTGGCTGCCACCTCAGTCAGCAAACGTCCCCTAGTGATAGCTCTTTGGTCACTAGCTTAGTCAGAAAACATCCCCTCCTGACAGGCGATTGGCTGCCCTCTCGGTCAGACACTGTCCCTATCGGACAGCCCATTGGCCTTCTGCTCAGTCAGCAAATGTCCCGTTGAGAGCCCATTGGCTGTCAGCTCTGCCAGCGAACACAGGGGGGCGCTGCTGCTTTCTACCAGCCTCCCCCTCCCCCGCCCCCGTGCCTGTGGCGCGTGCCGTTGCGGTCTCCGTTCCTGAGTCCAGACTCGGGAGTCAGCAGCACGCGGCCTGAGTGGGCTCGTTGAAGTCAGGTCGGGCGTGGCGCTGTGGCCGCGCGAGGCCCTGGCAGCTCCGCTCGAAGGCTGCTCCAGCGGCTCTTTTGATAATCATCGTCAGCAGGCCCTAATTAGCTGCACTGCCCGCCGGTCAAGGCCCTGCAGCTGTCCTGGGAGCTGCATCTTTTCTCCCTCAGACAACAACAGCCCGCAAAGGTAACTGGGGCTCAGCCCTAAGGACAGCTGTGCTACCCCTCTGATCTTTCTCGGTGCCCGACACTCGTTCCCCAGCTTGGGCAACATGCTTCCAGGGTGATCGCTCACCCAGCCCGTGCCAGGTTCCGCCTAGGCAGGCTCCCAGCTGGCTACGCTACAGATGTGGGTCCCGCTCCCAAAATGTATTGAAGTTTTACCGCAATGTCCCCCAGGCTGTTGGCTTTTAATATGCAAACAAGGGACTCTGCGGTGAGTCAACTCCTGTCGCTCTCGGAAGGAAATTGCTGTCAGAGACCAAGGATGATGTTTAAATTAGTTGGTACGTTGCTTGGCAAATTCCCTCTGCTCTCCAGCAAGTGACCTCGGAGAGCTAGATCACCTTCTCACGTCAATTTCTGGCCCCAGGGCTGACACGTGCATAAAACCCATGGGATTCCAACAGAAGAATATCACTTATTCGCTTGGCTTAGCAATGGAAGAATGTGGTACGGCTTGGAGGGGATGTATTTTCACACTTAAAAATATCTAACAGAAAATTATCTTTGCAATAATATTCTAAGTGTGAAAATACAAAGGATTTTACCAAATATAAATTGTCCTTAAAATTATCGAACAGAAAATTATCTTTGCAGTAATATTCTCAGGGCAATTTATATTTGGTAAAACCCTTATTTATTGAAAGAAATTCTGTAGTGACAGCATGGTTATTGGGGATACAGAACACTTTTCCTTCTGCCTAAAGCAGAAAGTTAGAATTAGAACATTATATTTTGTTTAAATATTGGTACAATTTTAATTGCACTTATGTGTAGGCTTATTTAGGGTTGACTGTTTTGGTTTATTGCTTCAGGGTTGGGTTTATTTTAACTTGAAATGGAGTTTTTAATTGAGGTTTGCTGTATTGGCATGTCTGACATGCAATATTTCTGCATTTTTTCTACAACCAATATTCAAATAGTTTTAATAATAGGGTTTATTTACCTTATGTTATTTTATCATCCTATTGTTGCTCATGAAATTATTAATTTATGGCCTTTGTTAGTTTTTGTTTTTAAAAAATAATTGTTCTTAATGTTTGGATTTCAAATTAAGCATTGTTTGCAGTTTCACACTTGGGTTTATATTTTAATTTCTGATTGGATATTTAAAAAGATTGTGGACTCTATGCCATAATTTGGACAGATTTAGATTATTTAGATGGACTTGGAGTAAAACCTGGTAGCTACTTAATTTTAAACCCTGATCAGGTGGGAGAGATGAGCCTGGCCTTTAACTGAGAAGGAACAGAGGCATGGCCCCTGTGAGGGGCTGGTCCAGGTTATGAGGGTGCAGCCCCACAAATTTGTCTACCTCACCTCAACTCCCCCCCCCCACACACACCAAACAGAAAGAGGCTGGTGGCACCCCAAGTGGCCAGTGGATATTACTGCTGCTACATGGGAAACACTCTGTGCAGTAGCCTGCAGGGTGACTGCTTGTCACTGCTGCTCCTGCGGAGACACACAGCCTTACAGATGCCACTGCTGCTCCTTGGAAGCTGGACTCTGTGCATCACCCCCAACCCACCACTGGGTGTCACTGCTACGCCAAGGGAAATTTGCTATGTGCATTATACCGACTGGCCAGCAGGAGTCACCGCTGCTTCTTAGGGCAATGCACAGTCTCTAGCTCCCAGCTGGTCATCAGCCCTCACTGTTTCTCCTAAGGAGCCAGATTTTGTGCATTACCCCAACCCCAGCGGGTATCTCTGCTGCTCCAAGGGAAACATGATCTAAGCATTACCCAGCCTGGCCACCAGGTGTCACTGAGGCACCAAATGAAACCACTATTGTTCCCTGCTGCACACTGTGCAGTAGCCTTAACTGGCCACTGGGTGTCTGTTGTTGTAGGTCCTAAGGAGACAGATCATGCGTTACCCTGACTGGCTACCAGGTGTCACTGATGTGCAAAGTGAAGCACAAACTTTTAATTACCTTATTGACCAACAGAGGTCACACAGAGGGTGCTGTTTTAGCTGGCCACCAGCGATCGCTGCCTGACTTAGGGGAGTGACTAGGTACAGGCATTACCTGTCCTCCATCTGTCCAACTGAGGTCATTACCCCAAGGAGAGAGGCCCCACCCAAAATGCCCAGCGGGGGGGTCACTACTGCAATGGTGGGAGGACACACAGCATGCTGCCCTAAGTGGCCACCAGGGGGCAGTGCTTCTGTGGGGGCAGTACATACTGTATTGCTGGCCACCTGGGGTCACTGCTGCAATGATCATGGTGGGAAATGATGCACAGGGCATTGCCTGAAGTAGCTTCAAGAGCAGGGGTGGGCTGATCTGGCCCATGGAGGCCCTGCCGCTCCCCCGCCCTGAGGCCAATTGGGGGAGGGGAAAGCACACAAAGTTTCCTCTGCCCGGCCAGGAGCACATAGCACTTTGAAGTGCCAGGTGCTTCTGACAGGGCTGGAAGAGACTTCATGTGCTCCTCTGCCCCCAAGCCCTGATTGGCCTGGGGGCGGGGGAGTGTGCGAAGCCTCCTCCTGCCTTGCAAGGAGCATGCGGCACTTCGGAGTGCCACGTGCTCCTCACAGGGTGGGGGTAGGTGGAGGAAACTTTGTGTGTTCCTCTCTGTGCACCCCCCAACCGAAGTCAGATGTGACTCTCAGACAGTAAGTAGAACAGAAGGTTTATTCATTTATGGGGATACAGCATAGCACAAACTTGTTAACACAGGAACCAGAAGCAGTCAGTACAATCCCCCGGGGGGCGGTGCAGAGCCAGCACCTGGCCCCCTCTCCCCCCCTTCATCCTAAACCAGTCCCATTCACCCACCAGACTCATTCGCCCACCCAACAACTGGTCCAAGCATTGCAGGCAACCCCGCCTCCTCTTTTGTGGGGTTAAATACTCACTGTACATGTTTACATACAGGTGACACCTGCATAGCAAAATTCACAAATTAGGCTGCTCTGCTGTTCTGACAGCCAGAAGTGGTCACCCTTTCCAATTGCCTCCAGGAAAGGGATTTTCATGCCTTTTTAATTCTTTACTTTTCTAGTAAGGAATACTATACTATTTTTTCCCCATTTTCTTCTCCTTTCCTTTCCCTCCTCATCCCCTCTCCTTCTCTGCTATTATTTGGAACCTGGACCTCTTAAACTCCATTCATCTGAAGAAGACAACTCACAAAAGCTCATAATTGTAAATTGTCATGGGATAAGAGGGAAGATCCTTTCATGGATTGAGAACTGGTTAAAAGACAGGAAACAAAGGGTAGGAATAAATGGTAAATTTTCAGAATGGAGAGGGGTAACTAGTGGTGTTCCCCAAGAGTCAGTCCTAGGACCCATCCTATTCAACTTATTTATAAATGATCTAGAGAAATGGGTAAACAGAGAGGTGGCAAAGTTTGCAGATGATATAAACTGCTCAAGATAGTTAATACCAAAGCAGACTGTGAAGAACTTAAAAAACATCTCACAAAACTAAGTGATTGGGCAGCAAAATGGCAAATAAAATTTAATATGGATAAATGTAAAGTAATGTACATTAGAAAAAATAACCCCAACTATACATACAATATGATGGGGGCTAATTTAGCTACAACTAATCAGGAAAGAGATCTTGGAGTCATTGTGGATAGTTCTCTGAAGACGTCCACGCAGTGTGTAGCGGCAGTCAAAAAAGCAACAGGATGTTAGGAATAATTTAAAAAGGGATAGAGAATAAGGCGGAGAATATCTTATTGCCTTTATATAAATCCATGGTACGGCCACATCTTGAATACTGCGTACAGATGTGGGCGCCTCATCTGAAAAAAGATATACAGTAAAACTCCAATTGTCTGGCATCCTGTGGTCCGGCACTCCTGATAGTCCGGCACCAACTGGAACCCGGGAGTGCTCCGGCCAGCCGGACAATTGGAGCTGCTGTGAGCCGCATGGGCGCTCGCGGCTGGTAAAGGGAAGGGGAGAAGAGGGGAAGGGGATTATATCCCTGTGACAGGTCTGCCGAGACCCGCACTGCGTCCAGCCGGGGGATGGGGGATGGGCGGGGAATGGCACGGTGAGGGGCGAACCCTCCGCCGTTTTGCAGGAAGGCGGGGGAAGCCCCGCGCCGCCGCCAAGAGTTTCTGGGGGGGGAGCGGGCTCCCTACCCCCCAGACTGCAGTAGTTATCACCGAGCAGGGGGGTGAGGGGTAGCGTTTCAGAACCAACCAAGCAGCGGACAAGCAGCGGAGCAGAAAAGCTGGGGTACTGCCGGGTTGGTCCTACAGCGCCTCCCCTCACCCCCCTGCTTGGCGATAACTACTGCAGTCTGAGGGGTGGGGAGCCCGCTCCCCTCCCGGAAACTCGCGGCGGCGGCGCGGGGCTTCCCCCGCCTTCCTGCAAAACGGCGGAGGGTTCACCCCTCGTCGCGCCGTTCCCTGCCCACCCCCCGGACGCAGTGTGGGTCCCGGCAGACCCGTCACAGCCCCCTGCCGGAGTACCTCGCAATACTCCAGCATATCCGATAATCCGGCACCACCTAGATCCCAGAGGTGCTGGATTATCGGAAGTCTGCTGTACTAGCATTAGAAAAAGTTCAGAAAAGGGCAACTAAAATGATGAGGGGTTTGGAACGGGTCCCATATGAAGAGAGATTAAAAAGACTAGAACTTTTCAGCTTAGAAAAGAAGAGACTAAGGGGGGGTATGATAGAGGTATATAAAATCATGAGTGGTGTGGGGAAAGTGAATAAGGAAAAGTTATTTACTTGTTTCCATAATATAAGAACTAGGGGCCACCAAATGAAATTAAGGGGCAGCAGGTTTAAAACAAATAAAAGGAAGTTCTTCTTCACACAGCGCACAGTCAGCCTGTGGAACTTCTTGCCTGAGGCAATTGTGAAGGCTAGGACTATAACAGGGTTTAAAAAAGAGCTAGATACATTTATGGAGGTTAAGTCCATTAATGGCTATTAGCCAGGATGGGTAAGGAATGGTGTTCCTAGCCTCTGTTTGTCAGAGGGTGGAGATGGATGGCAGGAGAGAGTTCGCTTGATCATTAGCTGTTCGGTTCACTCCCTCTGGGGCAGTTGGCATTGGCCTCTGTCGGGAGACAGGATACTAGGCTGGATGGACCTTTGGTCTGACCCAGTATGGCCGTTCTTATGGTCTTATAATGCCATGTACATTTTTTTGTTAGTCTCTAAAGTGCTGCAGGATTAGTCATTAAGTTTTTTCTATAAATGTTCATATTCTTACTCTAAGACTTCCTGCAGTTTTATTGTGACCCATTTACCATATTTAATACATTATTAAAAACAAAATATTAAGTCTGTGTTCATGTGACTTCACTGTTGCCTGCATTGGTGCTTGACACAAATGGCTAGCTCAGAGCCAGAGGAGGGCAGGCAGCAGTTGTTCCTGTGAAGTCTCTTTTTAAAATTTACACACAAGTAAAAACCAATATTCTGCTACTTCAGGAAATTGGAACAGCGCAGTTTGTGATGCTACATCCCTGTTCCAGCCATGCCCCCTTGCGGAGCCAGTTTTGTACCCTGCAGGGAGCCATTATACTTTAACAGTGCTGTGGTACTACAGAGAAGATGGGGAAATATTCCCAACTCCTGAGTCCCCAGTGTCTCCATGGGTTTGGGTCTCTGGCTACCAGGCTGAGCTGGGCCCTGCCTGGACTGTGGCTCCAGGTAGATGCTGGGCAGTGTTTGCTAGCCTCAGTCTCTGGACTGAGCAGGCTTTGAGGAGGGATGAGAGGTTGCCCCTGGCTGGAGTCTTGCTGCCCAAGGAGTGAGAGCTGTGGCAAGATTTAGAGCAGAGGCGGGGAAAACTTTTTTGGGTCAGGGGCCATTGACCCCCAGGCAAGTAGACTTGGTGTGCTCCAGCCCCACAGTGGGATAGCAGCAGGGCTGGAGTGCCAGCATGAGCTCCCCAATTCTAGGGAGGAGCCCTGAACCTCAGGGGCCAGATCCAGGCATGCCGGGGGCTGCAGATTCCCCATCCAGATTTAGAGCAAATGGTTCAGCAGCTGGGAGCCTGCACACTGAGGAGCAGGTTGTGCACTGTGTGTAGCACCAGCGTAATACTCTGGGACGGCTTTGCTGGGTGCTGGCTGTAGGAGATGGGAACAGGGTCAGGGAGGGTGAAGGAAATAAGGGCCCAGAGGTTATGGGGGCAGCAGTCATGAGCTGAACCCACATGTTAGCTTGTGACACCCCCATTCATCTTTTCACCCATCCATGTGTCCCGCTATCTGTACACCTCTATCTATCTGTATACCTGCACACATCTCCATATGCATCTCTGTCTCGATGGCCATACAGTGTCCAGCACAACGAAGCTACGACCCTGAATGAGGCTTTTGGAGGCTGCAGTAAAGGAGTAGGAGTGAGAGTGTGGATCCAGGCAGCTCCAGTTCTCACTCCACTTCCTCTGAGCCCAACTGGATTTCATGCTTGTTAGTCCCAGAGCTCGTGGCCTCATAGACACCTGAGTGGCCACTCGCACGGTGACTCAGTTACAATAATAATCTTCTGCAACTCTGTATGAAAACTGGGGGAGAAGGAGCAGCCCCCTGAGTCTGGCGGGCCAGCTACATCTTTCCCAGTATGGCAGAGATCATGCCCATAGGCAGATAATACCTGCTCAGGCCATGGGACACTGGGGTGGGGGGCGGGCAGGGGACAAGGCTGCGTGCCTCTGAGCATGACAGGTGATGTGGACCCTCTCATCGTAACATGGGGCGCATGGCTTCATGAGAGCATCTGCGTCCTACTTGCAGCGTGGGAGACCGTGGGGTCACTATCCAGCATGTGGCTCTGCTGAAGGCCCTCCACATCATCTCCAGCATGTCTACTTTTTCCTCCTTGGATCGCTGCAAGAGGGGGAAGGCACTGTTACCAAGTGATGGGATGTATACTGACTTGAGAGCTTGGAGGAAGGATGAGAAACCTACATCTGGGCTGTAAATTCTAGAGGAATTGATTATAGGATACGCACACCCATTCAGGGGTCAGATCAATCATCCAGCTAGTCCAGTATCATTGTATATGATAGTGGCCAGTGCCGGATGCTGCTGGCAGTTGAAGGTTTAGCAACACCCCAGAGCATAAGGGTGGTCCCTGACCATCTTGGCTGAGAGCTACTGGCAGAGCGCTATCCTCCATGCTGTTAATACCTAGATTAGCTATGTGAAATACTGTACTTCCTTATGTTTGCTTTAAACCACTGGTCTATTAAAAGCAACAAAAATGATTAAAGGGCTAAAAAAATTGACCTGTTAGTGAAGATTGAAAGAACTGGGTTTGTTTTGTCTAAAAAAGAGACAAACAGCTTTCAAGTGTCTAAAAGGTTGTTCCCTAATGACTGGAAGATAGCTAATGTGACACCAATCTTTAAAAAGGACTCTAGAGGTGATCCTGGCAATTAAGGACCAGAAAGTCTAACATCAGTACTGAGCAAATTAGTTGAAACTATAGTAAAGAACAGAATTGTCAGACACATAGATGAACACAATTTGTTGGGGAAACATGGCTTCTGTAAATGGAAATCATGCCCTACTAATCTACTAGAGTTGTTTGAGGGCATCAGTAAGCGTGTGGACAAGTGGGATCCAGTGGATATATACTTAGATTTCCAGAAAGCCTTTGACAAGGTCCCTTACCAAAGGCTCTTAAGTAAAGTAAGCTATTGTGTGATAAGAGGGAAGGTCCTGTCGTGAACTGGTAAGTGGTTAAAAGATAGGAAACAAAGGATAGGAATAAATGGTCAGTTTTCAGCATGTAAAGAGTTAACTAGTGATTTCCCGCACAGGTTTGCACTGGGACCAATCTTATTTAACATATTCATAAATGATCTGGAAAATGGGATAAACAGTGAGGTGGCAGATGATACAGACCAAAGCAGACTGTGAAGAGCTTCAAAAGGATCTCACCAAATTAGGTGACTGGTCAACCAAATGGAAAATGAATGTTAATTTTGATAAATGCAAAGTAATGCATATTGGAAAACATATTCCCAGATTCTCTGGTCTCCCCCAGACAAGGTACAGAGATGGGGTAACCCGCCTCCCACTCCTGATGAGCAGTGCAGACACTGAACCACTTCAGCTCTAGGAGGATGCAGTTTTAGGGCATAGCACCCAGGAAACCAACCCCCAAAAGGGATCAAACCCCCAAATAAATCTTTCAAAGTTTTACACAAAAAAAGCTCACGAGGATGTTCACTCTCTTTATCAATGAAAGAGAGAATATGCACCCTGATTGCTTCCCCCCTCCCCGAAAGGTAACAGTTATTTACACTGGACTTGATAGTAAACAAAAATAACTTCATTAAGTACAAACAGTAGGATTTAAGCGGTTGCAAGTGAAAACAGACAGATCAAAGTAAGTTACAGAATTAAAACAAAAAGACCCACATAGCTAGTTCTCATACACCAACGCTTATTACAAACTCTCCCTAAAACCTGCTCTTTCTTCAGGCACGCTTTCAAGTCAAAGCTGATCTTTTTCTCTGACTTGGGTCTTCAGCTCTCCTCTTGGGTGTGTCACACTCACCAAAGACAAAAAGGACAGATAGCTTCCCATTGTTTTTATAGATTATTCCTGGGTGGGAATCTTTTGTTCTCTACACCCACCTTCCATGGAAAATTACCTGGTCAAGCTGATATCCCATTATCAGGTGATATGGTCACATGTCTTTCTAGGACTGCCACTGCTTAGATTTAAAGGACAAACAAGGCTGTTCTTATGCTAAGTTGATGACCCAGTCATTAAGGCTGGGGGGGGGGGCATTAAGGGCTTACATTTGCACATTTAAAACCATAAACCATCTCATACCTCATAGTTCTAAATTTACATACAATAATGATACATGCACCCAAATAAGATAAACAGATCCAGCAGATTGTTGCATTAAAATTGATAGGTTCTTTGAGGTATTTTATCCAAAGTATCTTCAAGGTATGCCTATTTATATTTATAAGCCAGTTTCATAAAGTAAGGAGAGGAACCATCACAGGGAATCTCAGGATAGGGGGCTGTGTGCATGGGAGTGCAGGAGTCAGGGTAGGAGTTGGAGGGGTCTCAAAGCAGAGAGTTGGATTTGTGGGGGGAGGGAGGCGGAGAGCAGGAGGCTGGGTGTGTGTGTGTGTGTGTGTGGGACGATGTGGGGAGTGGGGCTGGGGGGCAGTCCACTGCTGGGTTACCTTACCTGGATGGTGGACGGGTCCCTGCCCTGATACTCCTGTTTGCTGCTTCTGCCACAAGGGAGCTAGGAGTTGGCTGTTTGTGGAAACAACTGCTGTGGAATCAGCGGCAGTGCAAGAGACCCACTAGCCTGCTGCTCCCTTTCCCTGGCTTCTTCCCGGGGCCACTGGCAGCGTGCATGCCACGGACTGCATGTGCACTTCCCAGTGTCCAGCGAGAGAGGGGCAGTAGGACAGGTGCAGGTGCACCAGGAGCCCAGCTGGGGTGCCTCACCTCCCCTACAGTGCACGCCCAGCTGGCCTCTTTCACACCTGCCTGTCTCACCTGGCTGCACAAGCAGGACCGCCAGTGCCAGTCTGCAGCAGGAGTTCCAAGAGCCCAGCAGGCAGAGCACACTGCAAGCCACACTGTGAGCTTCTCCCTGCTACGGAGTGCCCCAGCCAGCTCTTGCTGGAGCGCTGCACCAGGGCACACCACCTTTCTTTTACCTCTTGTCTCCCCCAGCTCCAGCCCTGCTGCTGGCCTGCCAAGACATCTATCCCCAGCCTCCTGAGACCAGTGGAGATGCTGCTGCCCTGCCCAACCAGTGTTGCCCCAGTTCCTTCAGCAAGGTGAGAAGGTGCTTGCCTGCCCAGCCAGTCTTCCCTCAGCACCAGCGGCAAGGTGAGAAACTGCTGGTCTGCTTAGTCTGTCTGCTCCCAGCCCTGCTGTTGGCCTCCTCAGCCTGTCTCTCCTCAGCCCCAGCTCCAGCCCCCTGTGGCCAGCTAAGAAACTGCTGCCTTGTCCAGGTTGTCTACCCGCAGCCCCTGCCCCTCTTCTGATCTCCCTCACCTCATCCTCTGCCCGAATGAAGTGTGCCCTACCTTTCTACTCCCCTCCCCAGCCCCAGCTCTCTGCAGCTAGCTGAGAAACTGCTGGCCTGCCCAAGCTGTCTCCCCCCACAACTCCAGTACTGCTATTGGCCTGCCCAAGATGTCTTCCCCTCCCCCCCCCCTTCCAAGTCCAGTCCAGTTCTCCTGTCTTCAGCTGAGAAGCTGCCCCAGCTCCAGCTGTGCTGCTGGCCTGTCCAGGGTGTCTGCCCCTAGCCTCCAGTGCCAAACTGAGAAGCAGTAGGGCTGTCCTACCAGCTCTTAAATGATTTTCCTGTGAGATCAGCACAATAACATATCAGCAGATGGACTGTGAATGCAAGACAGAAGGAAAGGTTGACTGGGAAACAAAATCTCAGGGATGCTAAATCATCGTTTCGAGATTAAGGAAGTGAAGTTCTTATGCCCTTCAACCACAAATCCTTCACTATATCAACTTGAAACCAGCCCAGCACTGTAATAAAGCAATGGAAGTGGATGTAAATGAACAGGGATTCAACATATATATCCCAAAATGTCTGCATCAGATGTTTATAGATAATCAGTGTCAAGCCCACAGTATAAAGGCAGCAAGTTTGTATGGATGTCCACAATCATAACAGGTGCTAGGAGAAAAATCCGTGGGTATCTGACAATGGCCGAGACATGTTCTGGAATGCCCACTGCAGGATCCCATCAAAGGAGCTCTGGAAGACGAGAGAGGCAGGAAAGGGGTAAATAGATATGTAGAGTGTCTCAGGAAAGCAAAGGAAGGGCTTTGTGAGGGCAGTAAGAAGAGAAGTTTAGAAGAACTGGTTCAGTGGGTATATATGCCCCACCCAGCATTGCTGGGATCCTTCAGAGCAGGGGCTGGAGGTGTGTGTGTGGGGTGGGGGGGTTGCATAGTTTGGGCAGGACAGGACAAAATACGGCCTGTGGGCCCATGGATGCAGCGCGGAGTCCCTGCCTGCCCCCTGCACTGCTGAGAAAAGTGGCTGTTGCCAGGCCCTGTTTGAACAGCAGTGAGCCTGGGGAAGGAGGAAGAGGCTTTAGGTGTTGCCTCCACCCCCAGTACAATCCCGTTGCCAATGGAAGCTACCTGTTGTCAACAGACATTTTGCAAAGCACCCTCCCTGTCCCCTCAGGCTTGTAGCTATTCACAGACCACATGGCCCCTGCAGCCAGTGCAGGGGCAGGGCAGGCAGGGAGTCTGCCTGAGAAGGCTGCTGGCTGTGAGTCAAGCAGGTAAGTTCCCTGGCCAGAGCCTGGTGGGAACTGGGACAACTATATCCCAATTGGGGCAGTTGGTGGCAGGTGTGGAGCTAAGCTTCCCATCTGCTGCCCTGGCAGCAAGGCCTACTACTGCAGCCAGCACCGGAGATCTGCCCTCTGCTGCAGCCAGCCCCAGGGAGCTGCCGCCCAGCCAACTATCATCTTTCAAGCCAGCCCCAGGGAGCCGCCACCCAGGCAGCACGGCCCCCACTAGCACTTGCACCCCCAACACTCCCAGCCCTCTTTTTGAGCCCTCCTTACTCCTAAACCATGACTCCTGCACTCTCACACCCCAACCCACTGTCCTGACTACTGCAGATCACACCCCCAGGACCCTGCCCTGAGCCTCTCCTCATCCCCCAACCTTGACTCCAGCACCTCCACACACTCCCAGCCCCTGCCCTGAGCCCCCCACATCCCAAACCCAGGGGTGGGCAATAATTTTGATCGGGCGCCACTCCAAGAATTTGGAAAGTGGTCGAGGGCCGCGCTCTTCCGTGGTATGAATGGAGGAGGTGCAGGGACTGGATGGAGGTTGGGTGCAGAAGGGAGCTTGCAGCAAGGGATTGGGGTGCAGGATCTGAAAGGGAGTTTGGGTGAAGAAGTCAGCTGTGACCTGGGCAGCAGCCTGGGATGCAGGGTCTGGGAGGGGATATGGGTGCAGAGGGGGCTGAAGGGTTGGTTTATGTGGAGTGGGGGGCCGGGGTTTGGTTTGTGACCTAGGGCAGGGGATTGGGGTGCAGGATCTGGGAGGGGATATAGGTACTGAGGGTTTGGGTTATGTTATGTAAAATATTTGAAGTGGCCCTGGGCCGCCCGGAAGGGACGGGGCCAGGATGCTTCTGGGCTTCCCCACCAACAGACCATGATTGGTCTGGGGGTGGAGGAGCCTCTTTGCCCCCCCTTCCCACTAAGCACCCATGCCCCTGGCAGGGCAGGAAGAGGCTTCGCACGCTCCCACACTCCCACGCCGATTAGGGCCTGGGGGTGGGGGAAGCGCACAAAGTTCCTCCGTCCTGCCAGGAACACGTAGCACTTTGCAGTGCCGCGTGCTCCTGGCAGGACGGGAAGAGACTTCACGCCTCTCTCTCTTCACTTCCTGCTCTTCGCGGGAAGAGCACGCGAAGTTTCCTCTGCCCTACCCCTGCCTTGCAAGATGTGCGAGGCACTTCAAAGTGCCACACGCTCAGCGCAGGGCGGGGGCAGAACGGAGGAAGCTTTGTGCACTCCCTCACCCCCAGGCCAATCAGGGCTTGGGAGCGGCGGAGCAGGTAAAGTCTCTTCCCGCCCTGCCAGAAGCATGTGGCACTTCAAAGTGCTATGTGCTCCTGGCAGGCCCGAGGAAACTTTGTGTGCTTCCCCCACCCCTGGATCCTAGGAGGCCCTTTTGCCCACCCCTGAGCTAAGGTATCTTGGTGTTTCTCCATTTGGCCCCAGCTGCCTTTAAGCCTGGATTGGATGGGGAGCCTTTGCAAACAGAGGTAAGCAGAGTGCCTGTGAATTCCAGGAGCTGTAGGAACTGCTCTGTTCAGATTGTGGACTATTGACTTGCATAACATAAAATCAGAGACATGAGAAGATGAAACAGATTGTTACCTCACCCAGGAGAGAGTCCAACTCCTCTTTATTCAGGATTGGGTCATTCCCAAGAGACTCTTCCACCACCTGCAATCCAGAACATGGCCAGACCACTCAGTTTCCCAGTATGAACATGAAATGTTAAATACAATGGGCCTGAGTCTCTCCCCAGTTACACTGGTTTATGTTGGAGTAATAAGTCTGCTGTAGCCAAGAGGAGAATCAATTCCAGTCAAGCTTATCTGTCACTGAGAGTAAAGAATTTGGTTGGTTCATGAAGTGTGTTTAGCAGACAGCTCGGCAGTTGGGAAAAGGTGATGCTAGACTCAATGGAACCTAAGCTGGAACAGGGCTGTTACGCAGAAGATTGTGCTTTCATACTTGGTTTAGCATTGTGGTCTTTTCTGGTCCTGTTGACTGAAGTTCTTGGAGTGAATACTGACTAGGCAATTGGCTGTCTTCTCTGTAATCACTGGAGTGGCTAGTAAGTGTGGCGATGTCTACAAAGCGAAGTCCTGCACTATGTGCTTCTTATTTTAAAAAGGGCTTTTGAAAATGTCACCTCCAGTCTATACCAGGTGATATGGGGGCTTACTTTAACCAGAAGGACTTGGAACTGTGTACTAAGTTCAGTGGATCTCTGAATCATGTTACTCTCATAATACGTGTTTTACACTATAGCCCTAGACATGTCTGTTTTTTTACAGAAGATGTGGATCATCTAAGAAGGCTGGTCTTGTGATTAAAGTAGTGTGATCTTGATTCTGCCCCCCACCCTCAATCTGGTGACACTTGAGTAGAGAACAGCTTTTTTTGCCTCCATTTCATCATCTGTAAAAGAGGGGGGAGCTCCCCATGAGTATGTCTGATTGTACAGTGCTTTGAGAGTCTTTGATGGAAGATGATACGGAAGGGCAAAACATCTGCTGGAAGAAATTCCTTTCACTGAAACTCACATTGCTAAGTATCTCTTAAAAAAACACTTTGAACTTCCTCACATACTGCAAATAAGTCTTGGATTGTACTGACCTTCACTTCTCTTAGTGTAGGATTATCTGAAGCCTTAGTTCCCTCCACACCACTGGTTCCAGAGCTGTCAGAGCAGGACTTGCATAGCAAGATTTCACTGGAACAGAAGATAAGGATTATGGCTGCTAGTGAAAGCATTGCTTTGATGGTGCCCCCTCCCCATGTCTTAGGAGAATTGGCTTATGAATATGAATATGCATAAATTGAAGATGCTTTATGCAATAGAGTCATGTAACATATCAATTTTACAGTTAAAATGGGTTGAATCTGCACATCCTATTTCTGTGCATGTATCATTCTTGTATGTGAAGTTAGAAATGTGAAGTGTGACTCTGTTTATAGATCTAAATGTGTTAATGAGGACCATTACTGGTACTTCAGGTATTAATGATTTAGTAGTCAAATCAATAACTTGTGAATGGCCTTGTTTGTCCTGTGAACTCAGGGAGTGGTTGGTCCTGGAAAGACATGACCAGGCCACCTGGTACTGGACTTCATCTTGGTCCTGGTAATTTTCCATGGGGATAGGCGATGCAAAACAAAGCATTCCCGCCCTGGGGGAAAGTCTGTCTGATTGCTTCCCATTACTTGGCCTCTGTCTTCAGCTGACTTTTGAGATCCTCCCCCCAAGAGGATACAAAAGAACTTCGAAGAAGGTTATAGACCCAAGTCAGAGCAAAAGATCCACTCTGATTTGAAGCTTATACCTGAAATAAAAACAGCTATTTAGGGAAAGAATATGCATGTAACAAGTTTCTTAGTAGATTAGAATTAACTATGTGTTTTCTATTCATTTTAATTTAGTAACTTATTTTGATCTGATAGTTTTCATTTGCAACCACTTAAATCCTACTTTTTATACTTAATAAAACACTTTTGTTTATTATTGAACTCAGTGTAAACAATTGTTACCTGGGTGGAGCAACCACTGTGCATATCTCTCTTTCATTGATAAGGAGGGCTGACCTAACCTTATCAGCTTTCCCTGTGTAAAAGTTTTACACAGGGTAATATGGATTGGTTGGGAGGGAGTGTTGGTCCCATTTGGGGGTTGGCTTCCTGGGTGCCAAGCCCTTAGAACTGAGTCCTCCCAGAGCTGAAATGGTTCACTGTCTGCATTGCTCTGCGGGGGGGTGGTAACCCCAACTCTGTGCCCTGATTAAGGGAGACCTGAGGATCTGACCCAGCAGAACAGGGTGGTGGGGAGCCCCAGAAAGCAAGAAGGCAGGCATCGGTGGCATAATCAGCACACTGAGGAGCAATCCCAAGGGGACATCTGTGATCGCACCCTGTCACAATCACCCTCAGTCTGGAAAAATCAAGAAGAGCCTTTGTAGTTGTTGGTATGTAGGATTAGAAAAGGGAAGGAAAGCAGAGGACTATGAAGGATTTCAGACAATGTAGAAAATTTCATTGCCATCTTTGGTAGCAAGCCAGTGGCTCTCAACTACTGGCCAGACCCCATAGCGGATCAGAATGCGTGTGCGTAGGTGCTGGAATATAGGACATGAGAGTAAATACCAGAGAACTGGGGAGCTACCCCACATTTAACAGTCAAAGGTACTTTGATCTAACTGGAAAGCAGCAGTGTCCAGTGAACTTAACGCCCATCCCTTGAAAAATAATGAAATCAGGCACAGCCGTGTGAGAGAAAGCAATACCTTTGTGCTCATGAACCTCACCTGAGCCGCTCTGCTTGAGCAGGGAAGTGGCAGTGGGAGTGAAAGGCTTTGAAGCACTGGGCGCAGTAGATCATGTCTCCTCCTCCCCTGCAGACTCCACATCTCTCACCAGCTGTGAGTTTCTATGGACAGGAAAAATGGAGGATTTGAATTTTATTCTCAGCCCCACATTCCGGCTCAGTCGTGAGACCTGCTGGGTCTCGGGTTTTGTGCTCTGACCATCCTTCCCAGCTCATTCCCTTGTTTGATGTACAGGCCGTCCTGGCTGTAAGTCCAAGATACGTTCAAAAAAAGTTGGACTTATAGCGAAACAGCTTAAAGTGGGGGATTTTTCCCACGGCTGACTTCCATTTCAGTAAATTGGGGGGAGTGTTTTGCACGACTTATAGCAGGGAATGGGAGGACTTATAACGCATCAGTTCCTACAAATGTCAACAACTTTAGTGTGGAGCGGACATATCCCGGGGCGACTCATAGCGGGGACACCCTGTAGTGTATTCTCTGCCATTAGTCCATACCTTTCTCCCCCACTCTTCACAGGGCATGGTACGTGCTCTACTCTACAGAACACATGCACTGACTCCAGACCTGCTGCTCTGAGTGCTGGGGTAGCAACTTCATGGAGTATTTTGGGGTACATTTAAGCTGCTAGGGTAGGATGAACATGCCTACAGCCAGCTCAGATGAGCTTAATATACTCTCTGAATTAGGAATTTTAAAATTAGGTTAATTTACTAATCGAGTAGTTAATAGAATTTTTATCGACAACTCGATTAGTTGATAGGGGTAGGCAATCTTCCTCCTGCCAGATCCAGGAAGATCCCTGCACTGTGGCTTTGCAATTTAAAAGGCAGTAGGAGCCAGGGGGAAGGCTTCCCGGCTCCTACTGCCTTTTAAATTGCAAGGCTGCAGCAGCCCCTGTCCGTGGGTGACTGGGGGGAAGCTTGTCCTCCCTGCGACCAGGAGCTGCTGCTGGAGCATCCTCTACCCACGGTCAGCCTGGGCCACCATGACCAGGGGCTGCTTTGTGGCAGCCTCCCCTCGCCCCCTCCCCTGTGCTGCTGCCTCTGATAGAGGCAGCAGCATGGGGGTGGGGAGGACAGCCGGCGCTGCAGAGATGGTGCTGGGGGAACTGGCTTTTTTAACCTGCTGAAACAGAGGCAGCAAGTAGGGTTACCAGATGGCTTCAAAAAAAATACCGGACACACTTGATGTCAGATGGGGTGGAGGGGGACCGGCCGGGAGGGGAGCGGGACTGGCCGGGAGGAGGTCGGGGGGAGCGGGGCTGGCCGGGGGAGATTGCAAGGGTGGGGAAGCAAGACTGGCTGGGAGGGGGTCAGGGGGAGCGGGGCTGGCTGGGGGGCAGCACGGGGAGAGAATTGGCCAGCGGGGAGCAGGGCTGGCCTGGGCGCACGCAGATCGTGGGGTGCTGCCCGTCCTGTGCACAGTCCCGGCGAAGCACGAGCGAGTCCGGCCCCGGGGATTCCACCCCCCTCCTCTCTACTGTGTAGTTGCGTACTGCCTGGCTGGTCTGCGAGCGTGTCTACCAGCCAGGCAGTACGCAACGATGTACTGATACTTATAATAATAATAAAACTTACTTAATTAGAAAATACTGGACATTTATATGTCCGGTATTTTCTCAATTTATTTCCCGAACCGAAACCTTAAATACCGGACTGTCCGGTTCAAAACCAGACTCCTGGCAAGCCTAGCAGCAAAGGGTGAGGGGAGGAATGCGAGTAGTTGATTCAACTAACCAATAAGCCAGACTTATCGGTTAGTCGACTACTTGCTTGCATTCCTACTCTGAATCTGAATTCTGTGTACACATGGGTTTTAAAGGCCCCGTAGAGTAAATCACGTGGAAAGCAGAGTCACAAACCAGCTGTCTCTCTGGGCCCAAATTCGGCAATGGCTGGAGGGTTGAGATTGGTGTTACCACTGGCATTGGGGAGGCAGAAGGTGCAGGGAGCAGAGGTTGCTTGAAGGTGAATGAGGCATCAGAGCCTGGTTTGGGTTCTTTGATGAGAATTCTTTCCCCATCTCCAGTTGCCCTTTGTCCATACAGACCCTTCTAGGCACAAACAAAAGTGTAGTTAGTTAGTGCCTATGGCAGTGGTATAGCCAGAAGGGCCCACTTGGGTGGACCCCAACTTCAGATTGGTGGCAAGAATGGAGGAGGTAGTGTAACAGGAGGGATAGGGAACGGGATAAGCCTTGATCCTGCTCCCAGACCGGAGCACTGGGGCTCAGCGAGGCAAGCCCCAGCCCCTGATCCCTAGCTTGGAGTGCCGGGGTGCAGATGGGAAAGCCCTGGCCCCTGCTACTCAGCCTGGAGCACCAGGGTGCAGTAGGGCACAGCAGGGACCTCTGCAACTGGAGCGTTGGTTGGCGGGGGTGGGCCTGGATGTAAAGTGGGTGGGACATGGCCCACTCAGGCCCACCCGTGGCTATGCCCCTGGCCTATGGAGAAGGCACCTCAGACCCTTGCAGGTGGACCTACTGATGACAATTCTGTATAGATGTACTTCAGTCTCCTGAATGGCTGTACTAGGTGAGACCGATGGTCCCTCTAGCCCAATATGCTGTCTCTAGCAGCAGGAGTCTACAGAACATAGTGTTTGGAGCAATCAACCCCATGTTCTCCTCCTGGCTTCTGACAGTCAGAGATTTAGGCCCCCCCAGACCATGGGGTTGTGTCCCTGACATCTTGGCTAATAGGCTAGCCATTGACAGACTTTTCTCCAGGAATTTATTTAGGCCTTTTTTTAATCCCTATGGGTATGTCTACACTACCACCCTAGTTCGAACTAGGGTGGCTAATGTAGGCATTCGAAGTTGCAAATGAAGCCCGGGATTTAAATATCCCGGGCTTCATTTGCATCTTGCCGGGCGGGCGCCATTTTTAAATCCCCTTAGGTCGAACTCCG
This sequence comes from Pelochelys cantorii, assembly GCA_032595735.1. Lineage (NCBI taxonomy): Eukaryota > Metazoa > Chordata > Testudines > Trionychidae > Pelochelys > Pelochelys cantorii. The sequence continues at coordinate 56,859,711 of CM064335.1, forward strand.
TGCCCGCGGCTACACGCGGCACGGAGTAGGTAGTTCGAATTAGGATCTCTAATTCGAACTACCGTTACTCCTCGTGGAACTCCTCATATCTTTTTTGACATGAGGCGACCATATCTGTATGCTGTATTCAAGATGTGGACACACCATGGTCTTATGCAGAGGCAATAAGATATTTTCTGTCTTACTCTCTATCCCTTTTTTAATGATCCCTAGCATTCTGTTTGCTTTTTAGACTTCTGCTGCACATTGAGTGGATGTTTTCAGAGAACTATCCACAGTGTTTCCAAGATCTTTCTTGAATGGTAACAGCTAATTTAGATCCCCCCTATTTTATATGGATTTATGTTTTCCAATGTAAAATAATGCACGTTTATCAACATTGAATTTTGTCTGCCATTTAATTGCCTACTCACCCAATTTTGCGAGATCCTTTTGTAGCTCTGTGCAGGCAGTTTTGGATTTAATTATCTTGAACAACTTTGTATCATCTGCAACCTTTTCCACCTCCTGGCTCACCCCCTTGATCCTTAGAAGACCCTTCTGTTATCCATTTTCACAATGGAGAAAGGTAAATTTATTTCTACCCTTTGCATTTTAATCAGTTACTGATATGAAAGAGGATTGTCCCTTCAGGGGAGCCAACAGCCTTGCCAGGCCCCTGGGAAGTTGGAGTGGGACCCAGCGGAAGGGGGTGGGGCCTTGGATGGAAGGGGTGGAGCTGGGGATAGCCAGCCCTCCGCACTGCCCAGAGCGCATCACGCCCACTCCCGCCGTTCAGCCATTCACACTGTCCAGAGCACACTGCTTGGTGCTCTAGTATCAATGTAAAGGACCCGGGACTCTAGCCATCACCACTGCTGCAATAGCAGAGCCCTGGAGCAGCTGTCCCCTTCCCCCTCCACCCCCCGCCCATGTTGGCGGGCCTGTGCCTCTTTTATCCCATGAACACTTAGCTTCCTTAAGAGTCTTTGCTGAGGAATCTTGTCAAAGGCATTCTGAAAATCCCAAGTACACTGTGTTGACTGGACCACCCTTCTCCATGGTGTGCTTGCTGGCACCCACAAGGAATTCTAATATGTCCCTACTGGGGGAAACAAGGCATCCCAACAGACTGCAAAAACTATGAGCAAAATCTTGCCCACCTTTTCTTGTATAGGTACAAGGGAAAGAGGAGGGAGGCCATAGAGCAGTGGTTCTCAAAGTGTGGTCTGTGGACCACTAGTGGTCCATGATCATCTTGCAAGTGGGCTGCAGGCTTTGGGCTCCCCGTTTTCCCTTCAGTGAGGAGCCTGGTGTTGGCGTTCCAGCCCTATGCCCTACCTTGCAAGATTGGAGCACCAGCACCAGCTTCCTGCTGGTGCGGGGTGGGGGAGCCTTGCCTGCTGGATCCAGCTTGTGGAGGAAGAAAGGAGTGCTGCCACTCCTCCTTCCCCCAGCTGGGGGAACAACAACACAGGAAACCGCTTTCCTGGAGGCTTTCCACTCTGCACCCATTGGCTGGAATCACAGCCACTGGGAGCAGCAGGGGGGCAGTGCCTGGAAGTGGTGGGTGGCACGGAGCCAGGTAAGCAACCCCCATCTTCCTTATGCACCCCTTCCAGCTGAGACCCCCAGACCCCAGCCTGCTCCTTCACCCAACCTCCCACCCAGACCTCCCCCACCTTCAGCCTGCTCCTGCACCCAACTTCCCGGGCAGCCCCCCATCCCCAGCCCACTCAGCACCCTACCTTCTGGCCAGACCCCACACTCCCACCCCCTCCTGCACCCATTTTATCATCCTGGATGGTTAGCCGGTGGTTTGAGGAAAGCTCTGTGTTGAGCCGGGGTGGGGGTGGGGTGGTCCACAGGTCACAAAGTTTGAGAACCATGGCAAGAGGGTTCAGATGTCACGTTACATATGAAGCAGGGTAATCCCAACAGCACCTGGTACATGATCCTCTCACTTTTGCCCCGTTTCTGCCTAGGGCACATGAGAAGAACCGTGTGGGGTTAGCAATAAGGGTGTGGTTGGATGCAGCTACATTTGGTGAATCAAGGTTCCTATCTATACCTGTGTCTCAGATGGTAGCTCTTTGGCCCGCTCCTCTTCTATGCGCTGATCCTGCTTCACTTTCCCAGCTGAGCAAGAGATGCACCTCCATGTCCCACTGGCCAGAGTCAGATGGCAGAAAAATAGCCATGTCAATGTTTAGGGGGAACAAGAGAAACGAGGAAGCAAAGCCAGCCTATGTTTACCACAATGGTGCTTTCTTTTAGTTCCAAGGGATTTTTTTTCTGGAGACTGAACTCATTGGTCACAGTTGTGTAAGGCAACAGTACTGTCTAGTGGCTAGTTCTGTGAACAGCAATGCATTACAATGAAGCTATGTTGATTTTACAACCTGCTAAGGACCTGCCCAAGGTGTAGTCCTCACACATCCCCGCCAGGGATATCAGAGTTGAATCAGTTAACCGGTTAGCCTACAAACTTAGACTTACCCACCGCAGCCCCAGTGCCCCCGGGGAGCTGGGAGCCCCAGCAGCCCCTATGGAGCCAGGAGCTGCAGCAGCCCCGCAATTAACTGTGTAGCCAATAGGAATTTCTATTGGTTACATAGTTAATATTTTTTCCCATTTCTCACATCCCTAGTCCCTGCCTGTGTAGGAAGACTGATGCCTTCCTGTATTTAGAACAATAAGATTTTGTTTTTATTTTAAATCTGAGTAAGAAAATCCAGCAAAATAATAGAAAATTATTTTAGCTTTTTTATCCCTAAACTGAAAATCCTGCACTTTCTCCCCATTGCTGGACCAGAGCAAGCTGATGGGCTGATAGAGCAGTGAATACTTGCTGAGGGGATTCCTGGGAATTCTTGTTATTACCTTGGAATTTCTGTCAGTGGGGGCACGAGACAGGCCAGGTGGAAAGCTTTGGGGCAGCCGTCGCAGCAGATTAGCTCCCCGCCATCCCTGCACATTGCGCATTCATCATCATTCTTCTGACCCAGGGAGGCAAACAGCACATGATGTAACAGAAGGTCAAAGCACAGAGAACAGACTCAGTGCCAACTTACTACTATGGTGATCTGTAACACTAGCTCAGGAGTTCTCAAACTGTGGGTCAGGACCCCAAAATGAATTGTGACCCTGTTTTAATTGGGTCACCAAGGCTGGCTTTGCCTTGCTAGGACCCAGGGCTAAATCTTAAGCCTGAGCCCCATTGCTCAGGGCAGAAACCCTCGGGCTTCATCCTTGGAAAGTGGGGCTGGGGCTGAAGCCCTTGAACTTTGGCCTTGCCATGCTCTTCCCCATCAGTGGCATTCGGGCTCATGTGTCAGTCCCCCTTCCTGGGTCATGTATTAATTTTTGTTCTCAAAAGGGGGTTGCAGTGAAGTTTGAGACTCCCTGTACGAGCTCAGTGCAATTCACTATACAGCAGGACAAACTGAACTTGGTCATAAGAACAGCCATACTGGGTCAGACCAAAGGTCCCTCTGGCCCAGTGTCTTGTCCTCTGACAGTGGGCAATGCCAGGTGCCCCAGAGGGAAAGAATAGAACAAGGAATCATCAAGTGATCCCTCTCCTGTCACCCATTCCCAGCTTCTGGCAAACAGAGGCTAGGGACACCATTCCTGCCCATGCTGGCTAATAATAGCTATTGATGGACCTGTCCTCCATGAATATATCTAGCTCTTTTTTGAACCCTGTTAAAGTCCTGGTCTTCACCACCTCTTCTGGCAAGGAGTTCCACAGGTTGACTGTGTGTAGTGGAAATAAATATTTCTTTTTGATTGTTTAAAACCTGCTGCCTATTAATTTCATTTGGTGACCACTAGCTCTTACGTTATGGGAACAAGTAAATAACTTTTCCTTATTTTCTCCACACGACTCTCGATTTTATTGACCTCTTTCATATTCCCCCTTAATCTCTTTTCTAAAATGAAAATTCCCAATCCTATTAATCTCTGCTCATATGGAAACTGATCCATACCCCTAATCATTTCTGTTGCCCTTTTCTGTTCTTTTTCCAATTCCCACATAATCGTTCATGAGATGATGCAAACATGTCTGCACACAGTATTCAAGATGTGGGTGTAGCATGGATTTATATAGAGGCAATAAGACATTCTCTGTTTTCGTCTCTATCCCTTTCATAAAGATTCCCAACATTCTGTTTGCTTTTTTTGACTGCTGCTGCACACTGAGTGGATGTTTTCAGAGAACTATCCACAATGACTCCAAGATCTCTCTCTTGAACAGCTAATTTAAACCCCATAATCTCGATCTGTTGAAAAGGGTTATGTTCTAACACAGATAACTAATTAGTGAATCCTTGCTTTCAGATGTTACAAAACTAATAGCTGGAGCAAAACATTCGCATCCTGGACTTCAGAAAATGCCTCTTGTTTCTCCCTCTATGATGGCTGTACAGGAAACAGAGGTGAGCAACCGAGGGAGGTCACTGCACATGTTACAGCTGGCTGCAGCTATACCGTCATAACACAAGCCTGCATTACTTCTGTAGTCCCCAGAACTGTCTGTGGTAGTTTGGAGAAATTATATCTGGCGGGTGCTTCCTCTCTGGGGGTCTGGCAGGGAGTTAAAGTACGGAGCCCTACAGGAGCAGTGAATACTTCATCCTTAATTCCAAGTTTGAGAATCCCAAATTCAACAGACACTTGTCTCCATGGATCATATAGAATACATCTGATAGCCTGCTGCAGGGAAGCAGTGTTGGGTATGTGTGTGGGTGTGTGAACACAACAGCCCTCTGAAAACCTTTCCCACTGCATGCTGTGGTGCCCACACAGACTGTCAATTAAGCAGGGGGCTCTTAGGCCGGGCAGTGGATGGAAATGGTGGCTGGTTTTGTTTGGAATCTTCTGGGGAATTCCAGCTTGCCAGAGGAAGGGTTTTTTCACAAGCAAATGTTTATCCTGAATAATCCCTTGTTCCTCTTCCTCTCTGTAGCAATACAGGCATCAGACTGAGGAAAGCGGAGACTTCCAAGAGCCATACAGTAAATCCATGCACTGCCCTGAGGCTCACTAGGAGACTTTCATTCTCACTGGGACAAGGTGGTGTATGCAGCAAAGAGACACGTTGCCTCCCTCAGGAGAATCAATGAAAATGGGTGTGGGCCCTGCACAACATTTGGAAAACTCACCGTGGAGGAGAAGGGAGTGCCACTGGGCAGAAACACACTTCCTGCTCCTGACAGAGGGGAGGAGAAGCTGGGCCCCTCAGCAGGGTCATTACCTGGTGTAGGGTTTGATCCACGCTGTGCACAGGGGTGACATGGAACCTGCTCTGCGAATTTATTTTCAGCTCCCCATTCTGCAGCGAGAGAGAGACAGGAAAGAATAAAGGAGTTATGCGGGAAATGCTGCTGTGATCAGACTGGCTGTATAGATGCACATCCCATAGATGCGTGTCCTGTCTCAGAAGGACGCTAGGTTTAGATGCTAGAGCAATCTGTGTCCCCTTGCAATGGGGCCTGACTTATGCCAATGGCCAGGAAAGCCATGGTGCTGCGGACGGAACACTGCTCTGACTGAGCTGGTTCAGAGACCAAGGAACGGTTAGAAAACCCCACACACCTTTTACATTCAGCATGAGAGAAACCTGCTTTAGGCTTCCTGGGCCAGGCAGTGATCCATGAGGCACAAACCTGCTTGCTAGTTTATGAGGAAGGAGGACAAGTCTGGCTGAGCTATATGGATGGAATCAATGCAGAGTGTGAACACCCTCATTGCAGGGGGACTCAAAGAGGACAAAGAGGCAAAACAACTCATATTTGCTGAGAGCATACACATTGGGGCCCTTGCAATCCTTTGGTTCGCACACTGGGCTTCTGGCTTCGGCTTTTGTTCTTTCCCCCAGGTTCCTCAAACTTGCTTGATGCATAAAACTCGCCTCCAAGTTTGACACCTTTCTTGGAGCCCCCTGGAAAAGAAGACACTCTGGCTGATGTAAAGTGTGTGCTGTGAGCACACACACGTGCTGCTCACACTATGATGCCACTCCTGGGAAGGTTTCATTGTTTACTTAGTGAGGATACAGGGGTTCAGGAAGAACTGGGGCAAAAGTATTACATTTTAGAACATGTTTGAAAACCATTTTCTGCATTTCCCTCCCTGGTCCCAATTCAGGAGGCAGAACACCACCGGTCCAGCTGGCCCACCAAGCTGTGGTGCTGGCTCCTGCTGCTTGCCACATTGCAACAAAAATAACTATTGTGCGCCATGGCAGGATGTTACCTACGGGTGTGTCTAGACTACAGGGTTTTTTCAAAAAAAGTCACCTTTTTTCGAAAAAACTTCCCCTGCGTCTAGACTGCTGCCGCATTCTTTTGAAAGTAAGTCGAAAGAACACAGCAGTTTTTTCAACCATGGAAAACCTCATTTTACGAAGAATAACGCCTTTTTCCGAAAGTGCTCTTTCGAAAAAAGGCGTTATGTAATGCAAACTGTGCTTTTTCAAAAGAGAGCATCCAGACTCTCTTGAAAGAGGCTTGTAGTCTAGACGTAGCCTACATGTCCACATCACAACTAGTGCTGCTTGCAAGCTGATGTGCCCTTTGCCCTTCTTACCCAGACAGCAGGTATTGTCTGTGTAAGGGCTGCATTTGTTTATATTCTGCCAGTGACTTTTAAAAAATTAAAGACCATCTCTATTAGGAGGTTGCAGGGGATGCTGCAGTACCCTCTGCATTGCAGTGGTTTCCATTATATCCAGGGATTATAATTTGGTTCTATAGCTCTCAGCATCCCCACTGCACAAATTGTTCCAGCACCCTTGTTACAGACAGTACTTCTATACTTTCCACCTGAATTGGGACTCTGAGGTGGGGGTCCCCTTTCCCTAACATCCCAGATATTCTCCAAATGCTAACTCTATCTAAGTCTCTGACCTTCCCTTCATCCATACAAGCCTTCTCACTTTTCACTGTGTATGCTACTTCCAGGACCCTCTGGCTGGTCTAATCTGCTAACCCCGCCCTCCCCTGCAGGCCCCAGCATCCTCCCTATTGTCCCTCTGCGGTCATGCATTGAAAGCTTGCCCTACCTACAGTTGCCTGGGAGGCTTCTAGATTCAAGGCAGAGGGCCCTTTCACTCTGATTAACCTGAAGAATACCTGTCCCCTGGAAAGGTTTCTGGGGCTGTCTTCGGGCAGGGAGAAAACCTGCAATGGAATTGGCCCACATCATTGTCATGAGCACTGTTCTTGAACTCCCTAGATACTCAGCTGTGTATTTCATCATAGGCACTACCAGCCCTGAGTTCAGGAATCCTGGCATGAGAACAGTAGCATATCTACCTGACTCAAAAACCTGTTTGATGAGAATTCCTTCAGCAGCCCCGCAGCTCACTGGTAGATCCCTGGATGACACAGTGGCAGCTCTCTGGACTGAAGTACCCATAGTCTGAGTGCCTGTGGGTTTAAAAACAATCGTTCTCTATCCCAGTGGTGCGTAACCCATAGGTCGCGACCCCCAAAAGGGGTTGAGGATCTCTTCCTGGGAGGTCACAGGTGCTTAGAACCGGCAGGCTGGGGGCTGGGCCCAGCAGTTGGGGGCCCCCATGGCGCCGGGGTCACAGATCAAAAAAGGTTGCACACCACTGCTCTAGCCAACAAAAGGCCTTTGTGCATGCATTCACCCAAAGGAAGGGGGAGGGCTATGGTTTGAAGTATGTTAAAAACTGGCAAGAAACACTGAACACAACTTGATCACCCCAAGTCAGGGGTTCTGCCAACCCTGATGACTGACATTTCCTGGCAAGGTCTGTCCCAGTCTCCATTAAATCACAAGCCCCTGGCTGCCCTGTCCCATGCCTGGCAGGGCAGGAGGAAGCACATTTGTTTTCCCCATCTGCTGAAATCAGCCTCTGGTGAGGTGGGTTTAATAGGGTTTGTTTTCACATGAAAGTACATTGTGGGCTTAGTCTAGTCTCCAGTAAATCACTGGCCATATCGCCTCATAGAGTATGACTGAAAGTTTTTGCATCACGGCCAAGCCCTGCTCTGGAGTAGGGGGTACCCAAGGCTGGGAGTGAGATGGGTTGGAAAGGTTATGTAACTGATGTCTGCCTTAGCTTGTTTTAAGCCATTGCTGCTAGTTGTTTGGCTTCGTAAACACTACGGCTATGTCTACACCGGCGGCTTCTTGCGCAAGAACATCTTGCGGAAGGGTTCTTGCGCAAGAAGTCTTGTGCAAGAAAACGTCCACACTGCCATGTGGGAGCTGTGCTTTTGCGCAAGAGCTCCCATGGCAGTGTGGACGCTCTCTTGCGCGAGAAAGCTCTGATGGCCATTTTAGCCATAGGGGTTTCTTGCGCAAGAAATCCCTGCCGAGCGTCCACACTGCCCTCTTGTGCAAGAGCTCCTGCGCAAGCTTACACCTGATAAAAAAGAGCGTAACTCTTGCGCAAGAAGCCCTCTCTTACCACGCCGTACTGTAAATTTCCTTGCGCAAGAGCGGGCGGGCAGTGTGGACGCTCTGCAGATTCTTGCGCAAGAACGGCCATACTTGCACAAGAAGCTGCGAGTGTAGACATAGCCTAAGGGTGTGTCTAGACAATAGGATTTTTTCGAAAAAAGTGGCCTTTTTTTAAAAAAACTTCCCCTGCGTCTAGACTGCTGCCGCGGTCTTTCGAAAGTAAATCGAAAGAACGCGGCAGATTTTTTGACCGCGGAAAACCTCGTTTTACGAGGAATAATGCCTTTTTTCAAAAGTGCTCTTTCGAAAAAAGGCGCTATGTAATGCAAACTATGCTTTTTCGAAAGAGAGCATCCAGATTGCCTGGGTGCTCTCTTTCAAAAAAGCAGCTAGCTTTTTCGAAAGTACTGGTTGTAATCTAGATGCTCTTTCGAAAAAGCCTCTTTCAAAAGAAGCTTGCAGTGTAGATGTAGCCTAAGACTCCTCCCTTCACCTGCTGAACTCCTGTTCTCCCTGTCTCCTTACGAAAGCCATCTGATCGTTTGAGGTACCTGTGTGGTGCTGCATTTGCCGCCTTCTGGGAGGTGCAGTTTCTCTGAGACATTTTACTTAAGTTAATGCTGTGTATGGGAGTTGCCAACCCAGTAGCAACCATAGGGGTCATTGCTCTGCAGGATGGTGGATTCTCTTCCCAGGCTGAAGGACGCCCACTGACTCTCTGTTCAGGAATGGGTTTAGCCTATTCATTGGGCTGATGACAAAGATCTCCAAACATGGCTTGAGAAATGAGGGTAACCTCACTGATGGGGTAAGACATCACTCACCATTGCCCACAGGGAAACGCTGTATCTCCACACCTTCAGGTTTCTTTACAGCTTTTGCTTTTAGCATTGTCCCTGTGAGGTTACAATATGGGTTAGGGATAAGGATACATTTTAGATATTATTGGACAGGCCCCCTGATGAGACAATGGAGACCTTACAAAAAACTGGTGCAGTAGTCAGGGATAGTGAATGCTCCAACATGAGCAACTAGATCTGGCTATTAAGGTGATCAGATTTCACCCGCTGCAGGGTAAGAGAAACTACATCAGATCTTTTTATTGGAAGTGGTTCTTCTTGCATATGCAGTTGTGGTGCACACCTCTGGGGCACGATGGAACTGCAGAAGTCCAAAGGCCATAGATAAAGGACAAGGTATTTTATGTATTTATATGAACTTTAAAGAGATTAATAGATTCCAAGGCCACAAGGGACCACTGTGATCATCCAGTCTCATCTCCTATGTGTAACACAAGCCAGTGATGTACCCTCAAAGTTAGTCCTCCTTTTAGAAAAACAGCCAATGTGAATTTTCTGACATTCTCTTCCTACATCTACCACTTTTTCCTCCTCCTCTTTCTCTCTATTTCATATTCTCTCCTTTCAACATTCTTTTCTCTTCTCTGTCTCCATTCTTAAACGTCTCTATCTTCATTCTTTTTTCCTCAATCTTCTTCCTCTCTTTCCATCCCTCCTTCCAGTGACCTTGATTCGCCTCCATTCTTTCCATTTCCTTCTTTGTTTCTGCATTCTCAATCCCATCCTTCCTTACTCCCCCTGCCAGCCCTCCCAAACTGGCATCACTCTGCAAGGCCTGGCCCAGTCTCTGCCTGATTATAAGTCCCTGGCTTGGACTTTGATTGGTCCCTTGCTTGGCTGCTTAGCAGAATCTAGACCTGTGGTCTCCAACCTTTTTAAGCACAAGATCACTTTTTGAATTTAAGTCCGTCCAGGATCAGGGGCAGCCTGTGAGCCTAGGCAAACTAGGCAGTTGCCTAGGGCGCTGCCGGCCTGGGCGCCCGATCATGACGTCACGGCACCGGGGCACCCCATGATTACATCACGGCCATTGACAGCCGTGCAGGCAGGGGCGCCGATCGTGCCTTCCGCCTAGGGCGCCAGCTGCCGCAGTCAGCCTCAGGCCGCTCCTGTCCAGGATCTATCTCAAACCCAAATACCTCTGCCCTGCCCCTTCACTGAGGCCCCACCCTCCTCACTCTGTGAAGACAGGGTACAGGGGAGGGGGACAGAGTGACATCAATGCCCCCCTGCCTCTGTCTCCCCCACTCTGCACAACAAGCAGGAGGCTCCCAGGGGACAGCTCTGGGCAGGAGCAGCAGGGCAGTGGGGGGAGGGACAGCTGAAGTGCAGGCACTTGATAGCCTCCCAGCCAAACCAGTCAGGATCACCTGTCAGAGGCTCCAGGCTCTACCGGTAGATCCCAGTCTACTGGTTGGTGACCACTGATCTAGACCTCTCTTCTCCACTCTAGTTAGATGGCTCGAGAGGGTGTGAGGAGCTACATGAGGCCAACATTGGCGTGGGGAGGTGGAAGAGCTGCTTGAAAGCCCAAAGCAGGATGACTGCTCTTCATTGACCGTAGAGTCTGAGGTAACTCTGAACATAAGAAGGGCCTGTTGAGCTATCTGCTTGATGGGGTTGGAAGGCTGTGCGCCAGCACAGCATAGGGGCTAGCATGGGCCAGGCAGTGAAAGAGGTTCCATACCAGGGTTTGAGTTGCATTTCAGCAAGGGCTGAGCTGGCAGGGGAGAGTCCCTTTCCTCTGATGCTTTCCTCTTTGGCTGTTTGTGCTGTACCGAGGCCTTGGGGCTAGGGGGTGGTTTCCTCCCCCGGCGCTGTCTGCTGAGATCCACATCTGGAAAGAATGACAGCAGAGAGATTAACATGCAGGTCAGGGACACTCCAAACTGCCAGGTGTTTTTCTGGGCCTCAAGATGTCTTTGGGTGCCCAATGATCTGGTGCAGGTTCACCCCTTGGTGCTGGTCCTTACTAAGACAATCACTGCTTGGAGCACAGGATCTGGTCCAAGAGGTAAATATAACAGGACCATTTGGAAATAGTGACCATCCCTGTGGTGGGAAAAACACCTCAGCAGCCCAACACTGTGGCATTTAATTTCAGAGAGAGGAACTACACACAAATGAGAAGGTTAATTAAACAGAAATTTAAAAGTACAGTGACAAAAGTAAAATCTCTGCAAGCTGCATGGAAACTTTTCAAAGACACCATAATAGAGGCCCAACTTAAAGGTATACCCCAAATTAAAAAACACAGTAAAAGAACCAAGAAAGTGCCACCATGGCTTAACAACCAAGTAATAGAAACAATTACAGATAAAAAGACATCTTTTAAAAAGTGGAAATCAAATCCTAGTGAGGAAAATAGAAAGGAGCATAAACTTTGTCAAATTAAGTGTAAAAATATAATAAGAAAATCCCCCCAAAATTTTGAAGAACAGCTAGCCAAAAACTCAAAAAGTAATAGCAAAATGTTTTTTAAGTACATCGGAAGCAGGAAGATGGTAAACAAGCAGTGGGGTCCTTGGACGATTGAGATGCTAAAGGAGCACTTAAAGTAATTGCAGAGAAGCTAAATGAATTCTTTGCTTCAGTCTTCACGACTGAGGATATTGGGGAGAGTCCCAAACCTGAGCCATTCTTTTTAGGTGACAAATCTGAGGAATTGTCCCAGATTGAGGTGTCATTAGAGGAGATTACATAAGAACATAAGAATGGCCATACTGGGTCAGACCAAAGGTCCATCTAGCCCAGTATCCTGTCTGCCCACAGTGGCCAATACCAGATGCCCCAGAGGGAAGGATCACAACACGTAATCCTCATGTGATCCCTTCCCTATCTCCCACTTCCAGAGAAACAGAGGCTAGGGACACCATTCCTACTCATCCTGGCTAATAGCCATTGATGGACCTAACCTCCATGAATCTATCTAGCTCTTTCTGAACCCTGTTAAAGTCCTAGTCTTTACCACATCCTCTGGCAAGGAGTTCCACAGGGTGACTGTGCGCTGAGTGAAGAAAACTTCCTTTTGTTTGTTTTAAACCTGCTTCCTATTAATTTCATTTGGTGAACCCTACTTCTTACACTGTGGGAATAAGTAAATAACTTTTCCTTATTCACTTTTTCCACACCAGTCATGATTGTATAGACCTCTATCATACCCCTCTTAGTCTTCTCTTTTTTAAGCTGAAAAGTCCAAGTCTTTTTAATCTGTTCATATGGGACCCGTTCCAAACCTCTAATAATTTTTGTTGCCCTTTTCTGAACCTTTTCCAATGCCAATATATCTTTTTTGAGATGAGGCAACCACTTCTGTACACTGTATTCAAGAGGTGGGTGTACCATGGTTTTATATAGAGGCATTAAGATATTTTCTGTCTTACTCTGTATCCCTTTTTTAATGATTCCTAACAATTGCTGCTGCACACTGAGGGGAGGCTAAGCACTGAGTGTTTGTAGGGTTGCCAGGTGCCCAGCATTTTTGCCTCCTGGCTGGGGAAAAATTTAGAAAATACATTTTAGGGGTCCTGGTATTCTCTGAATGTTTTTACCGGACAGAAGCCGAAAATACCGGACTGTCCGGGTGAATATCGGACACCTGGCAACCCTAGTAGGAATGGTGTCCCTAGCTTCTGTTTGTCTGGAAATGGGTGACAGAGGAGGGATCACGTGAAGATTATCTGTTGAGTCCCCACCCTCTGGGGCATCTGGTATTGTCACTGTTGGCAGACAGGATACTGGGCTAGATGGACCTTTGGTATGGCCATTTTTATGTTCTTACTACTTGCTTCCCCCTGCCCCAGCCCTCGTTCCTTGTATACATCATTTCTAGGGCTGATAGTTGTCATCTGCACCTTTCCTGGGGCTGGCATGGGTGGACATGAGGCAAAAGTCTTGGTTGCTAAAGAGCAGCATGATGTGCTCTTTGGGGAAACATCATGGAGCAGTGGCCTGCTAGGTAGGAAGTTGTTCTCTTTTCCGTTCTTCTGAGCACCTCCTACCTTTGGGAAAGCTGCTCCGAATAGGCTGGAGTTTGGAGTATCTCTCCAGGTTGTAATCCTTGAAGAGGACCCTCCAGAAGTCCTGGATGGAAGCTGAATCCTGGCCCAGAAGCCAGGTCAGCATGGCATGGAAGGCCTTGTGAGAGCCCTCCTGCTCCTTCAAACTCAGTGTTTCCTTCAAGAACAAAAAGAGCAGCATAATCAAATGTGCGGTTCCTAAAGGCATACCTCCTGTTTCCCAGCTGTGCTATACTCACGGGCTACGTCTAGACTGGCATGATTTTCCGCAAATGCTTTTAACGGAAACGTTTTTCCGTTAAAAGCATTTGCGGAAAAGAGCGTCTAGATTGGCACGGATGCTTTTCCGCAAAAGCACTTTTTGCAGAAAAGCGTCTGTGCCAATCTAAACGCGGTTTTGCGCAAGAAAGCCCCGATCGCCATTTTAGCCATCGGGGCTTTTTTGCGCAAAACAAATCTGAGCTGTCTACACTGGCCCTTTTGCCCAAACGGGAGCGTCAGAGTATTTGCGCAAGAAGCACTGATTTCTTACATTAGAACGTCAGTGCTTTTGCGCAAAATCAAGCGGCCAGTGTAGACAGCTGTCAAGTTTTTGCGCAAAAGCAGCTGCTTTTGCGGAAAAACTTGCCAGTCTAGACACAGCCATGCTGTGTAATGCAGGCTTAGGGCAAAAAGGGAGCTATGGTACAGCATCTGGCATCTCTCCCCCCCCCCCCCCCGCCATGCTGCCAGGGTGTGTATGAATGGATGCTTTAGTCAGCCATTAAAGGAAAACAGAAAGATCACAACCATTCAGTGGGGAGCTGGGGTAGGTTGTACTGTGTTTTCGAGGGAGATAAGACCCTAGGACAGAGATGACAATGAGGTTGTCACAATGTTTAACAAATAGCCTGAGATTTAGAAGTGTATTGCCTGGAGCTGACAACACAATCACATTATTATTGTAGCATAAGATGCAGGTGGTGATAAGTCATGAAGACACCAGGTGAAGGGCAGAAAGAAGCCAGGAGTCAATTGTAAATATAAAAACAATGGTCTTAAATTGAAGGGGCCATAAAAAGTACTTACAAAATTCCATTAGCAACCATCATATAAAATAACAGTGCCCTGCAAATCCGTGGATATCTCCTTTATATCCATAAGTATCCGCATCTGAGGACATGAGTATGGATCTCTGTGGCTCATTTTTGCAGATATGGATGCAGATAGAAAATTTTGTATTGGTGCAGAGCTCTCAAAATCTCTGTTCAGGGCAAAAGTACATCTGACCAGTACTAAATGTAATAACCAAGACCGAGCTTCTATAGCTAGAGATCAGCTTTATAGTGACTTGGCTTCACCCCTTTTGATTTAATCCAATCAGCTCCCTCTTCCTGCACAGGCTGTTTCCCCCTTTTTATTTGTGCGTATGTCTTCCTGCCATTGAAACACTTTTCACTTTATTTATTCAAAACAAGAGAATATAGGGGCCCCTACCAAGAAACTATCCAAAACTAAACAAGCCAGAATTATATAAAGCACACCAACAAGTATTTAATGTTCCCCTCTTCGGGAAGGAGAGAAGCAGCCAGACTGACTTCCTTGCAGTATCACATTGTAGGCAGAAAAGGGTGCTGGTAAGAATATAAATAGATGCATTTAACAGCCCCATCTAATGATTGAAATGGAGTCCAGCAGCCACTTGCAAGAATTGTGAACTCTGCTGATTCCAGGGAAAACTCTCCCCGAGACACCGCCCCAAGGTAAGAGTCTCCAGTCTCCAACCTGAGGAGAGGGCAGCTGAAGAACAAGGTCAACGCTGCAGCATGCATCCTGCAGTTGTTTCTCCTCTTTTTTAACCCTGACCCTTACATATAACGCACCATGCAGTTTTACTCCCACTACAGTTCATATGTATCACTCAACAGGTCTGCCTTTGAGTTGCCACACTATTTGCACTAGCTTGTGCCACTGTGATTGCCTTTGCTGGTGAGACTCCCAGCAAGCTGTGGGGCTGGGCAGGGGATCAGAGGGTCAGACACAAACCAAGAAAATACACCTAGCTAGCTCTGCAGTAGAATAGTTCATTTTCCCCATTCCTTTTCAAGAGTATAAACCTGGCGCTTCAGTCAAGCTTTTCAAAAGTGCCCAGTAGTTTGGGATGCTTAACTTGATGCCCAAAAGAGCCTGACTTTCAGGCTGTGGGCACTCAGTGCTTTCTAAAACTCCTGCCCCTTTAAGGTGATTCTCATTGGGCACCCAAAATTGCTAGCTAATTGAAAATCTTGGCCTATGCATATGCATATATGTATATACATGTGTATATAAATAGTGGTGCAAAATCACTGCACAGCCCTAAAGGAATGTAGCCATAACCCCAGAGATCTTAACATACAACACTCTCCTCCACCCTCCAGCCTCAAAAATCACCGTCCTTTTTACAGCTCCCCACATATTGTAGCTGCCCCTTCTTCTAGCTTGACTGGTATCCATATTCAGGCTGCTGGTAGGGTTAGAACCCTCGAGGGCCAGGGAATGCAGCTCCCCCATAAGTAACAGGTTGGCCTCATGGTGTGCAAGGCCTGTGCTTGCCTCACCTGGAACATCTTCTCTGTCACAACGTCATGATCAGCCAGTCCATGAAGCAATGGGAAAACGTCGTCCACTGCCATGGAGATCTCTGTGCGGTACAGCTTCAGCAGCTGCCGCAGACCCCCTTCTCCCCATGGCCTGTCGGTGCTGGACATGCTGCAATGAATCCGTATTTGTGGCGGCTTCAGCTGGAGAGGAGGGTCTCCCCTATACACTAACACCACAGGGAATAACTGGAAGTGCAGTAACTGGGGTGCCCGTGCTGCCTCTGCTCTTATGTTGTGTCCTGGTTCTGGGAAAGGCAGGGATTGAAACCAGGCAGTGTGCATCTTATCTATGACAAGACTTGCTATGTCAAGACATTTGCCAAAACTTCCCCTTTAATAGAAGCCTGTATGTCTTGTCAGGAATAGCCAACTCAGCTCTCAATCACTGGCTATTGAGCGGAATCCAGGAGTCCTGTTAAGTTCAATTATCGCACTCACCCTCATATTAACATCACTTTGTATGAATTTATTTTCAGGTCTCGCCTCACTGACAGTTCCTCACCTGTCCCTGGGGCAAGACGCCACCAGACAGGATGCGCTATACTGGAAAGCACTGACTCTGTTCACACTGGCCAAGAAGGCAGCAGGTAGCAGGTACTCTCTGTTTGTGTGTGTGTGTGTGCGCGTAGATATAGGAAGGGAGTGCGCCAGACAACCATAAATGTATTAATAGCTAAGCATGGTGTCTGTGAAATCCATCCTTGGCCCTTTAGTATGCAACGCTTCTTAGGCTCTTTATACAGTTTAATTTGTGGTTGGAGAAAAAACCAAAATCCTATTATCGAGGAATCAGTTGGGTGTCAAGGATGAGCTTCTGAATCTTGATTGGAGAGGGAAAGGTTTCTCTTATTAAACTCATTTGCCCAGTTTGATTTTATAAGAGTTTATCGGGGATTTTTTTTTCATCCCAGCTGCACTTAAACCCTACAGATTATTATAAATTGGTTCAAAACAAAATTGCTTGGTTAATTTAGCCACATATAAAAGTATGGTAAGTGCATTATCGGCTCCACACTGCTAGCATGAAATGTTCACTCTTTGCAAACATTCTCTGCAGATTGCTGTGTGATTTACTGTTTGTGCCACGGTTGATTCTTTTTAATCAGTATTCAGTAAGTAGGAATATGTCTGGCTCATTCAGCTCTGGTCACTACTGATTTCCAGTTTTTGTAAGGTCTGGCTGCTGTTTATACGCGTTGAGTGGTCATATTTACAAAACAAAGACACGCATTTGCAGGCTTGCTTAATTAGACTACATGTCAGCTTTTGAATAACTTTATCCAGTGGCAGTAAATTTTCTGGTAGTACCTGAAATTCTAACCCGCTCATATTATCAGAATGGATAGGGTACTTTTCTTAGGAGCAGAACATGCAAAACTTTAAGCACCTGCCTAACTTTCCAACCAATTTGAAATCGAGTTATGCCCATGTGTATATAGGGTCAGGACCTTAATTTTGAAATTATTAGTTTTTTAACATCTGCTGTTTGCACCCAACCTTCAGTTTTTGTTTTGTTAGTGAACCCTTCTAATAATGGAGACTCGAAACTTCAAATGTGATTATGTTTCAGCCAGCGGTGAAAGTAGTTTAAAATTTCTCATAGGTACTGTCCTATTGCAACCCGGGTCCCTGCCAGCTCCTTAAATAGCTCAACACTGTTTTCCTTATGAAATATAGTTTCTTCCTACAGTGTTCATTAGTGGCAGCTAACTGCTTGCTGTAGGTAATTTTGGCTCTAATATATTAATGTTGATGAGACAATTTCAGAGATTGCAGCTCATGCAAGGGAAAAGTAACACAGACCTTCATATAGCAGTGATGCTCACAATGCGTCCCTTTGTTCTTGTGATTAACTAAGAGTCACCTCAAAATTTATGGACTTTCCAGGGCTCCTGAGTATTTCATCTAGAAACTCTCCTGTGTAATTTTATCACTAGCAAATATCTCTTACTGTTTGCTCCTGCTCTCAGTGAGGTAATTGGAGTTTTGCCAGTGACTTCAGTGAAGACTGGTCATTCCTGTAATAGAGCTAGTTCTCTGTACACCCTACACTCTAATCCTGAGGTGATGGTAGAGAAATTCAGCCCTGAGTTGAAAATCTTAGCAGCCCATATTTGCTGAAATAAACTGTTAAAATGAGAGCAGTAGACTGACAATCTCATGTAGTGACACAGTCTAGGAAGAAAAAAAACCCCATTGCTTACTTCAGTGCTCGGGCCTATACCCCCCTATAAGTTGTAGAAAGCAGAGTAGTTCAGGGCTTAATTCCGTCACTTGTTTATAACTTCTCTTGCCCCTTTAACACTTGAAATCTGTTCCCTTACCAAAGTGTTTTGCTCTTCTTTCATCCCCAGCTCTTTCTCACACTTCCTTGGTATTCTAAGGCTGCTCATTATGGACATGCAGAGTTGTTGATCTCTTCTGAGGAGCACAAAATGTTCTAGGCTGCAATTCAGTAACCTAAAGTTATAAAGTAAATGATCTTGTGGCTTTAAACACAACATTTTTGTCTCCCCACCTCACATCTGCTCCAAAATCTCTCTGAGCCCAGTCATTTTGGCTGAGGACTCAGTTGATGGTGTAAGTGTTCTCCATGCCAGGAAGACTCCCACCAGGTTTCTGGAATAAGCTAGATCCAGCTCCAGTCCTCTGTCAAAGGGCTTCTGGAAGATGCTGTAGATGTTTACAGCAGCTCTGGTGATGTGTGCAATATGACAGTTGTATAGTAGCACCACTGGAGTTAAGGCTGCGCCCTGAGTTTTGTTTAAAGATCACCCCTTCAGATTCCTCTAACATCACCGTTAGGGTTACCAGATGATTTCAAAAAAATTCCCGGACACACTTGATCTCAGATGGGGGTGGGGACCAGCCGGGAGGGGAGTGGGGCTTGCCAGGAGGAGGTCGGGGGGGGGAGGGGGGGGCTGGCCAGGGGAGATCGGGGGGTGGGGGGGAATGGCTGGCAGGAAGCAGGGGTGGCTAGGAGGGGATTGGGGGGAGTGGGGCTGGCTGGGGTAGATCAGGGGAAGGAACCAGCCGGCAGGAAGCAGGGCTGGCCAGGAGGGGGTTGTGAGGAGCGGGGCTGGCTGGAGAGAGAATGGGCTGGCAGGGAGCAGGGCTGGCTGGAAGGGGGTCGGGGGGAGAGCGGGGTGGGGAGCGGGGCTGGCCCAGGCACACGCAGATCCCGGGGTGCTGCCCGTCCCGTACACGGTCCTGGCAGGGCGCACGGGCAAGTCTGGCCCTGGGGATTCCATCCCGCCCCCACCCCATACCCCTCCTCTCTACTGTGTAGTTGCGTACTGCCTGGCTGGTAGACACGCTCACGCAGTATGAGCGTGTCTACCAGCCAGGCAGTACGCAACTACATACTGATACTCATGATAATAATAAAACTTACTTAATTAGAAAATACCGGACGTTTATATGTCCGATATTTTCTCAATTTGTTTCCTGGAAAGAAAGCTCAAATACCAGACTGTTCACCTGGCAACCTTAATCACCGTTCAGTTAGATTGCTTTGTAAATTCGTGTCCTTCAGGAGAGTGCAGGGCCTAGGCTTCAGGCCCCAGATTTGGGATCATTTGAGGGAGGAGGTTGCAGCAATATAACAATTTTTTCAGTTTCTAGGTAGGTTTTATTTTGCAAAGCTGGTCATATCTGGACACATTTCCTTGGGGTAGTATATGGTGTACACTAAACTTTAGGGTACCTATGTT
Source organism: Pelochelys cantorii (assembly GCA_032595735.1). Lineage (NCBI taxonomy): Eukaryota > Metazoa > Chordata > Testudines > Trionychidae > Pelochelys > Pelochelys cantorii. The sequence continues at coordinate 56,879,342 of CM064335.1, forward strand.
GAGAATGGTTCCAACACAACATGCATGCTCCAAATAAAAAAAACCAGAGGATTTTCATGCCTATTTTATATGCGTTAAAGCCCAACTCTTGTAAGTGCTCTAAAATCCAAATAGTTAATTAGATTGCTTTCAGATGTGATGGTCCTCATGCAGACAAGAGCTAGCATTAGTGATCCATATTTGGGGTTGCTTTGCCCAAAGGCTTCCCTAGTTATAGGCCCCTGCCAAAAACTGATTTCCTTCTGCTTCCTTGTACTGTTCAGTTGAGAGGTACAAATGATTAGATTAGTGGTTCTCGACCTATTTATCATTATGAGCCACATATGCAGCTTTCTCGTGTTATGTGCAGAGTCTTGCATTTAAGGTGGAAGAATCCCATGCACTGCTACAAGCTGGGGGATGACTGGCTAAGCAGCAGTTCTGCAGGCTAATGACATATTGAGCTGCATTAGTAGGAGAGTTGCCAGCAGATCAAGAGACGTGATTAATCCCCTTTATTCGACACTCCTGAGGCCACATCTCGAGTATTAGTGTTACTACATTAGGGTTGGATTAGATGACTTCTTGAGTTCTCTTCCTACCCTAATCTTCTGTGTGGGCCACATCCACACTATACATTCACTACTTGTATTTCCGTCTCTGAGGATGTCACATGGGCCACAAATGGCCCTGGGCTGAGAACCGCTGGACTAGATGAATCACAGACATCATGGAGATTGATGGCTGTGAATTCACCCTTCAATTAATAAAGCTAAAGATAAATTTCTCACAAGACCCCACCTAAGACAAAAAAAGTTTTGCACTGAGTGATTAGAAATTGTTGCCATTTGTGAGTCCTGGGAGGCACTTTTATTTTGAGGGGAATATAAGAATAGCATTTTGGGAAGAAAACTTAGACATGTGAATGCTAGTTGGGAGGGTATGCCCCACAAAAGGAGGTATACCGATCTTGCGGAAAAAGGGGTTTTTGCACAAAAAGAAAAAGTCCACACTGCTTGTTTTTGCGCAAAAACCCTAGCGCAAAAAGAAACAGCAGAAAATACGCTAATGAGATCACAATTTATGCTAATGAGTCACTCATTAGCATATTTCCTGCCAAAAAAACTGACAGTGAAGACAAAGCCTTTATGATTGCCTGGGTGGTCTGAGGGAATGGGTAGCTGCTACTGCATCAGTGAAAACACTTACCATTGATGAATCTAGTGTGAACCTCCATCTCCTGTGCAGTGAAAAATGAATAATTTATTTTGCTTACTACAGGTTGTCTTTTACAATGCAATGTGAGAGACAAGCTGAGTGAGGTAATATCATTTATTGGACTAATAAATGAAAGAGAGACGTTTTTGGTGAAAGAGACAAGGTTTTGAGCCGCATAGAGTTCTTCAGGTCTAAGAAAGGTACTCAAAGTAACATGGCTAAACACAAGGTGGAGACAACATGGCTACGCCAATAGTGTAAATAAGTTTGTATGTTATGGAGAGGTTTACTATGAACATCGTATAATGTTTGTTCTACTGAGTTGGAAGGCAACAGAGGATCCTGTGGGCGGGTGAGGAACTGGGGAGAAGAGGGACAGTTGCTGTGGCAGGGTTAGGTAATGAGGATGGGTGTAGGCAAGTTGTGGATTGATCATTTGAGAAAATCTGTATTTTACCAGACCCTGGGAGGAAGAAAAGTGGCTACTTTCTTGATCTTAAGGAAGATTAATGTGTTTTTTTCCAAAGACACCAAGTGCACAAGTTTGGAACTAGCAGTGTAGGCACCTTGATTGAAGAAGGAACAGAAATATGTGCACTGCCAGGGTTCCCAGCATGTGGATTCTGGGCAATTGCTGGATCATGAAGTTGCAGAAGTGTGTGGGAGAGCAAGGAGTGTGCCATGACATGGGTGGAGGGAAGTGTCTTGCCTTGTCATCATATTTTGCCTATTCTGCTGCATCTAACTTAAGAGGCTGTGATCCACTGGATGTTATGGTTATGCTTGGCAGAATTCCATTTTTATAATTTCAAGTATTGCTTCACTTTTTATTTATGTAAATATTCACCATTGTAGGACTTATGTGGGGTTATTCAAAAAGTTAAATCTTTACAGTTGCTAAAACACAAAGGCTTTGCCTACACTGGCGGCTTCTTGCGCAAGAACATCTTGCGCAAGGGTTCTTGTGCAAGAAATCTTGCGCAAGAAAACGTCCATACTGCCATGTGCGCGCTGTGCTTTTGTGCAAGAGTGTCCATGGCAGTGTGGACGCTCTCTTGCGCAAGAAAGCTCTGATGGCCATTTTAGCCATAGGGCTTTCTTGCACAAGAAATTCCTGCCGAACGTCCACACTGCCCTCTTGCGCAAGAGCTCCGGCACAAGAGGGCTTACACCTGTTAAAAAAGAGCGTAGCTCTTGCACAAGGAACCCTCTCTTACCATGCTGTACTGTAAATTTCCTTGCGCAAGAGCGGGCGGGCAGTGTGGACCCTCTGCTGCTTCTTGCGCAAGAATGGCCATACTTGCGCAAGAAGCCGCAAGTGTAGACATAGCCAAATTGTCATCAGCATCATGTGTCAAAAAATATACAAAGAATGCGTGCTTCATCAAACTCTATTAATTTTCAAGAAGTATTTTTCTTATTTTGCCTGTCCATAAATTTCTATGATTATCAACAGAAATATTTTACATCAGGCTATGAGTATCCAGTGAAATCGACATTCATTTTACACATACTGTAAGCTAAGTAGGTTTAATTTTCAGGAGGTTCTGAGGGCCTGAAGTTCCCACTGAGCTTAATATTGAAGATTTTGACCTAAATATGTGACAGAGTGAAAACCAGAACTCAGGTCTTCTAACTATGCTGTGTGTCAGTTACAGACCATCCTTTCTCCCAGGAGGAGGTAGTACAGAATGGCAGTTTCCACCAGGAGAGGAGATTTGAGAGGATTGCAAGGGATTAGTAATATAGTTGTTACTCATAGCTTTGTTTATGCCAGTGGCTAAGGGGAGGGGTGTCAGCACCAGGGGTTCCCAAACTTTTTGACACGGGGACCAGTAAATCCATTCATGAGCTTTTGGAGGACCGGTAACATATATTTGCATATTCATTAAGCAAATGATGAATATTCAAATAAGTTGTTTCTGGTCCTCCCAAAGCTCCCAGTGCCAGCATTAGCAAAGCTTTTGATGTCGTCACCCACAATATTCTTGCCAGCAAGTTAAGGGACTATGGATTGGATAAATGGAGTGTAATATGGATAGAAAGCTGGCTAGATCAGGGTTTCCCAAACTTTTTACTTTAGTTGGAATCCGTTTTTTTTTCAGTACTGTTTTTTACAGCCCAAAAATATAAACGCATATAAAAAAAATGAAAAATGAATAAATTTTCAGTGTTTCACCCGGCTGCATCCTCCACCCAGTCTTGGAGGGCCAGGGCTTGGGGGACCCGGTGCCGCATGAGCACTCCAGGAGGCAGGAGCAGGAGCAGATTGGAGGTAAGGTATCTGGCTAGGAGGGAGGGTGCAAGGAAGGGTAGGGTTGCCAGGTGTCCGGTTTTGTACCAGACAGTCCGGTATTTGAAGGTTTTGTCCTGGAAAGAAATTGAGAAATTACCAGACATATAAAATGCCTGGTATTTTCTAATTAGGTAAGTTTTATTATAATTAGGTGTATCAGTCCTTAACTGTGAACTGCCTGGCTGGTAGATGTGTTCACGCTGTCTGAGTGTGTCTACCTGCCAGGTAGTTCGCAACTACTCGAGGGAGGGTATGTGTGTGGGTGGGGGGCAAAATGGAATCCCCAGCCAGACTCACTTGTCTGCCAGGGTCTGCATGTGCCCAGGTCAGTTCCGCTCCCCCCCTTCTCCTCCCGATCTCCCCAGTCCAGTCCTGCTGCCCCCATCCAGCTCTGCTTCTGGTGGCCGGTTCCCCCCGCCCCCCACCAATCTCCCCGGTCAGCCCTGCTCCCCCGATGACCCCCCCCCCCCGACCAGCCCCGCTGCCCCCATCCAGCCCTGCTTCCGGCAGCTGGTTCTCCCATCCTCCTCCTCCTGATCTCCCCCCGGCCAGCCCTCCCAGCTCCTGTCCAGTCCTGCTTCCGCCGCCTGCCCTCCCCGATCTCCGCTGGACAACCCCGCTACCCCCAACCCTGCTTCTGCCGCCTGCCCGCCCCCCCCCCCCATCTCCGCGGGACAGCCCCGCTACCTCCAACCCTGCTTCTGCCGGCCGTCCACCCAGATCTCCAGGGGACAGCCCCGCTGCCCCCAACCCTGCTTCCACCGCCCTCCCACCCACCCGCCTGCCTGCCCGGATCTCTGCGGGACAGCCCTGCTGCCCCCAGCCCTGCTTTTGCTGGCTGCCCGCCCGCCTGCCTGCCCAGATCTCCGCGGGACAGCCCCACTACCCCCAACCCTGCTTCCACCACCCGCCTGCCCAGATCTCCGCGGGACAGCCCCGCTGCCCCCAGCCCTGCTTTCGCCGCCCGCCCGCCTGTCCTGATCTCCACGGGACAGCCCTGCTGCCCCCAACCCTGCTTCCCGGTGGCCGGTTCCACCCCCCTCACCCCACCTCGTCCCAGCCCGTCCCGCTCTGCTCCCCTCCCGGCAGCCATGCTGAGGCCCGGTATTTTTTTCCCGCAGCCTGGTACCAGGCCATGGCCCATAGTTTGGGAAACGCTGGTCAGCACTCAATCCCCACTCACTATACTCATGACCCCAGAATTCCTCACTCATCTTGCTCATTTTCTTAGGGTTTCTTATACTTTTAAGATATACATTATGTATGTCTGGGCCAGATGTGGTACTGAAAATATTTATTATGTTAAAAGTGCTTAGCATGCAATTGATTTAATGTCAATGAGTCCCCAGTTTGCTTGTCAGCAAGAGCCACAATCCTCACATGAGAAGTCCCACTGATTTTAAGAGGATTACTCTGGTGAAATTCCCAAGGATGAGAGAGGGTCACTGGTTGGCCTCACCATCCCTCTTCAATAAAAGCAGAGTGAGACCCGCAGGCTCTGCTTGTGTCTGGAAACCCACTATCTGGCTCTCCTCTGCTCTTGCAGCTCTCTCTGCTCTTCTCCCCCATAAAGGCACCTTACAACTTTGCAGAGAGTCCATTGCCATCCATCCTGTTTCCTTGCACATTTAACTCTTTTTGTTCTCCCTCTCTCCTGCCTGCCCCCAGTACAGTTTGATTCTGTTTTGCTCTGGCTGGGGAAGGGGAGCAGAGAGCTGTCCTGTTAGCCTCTTTGCCTACTGTGAAGGTCCCAGGGACCCAGCTAATGTTCCCTCTAATCTTTTCCATCCATGTGTGGAATAAATTTTATGTGCACGAGGCATGTGTGAATATGCACCACCAGTAGAAACAAAAAACCCGTCTGTGGGCAGTCTGCTAATCAGCTGAGCAGCACTGGAATGTCTCCTGAGCAGCCGCACAAGCGAGCAACTTACAGGGAACACTGGACCTGGCCTTTAGGGCCTCGCCCAGCATCTGCTACTCATGTTGTGTCTCACTTCCAGCCTCCACTACACGTGTCCTTTGCTGCTTCACTGCTGTTGTGATGCTAAGTGAGACAGTTTGTCTCCCCAAGAGCCAACAAAGCAGAGAGGGTACAGTCAGTGAGACTAGCCAGCTTAGGAGGTGTATACAGTTTCATTTATTATTCCTCTTTCCCCAAGACAGACCCTGTAACTCTACACCCATTTCACTATTTATCCCACCTCACTGCACCCATTTCACTATCTATCCCCCACAGCTCTGCACCCATTTCACTATCTATCCCACCTCACGCACATACCCACAGCTCTGCACCCATTTCACTATCTATCCCACCTCACCCACAGCTCTGCACCCATTTCACTATCCAGCCTCATTGCACCCATTTCATCATCTATCCTCCACAGCTCTGCACTCATTTGTCTATCCCACCTCACCCACAGCTCTGCACCCTTTTCACAATCTATCCCCCACAGCTATGCATCAATTTCATTATCTATCCCACCTCACTGCACCCATTTATTTCACTATCACCCAACAGCTGTGCACCCATTTCACTATCTATCCAACCTCACTGCACCCATTTCATCATGTCCCCCACTGTTCTGCACCCATTTCATTATCTATCCCATCTCACCCCTAGCTCTGCACCCATTTCAGTATTCGTCCCTCCTCACCCACATACCCACAACTCTGCACCCATTTCATTATCTCTCCCACCTCACTGCACCCATTTCAATATCTATCCCCCGCAGCTCTGTACCCATCTCACTATCAGTCCCACCTCACCCACAGCTCTGCACCCATTTTACTATCTATCCCCCACTGCTCTGCACCCATTTAATCATGTGTCCCACTTCACCCCTAGCTCTGCACCCATTTCATTATCTGTCCCACCTCACCCACATACCCACAGCTCTGCACCTATTTCAGTAGCTATTCTCCCCACTCGTAGCTCTATCTGCACCCATTTCTTATCTACTGTACCTCACTCACAGATCATTCATTCTCTCACCAACAGGCACTGTACAGAGCTTGGTCAGTATTCCCACCCCACCACCTTTAAGAGTAGTTCTGTCCAGTTGAGCGTCTGGACATCTGGCAGTACCTTTCTATTCTTTGTTCTATTGCGGTGTATGTTTGCCTACCTAGATAATAAACTTATGTAAAAAAGTAGTAGTATGTTGTCCCTGCAGTGCATTTTTGGGATCCTAATTCTGATGACAGACTCTCCAGAATAGTCAGTCTGGAGGCTGACTCCTCACAGACCACTACATTTTAAATCTGGAGAGATGAACAGAGTAAGCAACAAACTAGCAAGGAAACAGGAGGTCTTGATGTCTCCAAATTAAGAATGGATGCCTTTCTGGAAGATAGGCTATAGTCACATTATTGGACTCTGTACGAGGGTCACTGGATGAAATTTAATGGCCAGTGATTTATAACGCATTAGACTAGATCAGGGGTCTCAAACTCATGGCACATCTTCAGGCCAGATTGCAAATATGCTCCAGCCTGTAGATGGCCCACGGGCCGAGAGTTTGAGCCCCCTGGTCTAGATGATCTGATGGCACCTTCTAGCCCACAAACTATAAACATTATTGAAGCACTGTAAGAGTGTTTGTTCCAAGACTGGCCACATTTGGTCCTGGTCTAGTGCTCAAGCAGTGCTGCTGCTATGAGTGCCCAATGGTGGATTTAAGGTTTACCATATCTCAGGTCTTGAAGGCCAGAAGTTTAAGTTAACAGCAATTTAACATCCTTATCTGGATAATTGTGTAGTAGATATTTGTATCGACTACACAATTAGTTGATAAAGGGCTTCTCTGCAGAGCTGTAGTGGAAGTAGCTCCTGGAGCCAGCTGGAACTGGGTCTGAGAATCCTGGCTCACACCGGCTCCAGGAGCCACCCATACTGCAGCTCTGCATTTTAAATGTTGTAAAAGCTGCCGGGCCCTTACATTTAAAATGCAGAGGTGCAGTGTTCCGGACCAGCACAAACCAGGACTGCTCGGTCCCGGCTTGTGCCAAATCCAGCAGCTTCTGTTTGTGGTGACAGCAGCCCCGGCCGCCGAGAACAGGGACTGCTTGGTGGCAGTAGCCCCTGTTCATGGCAAGCCTCAGCCTGCCACAGGCAGAGACTGCTTCACAGGACTGCTTCCCCATTCCTCCCTCCCCCAAGGGGGCAGGCGGCACCACAGAGATAGTGTTGGGGGCACCGGCTCCTGTTTGCCCCCTCCTTGTGGCCTCTCATACAGAGGAAGCTGGGTACTCCACTCGACTACCCAATAAGCTTATGCTTATCAGGTATTGAACAGTCAACCACTCACTATCATCCCTAATTTAAATGAGGCATGCAAATAATTAATTTTTTTCAATTTTAATGAAAAAAAGTAGAAACTATGTTTACTGCACTGAGTTCGGTTAATATTTTGGAATAAATCCTCAAGGGACCTTAGCAGTTATTTATGTGAAAATTAACTGAGTAACCAATAGAGACTAAGTAGTTTATTAAGAAAGGCAGACAGTTGCATCCTTTGAGACACATAATGTAGATACTTGAGCTTGAGACACAAGGCCATTGCCTCCTACACAGTACCAGCAACTTTTCATTATTCCATGTGAATTTGAAATGTAACATTAAAACTAATTTAAGTAGGTACCCTATGGGAGTAGGATTTCAAAGCAGTTCCTGAACAAAGATAATTAGCAATTTTACTATTAGTCCCCATTAACAGATGCTGGATTCACAGAAGTAACAGGAACGAACTATGTCAGCCCAAATGTCCCAGCTGCTGGCCCCAGGGCTCTGGATGCCAGTTCCTCTGCTGCCACCCAGGGTCCTGGCTGTCGACCCCTTACCAGGGGCTCTGATGGCAGCCCATATCCCAGCTCCCAGGCCCTCTGTTGCCACTTACAGTTTCAGCCTGGGGAAGTGAGAATAGACAGAATCCCTCCCTTTATGCTTCTTCTTTGTCTTCTCCCCCAGCTGTGCCCCATCCCTGCTCCCCTCCTGGAGCTTGAATTCCTGGAGCTGATTCATGGCACTTGGGAAGAATAGGTGAGCAGGGAGCTGCCAGCATGCAAGAGCTGCAGGACAGGAGGAGCAGGTGAAGAGCCTGTGTCAGTGGGTGCTCCACAATCTGCACCATTTTTCCCTGTGTGTGCTCCAGCTCTGAAGCACCTATCAAGTCAGCATCTGTGCGCCACACCACAGATGTTGCCAGACTAGAGAGGTTCAACCTGTACTCATTTCAGCATCTATCTTTCTGCAGCTGCATGTGTCCCTATCTGCGTGATGCACTGGAAGAGGCTTGAGGGTCTTACTCAGCAGGACTATGTAAGCAAGTCCAGCTGGTGGTACAGGTGCACTAGTATAGCAGGTGGCAACTCATCCCAGACCCTACTGGAATTTAATGCCCCTGCTTCTATTAACATTTGAGAGACATACATTTGGAAGGCTATTTTCCTCCTTTACATCCTAAGAGGATAGGGCAACTGATTATCACAACCTTCCTCTGACACACTAAGTTATGCAATATGCAACCCCCACCATTTCTCTCTTTAATCTTCAATGTAGATAAAGTATTAGTGCTTTATAGAGTCTTGTTTAAGCTTCATACATTCCAGAGTACAAATTTAACTCTGAATCAGGGAAATACAAGAATACTTTTTGAAATCAATGTTTTGTTACTACAGTATGTAGAATCATAAATTCATCACCATAATTTTTACACTGTAAAAACCATGGAAGTTTATAACGTCTCTGTCTTTTCAAACAAGGCAATACTCTTTTAGTAAAATTGGACTCTACAGTTTTGGAGACTCTCTCAGGGAGCAGGTGCTGCAAGCTTAAACAGTAAGCTCCCCAAAGTGACCAGTTCTAAGAGGTGCTCAACATCCCCAATTCCCAGTGAATTTAATGGGAGTTGTAACTGCTTAGCAACTGCACTTTAAAACAGCTCTTCAACACTATTAACCTACTACTGGTGGAGCTACAATAGTGGGAGATTTCCTAAAAAAGTCTAGTTTTTAGAGCCTTTGATTTAGACTTGTACTGCTCCATAACCTTGAGATCATCTATCTCCAAGTTTTCATATAATTAATAACTTTTTTCCTTTGGATTTAATCTTTTACAGCTTCTGCCAATCTCATTACTTCAGTGCTGTTGCCTCCAATGTTTCTGAATGCTGTTAGAGTATCTACATCAGTGACTTCCCAATGATCACAGTATTTCAAGATCTTCTAAAACATTTTGTTGCTAACTTTTATTAGCGGAGGCTGATGTGCGCTAGCAGTTTTCAAACTTGTCAACAGTCTCATAAAACCCAGGCCTCACTTTCCTGATGCTCATGCATATATGTTGACATTCAACAGGCACAGTATGACCAGCTGATGATGGTGAGCTAGCAGTCCATGCAGAACACTGACGCTTTCTTTTCCCCTTAAATGAAAAATCTTTAACACCTTCCTCATCCTCCTCTTCTACAACATATGATTCATTTACACTCAGACCTTCATCTGACTTACTAGTTTTGTAAGTCTCTTCTTTGACTCCTCTTGCTTCTTTTTCTTCTACATTTTTTTTCACATGTTCCAGGCACTGTACTTTTCTACTTTCCATCATCTTAATTTCTTTTTTGTCTATGAAATCTTTATGGTACATTTTTCTTTCGCTTCTTTGGTCTTCAAGAAATTTCCACTCAGTCTCTGTCATTTTTACACCACTATATTGTTCCAGCTCATTTCTTATCACTGTGTCTGTACAAAATATGTCAAAGAGCTGTTCTGACCTCTTGTTGAACATGTCTGCTTTCTCTGTAAATGACTGATTTTGTCTCTGCTTCCTGGTTTGATGGAGTTTTGTGAATTCCTCATATATTTTGAGAATATTCTTCTTTACATGTTTTGTTGCTATGGTATGTAAGTTGCAAAACGACCAGTGTTCCTGCAGAAGTTCAGCAAGTAATTGGGCTGCATCTTCTTTCGACCGTTGTGCTTGCCCAGCTCTTTTGGGCTGCAGCAGATACAACATGTTTTGAATGACATCCTTATTTGTAGGCAGCATTCCTTGAGAAAATTCTGATGACTCTATATAGTCTACATTTCCTAGAGTTTTCTTTGCTTTAGCCCCCGTATCCAATGGCTCCATGACTACTTTCTTATCCTCTTGTAATTTTAACAACCTGAAAATAAGATGAAACTCAAAATTAGATAAATGACATTTCTGCAGCAAGAACAAACATCGGAACAAGCTGGGGGCGGGGGGGGGGATGTTCTAAAACATAGTGTACACAGATGCTAGGTAATCTCTTAGATCAGTCCATCCAGATGTCTACACTAAGAAATATTTATACAGATCATCGGGACATTTAACATTACATAAAGAAGCTTATTTGGTTAGTTTTGCCATTTCTTGGACTGAATTTCCTAAACTATAGCTTTTCCATGTTACAAAAGCTCAACTCATTGTTTCAACTTCTGAAGCACAGAGTGGCTATACAATATACACTCTGAAAAAGTCAGAGCTTTACCTTGCATTCACACTTAAACTGATGCAGGTGTAATGGATGGGCTATCATCTCAAAGGCCCATTCCTCACTCTTATTCTTTTAAAATGCATCCTGGCAACATCATCCAACAGCTGCCCCTAAAGTATCCAATCTCCATGTGCACCACAAAATACCTCCAGGATATGGCCCTGAACACCCTCAATTGACAGTGTTTAATATTTTGCAAAAGTTATTAATCACTGTAAAAAGGTGATGTTGATCCAAAGCAGAGCCCTCATGAGGTATAGTTGGGCACCTTTCTTTGGCCCTGGCGGGGCCCAAATGAGGAAAGAGATGGTGTCAATCAGCATTATTTGGTTCATCAACTATAAGTCATGATTTGGCACCTGCACTTGCAGCTGGTGAGCCAGTTAGCTCAGTCTGGGACACCTGGTGGCCAGGACTTGGGGATTTCAAAGATGAGGATTAACTGAGTGGGTTGTGGGCAGAGGGTAACATTTAATAGGAGACTGTATACTCTGGAGGTCATTGCTAGGAGGAAGACCCCAGAGGGAAATTGGTCAGAAATTCATGCTTGGAACTGTTAGCTTAGACCAGCATTTCCCAATTTTATTTGGCCACAGAATCCTTTCAGCTTAAAAGAATTTCAAGGAACCTCTAGGATTGCCAGGGTAAAATTTATCAAGGAAAAAAAAAAGCCACCAATTGGGAAACACTGGCTTAGACTGTATCTATACAGAAACCATTTGTTGAAGGTGGACCATCTGAAGGAAGTGATCACAGGTAGACCACCACCTCTGAGGAGGCGGCTCTGAGATAGCAGGGGTTGATAGGGAACTCTTAGACAGCAAGCCAAGGAGCTTCACTGGCTGGAGAGCATATCAACTGTAACCTGTCAGTCTGCGATGCAGGCTTGTGACGCTGCATGCCGCGTTGCTCTCCCTCTCACCCCAAGACTTCAGGCAGCTTGCGCGCGAGTTGTTACATGACTGACGGGAGCACTTTCGCGCACGGAGACGAGGTGCTTTTCAGTCTGCCTTCGCCCCGGTACGCTCCTAGCCGAGGGACGTGACAAGCCCGTGCGTGGGCTGGCGGGAGGACGGGCTCGGCTGGAGCAGGCAGCTACTGCGCTCGAGCGCCACTGCGCCTCGTGCTCCTGCCGCAAACCCAGAGCCGCCCTCCGTGCGCCAACTACCGAACCGCTGCGGAGCCCGCCGGCTGCTACTGAGCCCGGCGCGGGAAGCCTGGGCACGGCCTCTGCCCCCCACCCCGTAGGGCCCAGCCCAGAGCCCGCAGGACGCTGGCGCTCGTGGCGTTACAGCCCCCGCCCCTCCCAACGGGTCTCGCCGCCATCTTAGCCAGGGCTCGCGCGGCTCGGGAGAGGGCCGAAACCAGAGTGGGTTACCTCCGCCATCTTGGAGACGGGCACCGCGGGCCCCCGCCCTTCCGGGAGTTTTGTCTCCCAGGCAGCCCCTCTATGGCCCAAACCGGAAATGCCACTCTCGCTCCGCCCCCCCGGGACTCTATGGTTTCTGCCTCGCGGCCCTTTCCGCCCGATGCTATGGCCGGGGTGGATCGGCCTCCCGAAGCTGGCCGCGTGCTGGAAGCTTGGGGCGGGGGGAGGGTGCGCAGGTAGGGGAGCGGCTTCGCTAGGGGGTCTGACCTGGCGGGGTGTTGCCCGGCTGGTGTCTGGGCAGGGCTAGCGCCGAGGCTAGAAACCGGGCGGCGGAGCGGGGCGGGGCGTTCAAGCTTCAGGGGGGTCCTCTCTGCCTCACGGGTGCGCCCTGCAGCCTTGGTGGCCCGGGTGTCTGCTGAGCAGTAGGCAGAGGCAAATGCTACAGATTGTTCAGTTGCCACTGGGGGGTGCAGTGGGGATGTGAAGTCCTGTTTAGTGGGTTAATCAGTTAAGCACAGTGCTTTAGCACTGGCTGCGTCTACACTGGCATGATTTTGCGCAAATACTTTTATCGGAAAAGTTTTTCCCTTAAAAGTATTTGCGCAAGAGAGCGTCTACACTGGCATGTGCCTTTGCGCAAAAGATTTGCTTTTGCGCAGAAGCATCCGTGCCCAGTGTAGACGCTCTCTTGCGCAAGAAAGCTCCGATGGCCATTTTAGCCATCGGGCTTTCTTGTGCAAAAAATTAACATTCCTGTCTACACTGGCCCTCTTGCGCAAGAGGGCTTATGCCTGAGCGGGAGCATCAAAGTATTTGCGCAAGAAGCACTGATTTTGTACATTACAAAGTCAGTGTTCTTGCGCAAATTCTCACAGGCAGCGGCAGTTGCTTTTGTGCAAAATCTTGCCAGTCTAGACGCACCCACTGTGTTTAACAGGGTAACTCTGGTCACCAACCGGTCAGATCGCGATCGACTGGTTGATCGTGAGGCCTCGACCAGTTGATTGCGAGGCGTTTGCCCCCCCCCTCCCCGTTTTCTCCCCACCCCTGAGAAGCCCCACTACCTACCTCTAGCATAGTGCTGGCTTCCCGCAGGGTGGACGGAAGTCCTGCCTGCAGCTTCGCACCACTTCCAGGGGTTCTGGAAGTGTGCTGGCTGCTTCCCTCCCACAGCTCTGTGCCATGCTGGGTGCGCTGTGGGAGGGGGCGTCGGCCCCAGAGGAGGAGTGTGGCGGCTTCCCTGCGCCACAGGAGGGGTGAGTCGAGTGCAGGGGTTACCCTGCGCCGCAGGAGCGGGGGTCGGCCCCAGGGCAGGCGCCCGTAGGGGTTTGGCTGCTCCGCGGGAGGCATGAGCTGGCCCTGGAGGAGGCACGCGCCAGCTTCCCTCTGGGGGGGGGAGGGGAGAATCCTGGGAGGAGGAAGGTGCAGGGGACTCTGCCCCCCACTCCCCAGCCCCCTGTTCTCTCTCCCCAGTCCTCTGTCCCCACTCTCCAGCTCCCTCTCCCCTGTTCCCTCTCCCCACTCTCCAGCCTCAGAAACCTGTCCCCACTGGCACCCTGTCCCCAGCCTCAGAAACCTGTCCTCCCGGCACCCTGTCCCCTCTCCCATCCCCAGAACTCTGTCCCCATTGGCACCCTGTCCCCTGCCGAAGCACCCACTAGCACCCTTCCCCAGTACTATGTCACTTGCTCCCACCAACACAGTTGGGGCCACATTAGTGAAGCTTGGTGGGGGAGGGGGTTGGAGGAGAGTTTTTTTGCATCTCACTTGTGTGGCCCCAACTGATTTTTCTGTGAGTCAGTGACCCCTGACTCAAAACAGGTTTCCTGCCCTTCTCAGAAATAAAGACAATGCAGAAACTTTTTGGCTGTGTCTAGACTGGCACGATCTTGCGCCAGAGCTATGCAAATGAGGCTCAGCGTGGAATATCGCCGAGCATCATTTGCATAACTAATGAGCCGCCATTTTTGCGGAAGAGGCTCTTGCGCAAGACGGAGCTGTCTACACTGCCCCGTCTTGCGCAAGAAAAACCCTCTTGCGCAAAGCCGTTATGCTGATTATTTTCAGGCATAACGGCTTTGTGCAAGAGGGTTTTTCTTGCGCAAGACGGGGCAGTGTAGACAGCTCCGTCTTGCGCAAGAGCCTCTTCCGCAAAAATGGCGGCTCATTAGTTATGCAAATGAGGCTCGGCGATATTCCACGCTGAGCCTCATTTGCATAGCTCTGGCGCAAGATCGCGCCAGTCTAGACACAGCCTTTGTGTTTGATACAGTGTTTTATTTGAAAATGAAGCCTGGCCAACAAACCCCCAATTGGGGCCAAGCCCCCATCTGGCCACAGCATCATAACACTCCTGCACTAGAGTCCCTTTCCGCCAGACCCTACATCTGAGCCTGTCATACACTGGAACCCCCTGCCCCTCACCCACCCCAACCCAAATTCCTGAACCCTCACATCCAGAAGTCTGTGGCTTACTTGGTACCCTAACCCTACATCTGACCCCAACACTGCCCAGGCTGGAGCCCCCTCCCCGAGCCAGCGTTCCCTTATCCACCTCCTCTTGCATCCAGATTTCCTCCCAGAGCTTGCACTTCTCACCCCTTCCCACACTCAAATCCCTCATTCCCACCCCGGAGCCTACACATCCTGTCTCAACCCAGCGAGGGTACAGCTAGACTGCAGGAGTTTTTCAGGATTCCGGAGATATCCCAGAAAAATTCTTCTGCATCCAGGGATGCGTTTGTTCTTCCACTTCTTTTAGTGGAAGAGCAAACATGATCTTTTGGTCACTCCTATATTCCTCTTTCCACGAGGAATAAGGGGGCTTCCAAAAGAAGGGGTTTTTCTGACATTTGGTCAAGTCTAGACAGGCCAAATGTTGGAAAAACTTCTTCCTTCAGAAGAATTGGGAAGAAAAAGCAGCAGTGTAAAGGTTGGGGATAGCAAGTGATGGAGAGGAGGAAAATAGAGAGGGCGGGGCTTCAAGGAAGGAGCAGGGTGGTAGATCTTGGCTTGTTCTGTCATTTAAAAAGTGATCTTGGGTGTAAAAAGGTTGGAGACCACTGGGGTAACTGATTAAGGGGTCAGGCAGGAGGGCCATTCTAGCCCGCCCAAGCCCCTGCCTGCAGTTAACTGGTTACCTGTTCACATCCCTCATTTGCAGTTACTACTTTCAAAGCATTTTCTCTTTTAATATTATTTCGTACTGCTCTCCATTCCTGTTTGACAAGTAAACAATCAGAAAATTCTCTTCTGAGCAGAGCTGTCAATCAATTTTTTTAAAATCACTATCGGAAGATTAAAATAGTTACAATTAATTGCAGTTTCAATTGTACTGTTAAACAATAGAATACCTATTTAAGTTTATTATAAATGTGTGGATGTTTTTCTACATTTTCAAATATATGGATTTTAATTACAGGATACAAAGTGAAGTGTACAGTCTCTATACTATTACTGTATTTTTATTACAAATATTTGTACTGGAGAAAAGATAAAATAAATAGTATTAAGGTTTAAGAATCTGAAGTGCCATCCAAAATCTGAGACACAAGATGCAGAACATCAGAAGACTTAAAAGTGCAACACTCCAGTGCAGAAACTACAGAACCTAAATCACCAAAAGAGAAAATTTAACCTTCTGTTGGAGGCATCCAACTCAGATGATGAAAATGAAGATCCATCCGTCATACTTCTTTGGATTGTTATCAAGCATAATCTCTCCTCAGCATGGAATCATGTCCTCTGGAATGGTAGTCAGAACATGAAGGGGCATATGAACATTTAGTCTATCTGACATGAAAATAACTTGTAACACCTGTTACAAAAATGCTGTGTTAAAGCCTAGTAATAGAAATGTAGCCGTGTTAGTCTGGTCTGGCTGAAACAAAAAACAGGACTATGTAGCACTTTAAAGACTATAACAAGATGGTTTATTAGGTGATGAGCTTTCGTGGGCCAGACCCACTTCCTCAGATCAAATTGTGGAAGAAAATTGGCATGACCATAAGTACGAAAGGATACTTTTTTATTGTACATCAGGAAATTGTAGATATAATTTGCTATATAAAGCTATTTTGACAGATTTCTTTTTCATTAGCAATTTTTCAAAAAAAGGAAGTTGATCAACTGAAAAATTTCCCAGATATTCAAGCACGAGAAATGTAACATTTTAATCTGATTTAGATTAAGAGAATTTTATGGTGTAATCTGGGAAATTGATGGACAGTTTGCTTAAAGCAGTTGTACAACTGTCAGCTATTTGGATTTGGATGGCCCAGAAAAGTAGCCTGTCAGGAGAATTACTTATCTAATTTAGGCTATGTCTACACTGCAGCACTATTTCGCGTCTTTTGAGCGTCTATTTTCAAAATATAAGAGGCTCACTATTCCATCATCTCTGTAAACCTCATTCCATGAGGAGTAAAGGATGTTTCAGAATAGTGATTTCTTTTGAAATAAGTGCTGTGTAGACAGCACCAAATTTTGAAATAAGTTATTTCAAAATTACCTCAAAATAAGTTATTTCAAAATTACCTCAAAATTACCTCAAAATAAGGTATGCAATTTGCGTAGCGCAAATCGTGAAGCTTATTTCGAGGCAAGGATACACTGTAGACACACTCTTAAGGTGCATTGGGAGGGATGGATTGAGTGGAGGAAATAGCACTTATCTACAGAGTTTTTGCCTATAGCTGGTACATTTTTTTTTTTTTCATGTTCATAGCTAAGGGTGTAGTGTGTTCATTGGGGTTTACTACTATTTAAAATAACATAGTAGTTTATTACACATTTTTTTTTTTAAATGGCCATGCAGAAATCAAGTTGGGAGGCTTTTTGTTATGTTTTTTATTTATCAGATCACTTTTGATAGTGGAAGTGATTCTTGCATTCTTCGTTTGGTTTGCAACGTGACTACTTCATCTTTGTGGACAACAAAGAATTATGTGCTAAAGCTCTAGTCTTTTACTTCTGGAAATGAAGATTTTATATATTGCCTTAGATGACAAATATTTGTACTCTTAATGCATGCTTAGTGAATATTCATAGCCTTATTCATTTTGCTTTCATTACTTCCTCTCTTAATACTGCTCTTCTTTTATATCTAAGTACACTTTAGTGAGCCTACGATAGTGTGGTGGCCAGATAATTCTCTTTAAAAAAAACAACTTGTTCATTTGCTCTCTGATATTCATTCATATTTTGCCCTTGAGGTGTTTAACTTGTCTAGGGTCAAATTCAGATTCTGCAGAAAAGAAGCTTCCACATTTTAAAGGAAAAACTTCTGGTCCTTATGCTTATGAATAGAATTTGCCAAAATGAATCAAGTGAAATAGTACTCAAAGTGATGTTTGAAGCTGCAGCCAGCTGAATCAAGGCTCTGAGGCATGTAAACTGTCCCAGTCAACTGACTAGCATTTTAACTTTTAAGACCCTTTAATAGCCAGATTTTAAAGTAGTGTAGGTGTGCAATTGCAGTCTTAATTTGTACAATTATTGCAATTGCGTACATCAGGAAATTGTAGACAAGTAGCCTGATAAACCAAGGACAGATGTACCAGATTACTTTCAGGGCCATTGGTGTTGCCTTTTCCTACTGAGTGATGCTGAATGCAACTATAACTTTACCAGCTAAACTATGAGGTACATGAGACCAATATTCTACCCTGATTTTGGTACAGTACAAGCTTCCATTTGTTATTGACGAGAACTTTGCTGTAGACTGAGAGCAGCGTATGGCCCTTGTTATACAGACTTGACTTACAGACAATCCCTAAAAATACAGTTTTGCCTTCTGCATGGAAAGAGTAGGTTAAACTCTGGTGTGTAAATAGTGCATTTCCCCACACCAGAGACAAGGCTACTATAGGGTGACGGATCAGTGGATTGCACAGTTCAATAGAAGGTCTCAAAGAATTGTCAGAGAGAATCACAACCACTTTAAAGGATGAGGATATTTTCCACAAATGGTATGGGAAAGATGTAGAGAGAGGGGGTTCTTGATATAATCTCCCCATTCCTCTTCACTAGAGCATTCCTCAAAATGTACATCATGTGCAAAGTATAAACGAACCTCTCAATCTCATTATTAAAATTTCACTGGAAAGAGAGGCACAAATGGAACTCAGGAAATGTTGTTATAGAGATATGTTTACTAAATTACTAGAGAGGGTCACCATTCAGCATTTAAGCCTCACACCAAGAATTCTGTGAATACTGTAAGTTTAGGGAAGTTTATATGTTTAGGGAAGAATGAAACAAACTCTGTACACTTGTGTTTTAAGTAGAAATCACAATATGATCAGAAGACCCATGTCTGTATGTGTGTTTGTTAAGCTTAAACTTCTACTGTCCGTACTGATTTTATATGTAGATTTCTGCAGAATGGAAGGGGACCAAGTGGAAAAAATGGTGCTATCAAATGATGGGAGAAAAACCGCTGTGGATAAGGAGTGTGATGGAGAACAAAATAAATCAGTGGAAAGGTGAGTTAGTGGCTTCTCTATTTTTCCTAGTTGGTATAGAGAGAAAGACCATGAGGGTTGAATTTTTTCTGAGTTGCTGATAAATCTAAAATTCATTAGATTAGCAACAGGTTTTAGGCCGAGGTATTCATGGAGGTTATGATTAAGTCTTAGGTCAAAATGTCTGACTTAAGAATCTCTTGTGATCTCTTCTGACATAGTCATGGTCAGGGCTGTGGTCTTGCGGGTTTTTTTGGAGGGTGAGGTGATCATTCTTTTCTCATGCTATGATCTTATTGGAAGAAGCAGGAGGACAATGAAACCAGGTTGAAGCACTATTTTAGTGTAAAGAAGAGCTTGCTCTCTGATGGAGCTGTAACATTCATTGTTTAATCCTGCTGACAACTGACTCTCTTCCTGTTTGTGCACTCTCTTTCTCTGCTTCCTTACCTACAGCAAGGTTTACATGGATTACAATGCAACTACTCCAGTGGCACCAGAGGTGATCCAAACTGTAACAGAAGCCATGTGTGGGGCCTGGGGCAATCCCAGCAGTTCTTACCCAGCAGGTAAGTGAAGCTCCTGAAGGAAAGGCAAGAATGACCTCGAGTGGGTCACAGCAGATTATGTAGTGCTGGGAAGAAGGATCAAGGAATTTGAAGCGTAAGTGGTATTCTCGTCCATCCTTCCGGTTGAAGGAAAAGGTCTGGGTAGGGATCGTCGAATTGAGGAAGTAAATGCATGGTTGTGCAGGTGGTGTCGGAGAGAGGGCTTTGGTTTCTTTGACCATGGGACTCTGTTCCGGGCACAAGGATTATTAGGAAGAG
The DNA here is from genome assembly GCA_032595735.1 of Pelochelys cantorii. Classification (NCBI taxonomy): domain Eukaryota; kingdom Metazoa; phylum Chordata; order Testudines; family Trionychidae; genus Pelochelys; species Pelochelys cantorii. The sequence continues at coordinate 56,899,015 of CM064335.1, forward strand.
ATGGGATCCACCTAACCAAGAGAGGAAAGAGCATCTTCGTGGGCAGGCTTGCAAACCTAGTGAGGAGGGCTTTAAACTAGGTTTGTTGGGGGACGGTGACCAAAGCCCTGAGGTAAGCGAGGCAGTTGGACACTGGGAAGAATCACAAGAAGGAACGAGCAACAAAGGAGGACCCCTTATTTAAATGGAGAAGGTAGGGCGATCAACTAGTTATCTAAGGTGTTTGTACACAAATGTGAGAAGCCTGGAAAACAAACAAACAGGAAAAATTAGAAGCCCCTGGCCCAGTCGAAGAACTATGATTTGATTGGAATAACAGAGACTTGGTGGGATGACTTGCATGACTGGAGCACTGTCATGGAAGGGTATAAACTGTTCAGGAAGAACAGGCAGGGGAGAAAAGGAGGAGGAGTTGCATTGTATGTAAGAGCAGTATGATTGTTCGGAGCTCCAGTATTTAGAGAGAGAAAAGACTGTTGAGAGTCTATGGGTTAAATTTAGAGGGGTGATGTGGTTGGTGTCTGCTATAGACCGCCGGATCAGGTCGATGAGGTAGACAAGGCTTTCTTTGGACAACTGAGAGAAGCTTCCAGATCGCAGGCCCTGGTTCTCATGGGCGACTTTAATCACCCTGACATCTGCGGGGAGACCAATACAGCAGTACACAGACAATCCAGGAAGTTTTTGGAGAATGTTGGGGATAACATCTTGGTACAAGTGCTGAAGGAACCGACCAGGAGCCATGCGCAGCTTGACCTGCTGCTCACAAACAGGGAGGAACTAGTAGGGGAAGTAGAGGTGGGTGACAACCTGGGAAGCAGTGATCATGAGATGGTAGATTTCAGGATCCTGACCAAAGGAAGAAAGGAGAGTAGCAAAATACACACCCTGGACTTCAGAAGAGCAGACTTTGACTCCCTCAGAGAACTGATGGGGAGGATTCCCTGGGATGCTTACATGAAGGGGAAAGGAGTCCAGGAGAGCTGGCAGTATTTTAAAGAAGCCTTTTTAAAGGCACAGGAAGAAATCATCCCGATGCGCAGCAAGAAAAGCAAATATGGTAGGTGACCAGATTGGCTTACCGGGGACATCCTTGGTGAGCTTAAACACAAAAAGGAAGCTTACAAGAAGTGGAAACTTGGACAGATGACTAGGGAGGAGTATAAATATATTGCTCGAGAATGCAAGGGAGCTATCAGGAAGGCGAAAGCGCAATTGGAATTGCAGCTAGCAAGGGATGTGAAGGATAACAAGAAAGGTTTCTACAGGCATGTTAGCAATAAGAGGGTGATCAGAGAGGGTGTGGGGTCCTTACTGGATGAGGGAGGTAACCTAGTGACAGATGATGTGGGAAAAGCTGAAGTACTCAATGCTTTCTTTGCCTCTGTCTTCACGGACAAGGTCAGCTCCCAGATAAATGCACTAGGCAACACAGTATGGGAAGGAGGTGGACAGCCCTTGGTGGGGAAAGAACAAGAAAAGCTAAACATACACAAATCCATGGGCCTGGCTGGATTTAATGCATCTGAGGGTACTGAGGGAGTTGGCAAATGTCATTGCAGAGCCTTTGGCCATTATCTTTGAAAACTCATGGCGATTGGGAGAGATTCCGGATGATTGGAAAAAGGCAAATGTAGTGCCCATCTTTAAAAAAGGGAAGAAGGATGATCCAGGGGACTATAGACCAGTGAGCCTTACCTCAGTCCCCGGAAAAGGGGATCCTCAAGGAATCCATTCTGAAGCACTTGGAAGAGGGGAAACTGATCAGGAACGGTCAACATGGGTTCACGAAGGGCAAGTCGTGCCTGACCAATCAGATTAGCTTCTATGATGAGGTAACTGGCTCTGTGGATATGGGAAAGTCAGTGGATGTGATATACCTTGACTTTAGCAAAGCTTTGGATATGGTCTCCCACAATATTCTTGCCAGTAAGTTAAGGGAATATGGATTGGATAAATGGACTGCAAGATGGCTAGAAAGCTGGCTAGACTGTCAGGCCCAAGGGGTAGTGATCAACGGCTCGATGTCAGGTTGGCGATCGGTTTCTAGCGGAGTGCCCCAAGGATCTGTTCTTGGACCAGTTTTGTTCAACATCTTTATTAATGACCTGGATGAAGGGATGGATTGCACCTCAGCAAGTTCGCAGATGACACTAAGCTAGGGGGAGAGGTAGATACGCTGGAGGGCAGGGATAGGGTCCAGAGTGACCTGGAGAGATTAGAGGATTGGGCCAAAAGAAATCTGATGAGGTTCAACAAGGACAAGTGTAGAGTCCTGCACTTGGGATGGAAGACTCCCAAACATTGTTACAGGCTGGGGACTGAGTGGCTAAGTAGCAATTCTGCAGAAAAGGACCTGGAGATTACAGTGGATGAGAAGCTGGATATGAGTCAACAGTGTGTCCTTGTAGTCAAGAATGCTAATGGCATATTAGGGTGCATTAGGAGGAGCATTGCCAGCAGATCCAGAGAAGTGATTATTCCCTTTTATTCGGCTCTGGTGAGGCCACATCTGGAGTATTGTGTCCAGTTCTGGGCCCCCCACTATAGAAAGGATGTGGACACATTGGAGAGGGTCCAGCGAAGGGCAACCAAAATGATTAGGGGTCTGGAGTGCATGACCTATAAGGAGAGACTGAGGGTTTTGGGTTTGTTTAGTCTGCAGAAGAGAAGAGTGAGGCAGGATTTGATAGCAACCTGCAACTTCCTGAAGGGAGGTTCCAAAGAGGATGGAGAAAGGCTGTTCACAGTAGTGACGGATGGCAGAACAAGGAGCAATGGTCTCAAGTTACAGTGGGAGAGGTCTAGGTTGGATATTAGGAAAAACTATTTCACTAGGAGGGTGGTGAAGCACTGGGATGGGTTACCTAGGGAGGTGGTGGAACCTCTATTCCTAGAGGTTTTTAAGTCTCGGCTTGACAAAGCCCTGGCTGGGTTGATTTAGTTGGGATTGATCCTGCCTTGGGCAGGGGGCTGGACTTGATGACCTCCTGAGGTCTCTTCCAGCCCTATGATTCTAGGGGCTCTAAGGAAGAAGAGGGGCAGTTGTGTCACAGGACTGCTAATCATTATGAATAGAACATTCCACTGCCAGAACTCAGTTTGAGACTACTCCCGTGGAAATGTTTATTGTAAGCCTATTGCTGTAGCACCATGGTCACCAACCCGTCGATCGCGATCGACTGGTCAATTGGGGGGGGCTCGACCAGTCGATCGCAAGACGTTCACCCCCCCCCATTCTCCCCACCCCCAAGAAGAAGCCCCCACTGATGCTATCTCCAGCAACTATGGAGGTAGTGCCAGCTTCCTGCAGCATGGGGGGTTAGGGGGGTAAGTCCTGCTGGTGTGTGCCAGGGTTTCCGGAAGTGCGTGGGCTGCTCCCCCAAACAGCTGGCGCATTTCCTGAAATGCCAGGTCTGTTGTGCGCCGGCAACTTCCTTCCTGAGTGGGGGGGAGGGTGGAGAGGGGGAGTAGGAGTCCCAGGACCGTGCCAGCTCCAACTGCTCAGGAAGCGTGCTCTGCTATGGGGAGTGGAAGAGCAGGGCGCGCTTTCTGAGCAGTTGGAGCTGACACAGTCTGGGGACTCCTACTCCCCCTCCACACAGGAAGGCAGCAGGGGAAAGGAAGTTGCTGGCGTGTGACAGACCCGGCTGTTTAGGAAACGCCCCAGCTATTTGGGGAGGGGGAAGCAGCGCAAGTGCTTCCTGAGACCTGGACCTGGCACGCAGCTGCAGGTTCCCCAGGTACTGGCCCCAGCTGTCCCTGTCCCCTCCTCCTGGCCAGACTCCCCCCTCCCCCCCCATGAGTACCCTGCCTCAGCCCCCACCAGCACCCTGTCCCCTGCCCCAGCACCCTGTCCCCTGCCCCCACTAGCACAATTGGGGCCACATTATTGAGGCTTGGGGGGTTTTTTTGCATCTCACTTGTGTGTCCCTGGCTGACTTTTCTGTGGGTCAGTGACCCCTGACTCAAAACAGGTTCTCCACTCCTCTCATAAATAAAGACAATGCTGAAACCTTTTGTATTTGACATAATATTTTATTTAAAAATGAAGCCTGGCCAACAAGCCCCCAGTTGGGGCCAAGCCTCTGTCTGGCCGCAGCACCATAACACTCCTGCACACATACCCCCCAGACTTCAAATCTGAGCCTATCATACAGTGGAACCCCCTGTCCTGAGCCTCTCATCCCCAAACTCCTGCACCGCCACATCCTCAGTCTTCTGCCACAACACTCCTGCGCCATCCACACACTGCAAATCTGTGTCCTGATCCCATCATACTCCCAACCTCCCTGCCTTGAGCCCCTCACACACCCAACCCAAACTGCTGCACCCTCACATCCACAAGCCTGTGGTTTGCTCAGCACCCCAATCCTTCACCTGACCCCAACACGCCCCAGCCTGGAGCTCCCTCCCCATGCCAGCATCCCCTTCTTCACATCCTCCTGCACCCAAATTCCCTCCCAGAGCTTGTATCTCTCACCTCTTCCCACACCCAAATCCCTCATTCCCACCCCAGAGCCCACACCTTCTGTCTCAACCCAGTGAGAGTGTATAAGGGCTGGGGATAGCATGTGATGGAGAGGAGGGGAACAGAGGGTCAGGGCCTCAAGGAAGGGGTGGGTCTTGGGGAAGGGATGGGGTAGATCTTGGCTTGTCCTGACATTTAAAAAGTGATCTTGGGTGTAAAAAGGTTGGAGACCACTGCTGCAACAGATTCATAGTTACAAACCAAGCAGATGCAGATATGAATTTTAATGCTTTATACATTCTAACGTATGTAAGAGTTTGGATCACATTTGGCTAGTGGCACGTGCTACATTGATGCTTACAGGTAGGGACATCTGGAGGAAAATAATTCTATTTTGTGAAAATAAGTCAACATTTCAATATTTGCTTCCATTTCAATGCTGAATGCAACTAAAATGGTTCTAGGTTGTTTTGTGGGGGGGAGGGGAAACAAACTAAAAAAAAACCTAAAGAAAGAGAGAATAGCTAGAATAGTAAAAAAAGCCGCCAAAGTAGGGACTTGATATTGGGTTTGCTACAAACCTGATGATTGCCCTAAACACCAGGGTGTTGGCTGTCTGGGTTGGATTGGTCTGCCTCTCTGGTTTCATAAGAAATTCCATCCTAGACCTGAGAAATGCTGCTGTAACAGTTGATATGCTTCTGTGACAGGTTTGATAAATCGGTATTTTCTAACAAAAAATCTTCTGTTGGAAAGTTTGTGATCAAATGTTCTGCTGTTTTTTAGTTATTTGCCTACCAAAACTTAGAATGTAAGCCTTCCAAGGTAAGAATTGCCTTTTCATTCTGTCTGCCAAACAAAATGGAGACAATAGATGCTAATGCAGCCCAAATAAATAATCTTACTAATAACTAGTAATAAAGGTTGTATGCTTTTTAAAAAAGCTTGTGCAGGGTAATTTAATATATTCATCTAACTAAAAAATGGTCAAAATAATTGAATTAAATCACTCTAAAGAATTGTGCCTTGGACCGAGGCCAAGCATGTTGAATTTGTCAAAAACTTTAATTTTTGAATGAGTCTTCATAAACAGTAGGGAAAATAAAGGTCATAAAACAAAAAAGCTCACCTGAAGACTGCAGGATTTTAAAAAATGTGTGCCTAAAGATATGCCCTTAAAACTATTTTTGATCATTTAAAGAAGCATCCTGACTCTCAAAAACCAAGCAAAGAATAGTGCTTCCAACAAGTCTCATTAGTGCTCAGGACTGTTAAAAGTCAGGCCACTTATTTAGGTATGTTTAATGTGGACTTCAGACTTTAAACTTTAGGCATCCAGTTTTGAAAACCTTGGCCCTAGCTCCAAAGTTCATGACCAATGTTCCCTGTAAGCCATGCTCTTGTGCAGCCACTCAGGAGAGATACAGATGCTGTCCAGCTAAGTAGAAGAGTGCCCACAGCTAGGTCTTTTGGTTTTGTTTTTTGTTTCTACTGGTGATGCATGTTTGCACATGCCTCAGTGCACATAAAAGTTTTATTCTGCACATGTGTGGAAAAAATCCGCTCATGGATGGAAGAGATTAGAGGGAGCATTGTTCATGACCCAGTGAAATTAATAAAAAGACATTTCCAAAGAAAGGGAAATATTCTTGCTCTTTCAGATTGGAAAATCAGAGAGTTACAGTCTTTGCTTAGGTGTTCATTATAGGTGCTATTAGGAGGACATTTTAAACATCAGCTGTAAAAAAATAAACCAACTTTCAAGATGAGTGCCCAGAAAACAAGTTTTCCTACTGTGCCAGCTGGGTGTGACTCCGACACCTTCTAGATACCTCCTTTGTCTCTTCTCTCTCTGTTCCTGTCTGCTAACCAGTTCTTTTTTAACTATGATTTATTTTTTGTTTATACTTTCAACTATTGAACTACTGCACTAAATGGGCATGCAAGGGTGCGGAGGGGAGAGCTTCCTTATGAATCCAGTGATGGATACATGACCAAGTGCATGTATGAAAGAAATGTGTCTGTAAAAAGAAGTACATGCAATTTCAGGAGACAATCCTTTCTTGTTGAGATAAATTCATGGAGGTTAGGTCCATCAATGGCTATTAGTCAGGATGGGTAGGAATGGTGTCCCTAGCCTCTATTTGTCAGAGGCCGGAAAGGGATGATATGATGATTACCCTTTCTGTTCTCTCCCTCTGGGGCACTTGGCATTGGCCATTGTTGGAAGACAGGATAGTGGGCTAGATGGACCTTTGGTCTGACCCAGTGTGGCTGTTCTTATGTTATAACTGCAAATGATGGGGAGTTCCTGTGGTTGTGATTGGGAATAGCCTATGTCATCTGTTTGAAAGTGAGTTTTGTTTGCAGTCACTGTCACCCAAGGTGTCACTATCACTCTATTACCTTTCCTGGAGCTTTTAGTCTTACAGAGACACAATTCAAATAAATATAGACAAGAATCCACATTATAAACCAAATATCTATGGAAATACATAAAATCCCTTTTAAATTAACCTCTAGTACAGGAATAACATTCATTGATGCATTTATAACAGCTTTCTACTGTAAATATGTAATCAAAGCAATTTGATTAACTGTGTATATTGATCCCGCAGGTAGAAAGGCCAAGGAGATCATACATGAGGCTCGGGAGAGCCTGGCCCAGATGGTGGGAGGAAGGCCCCAGGATATCATTTTCACCTCAGGAGGCACAGAGGTGAGCCCATGAATCCCAGCCTCATCCTCCCTGAACTGGACGAGTGCTTATATTGTGATGTTTGAGAGAATAGACAGTAACAGCTCCTCTACATGTGGTGATGCACCCTGTGTGTGTGGGGTTAAGGTGTACTTTCTGTAGCACACTAAAGTGATACACATTAATTGATCCATGTACAAACTGCTGGTGCACAGTAATGGTTCCCTAGTGCACTTTAACTTCGTACTGTTTCAAATAGCACTGAATGCTTTTAAATAGATCAATTAATGTACAACAAATTAGTGCACTTGAGAAATCCCTTTCCCAACAGAGCACATTACCTCAGTGCATAGACAAGACCCGAAACAATAAAGACCACTCCCTCTTTTGTCTGTTTTTATTTGAAAAGCCAGAACAATACAACCTTTTTCCTAATCTGTGTGGTAAGTTCTAGTTCTCTGTGAAGATGTAACTAGTTAAACCAACGGAAACTGTATACTGGCATTCATAGAATCAAAGGGTTGGGCAAGACCTCAGGAGATCATCTAGTCCAATGCCCTGCTTGAAGCAGGACCAACACCAACTAAATCTAAATTTTTGTCAGAAAATGCCGATTTATCAAAACTGAAATCTGACATGGAAGCTTATCAGTTGTGACAGGAGGGTTTCTCAAGTCCAGAATGGAGTTTCTGATGAAAACCAGAGAGGAGAGACCAACCCATCCCAGATATCCGATACTCTGGTGTTTAGGGCACTCATCAGGGTTGCGGCAGACCTAATTGGCATTGCAGCATGACCTTTTCTCTTAAATATAACTTGTAAATAGACATGTTTTGAAATGAGACCCTGGAGTAAAAACCATTACTCAGAGATGATGAGCTCAAATGACCCCTTCCTCTCACAATCTGAAGATGAACCAATGCCCTTGCTAAAGGACTTGTTAGAGGAGTTCATTTCCTGTTGACATTTTCAGTTTGCCCTGATGGTTATGTTTTCACAAAAAGTATTTTAAGCTCTTACTTGCCTGCAGTTAAACGAACAATTGAAAGTATAGGACTTGCACCCCTACCAGTGCTCTTGGTTATACCCTGCTCTGGTAATTTTCTTCTTATCTCTCTGCAGGCAAATAATTTAGTTATCCACACGGCACTGAGGCATTTTAGAGAGATCCAGGTGCTAGGACAGGATGGGGCTGGTGAGGATCACAAAAGGACAGCCAGGGCCATTCCTCATTTTGTTACATCTAATGTGGAACATGACTCAGTTCGTTTGCCATTGGAGCACCTTGTTAAAGAGCACATGGCAGGTGAGTACATGTGTATTGCAGAGGAGTGTTGTTGATATATACTCCCCACCTATAGGCACTCTGCTGAGCTGCTTTTCACAGCAGCTTTTGTTTCTAAGTAATAAATACAAGTCTGTCTTTCTTTGCACAGTGGACTTTTCCCAGTGCATGAAATTGAAGTTTCTGAATGAGGTGCTGGCAAAAGCAATCTCAGGCAGCATAGTCACTGCAGTTACTTTGTCAGACAACTATGATTGAGGTCCTGCAGGGAGCACAGAGTTTGAGGAGCTAATGGGAGCCCCAACGGAATTTTTTGTTTTTTTAACTGCAGTGGAAAAGTCCAATATTTTTGTGCTGTTTTCTGCAGCCCCCCAGTGAGGGACCATTTCACTCTCCTTTTCTCACTGATCCGGCTAAGTGTTGCTTTCCCTGGACAGTAAATGTAGTATTTTAGTGGCAAGTCTGAAGGTTTTAGCTTAGTGTTTTCAGTCTGGGACTCTTGCCCCCTTTTCTGTTTGTCCTCTCTATCCTGCATCCACCTCATGCAGCCTCCATGTCTGCAAGCACATTGCTTATGTGGAACTAGCTGCTGCTATAGCATATTTATGCCACTCATTGCTTGAAAGCTGGGTGCATTAAAGTGTCCCATTCCCCAAGTTGTGACACGACCCTGATTAGTTTCTGGCAACCTTCTCTTCCCCCGACCCCGTGCAATATGCCAACCACAGGTTTTCAAGCCAACTGCTAGACTATGCTTTCTGAGTTCTTGTTGTCTTTGCGGTATTAGTCTGTATGATGAATCTAATTGTTTATGTTTTGCCATGCAGAAGCCACCTTTGTCCCAGTGTCCAAAGTGAGTGGACAGGTGGAATCTGATGATATCATCGCAGCAATCCGCACAACCACATGCCTAGTTTCCATCATGCTGGCCAATAATGAGACAGGAATAATCATGGTTAGTTGGTCCCTGGGTTTTTTTTACCGTGGGCTGGAGGGAAGTACCTGTGCTACTCAGTCTATTTAACATTTGTTGTTTTGGCATAGTCTATGCACTGAAGTACACTCCTGCCTGGCCTTTTTTTCCTGGTCTCTCCTTCCCTCTCTCTCTCTCTTTCTTTTTCACAGTTTCCTCCCTCTTTAGTCATCCCTTCTATATTCCTATCTTCCCTCCTTCTTTAGTCATTCCTTCTCGCATCCCTGTCTTCTTTGCTCCTTTTCTCTCCTTCTGTCTGTCAGCCTAAAATAGTGATTCCCAGATTGTGGTATCTAGAGTAGGGATGTGAAAGGTTAACTGGTTCACCTTAACCAGTGATGCTTACTGGTTCTAATTAACTGTTAACCAGTGGGAACAGCAGGGGGCTGCTGCAGCCCCACAGGGAGCCTGCTGCGGACAGAAGCTCTCTGATAGTCCAGAGTAGCTCCTGCCCGTGGCAGGCCATGACGCCCTTCAGGCAGGGGCTGGAGCGCCCCTCGCCCCTCCCTCCCACCTGCTCCCCCTTTAATCAGTTAACTAGTTAAACATAATGTTTAACTCATTAACCAGTTAAACTGGGTTTTACATCCCTAATCTGGAGTATTTTTGGTGGCCTTCAAAAATTTGGCTGGTCACTTGCTGCTGGCTTCTTGTTATTAGCTGCTAAATATCATTAAAATGGGTACACTTCAGGTTAGACAACCACTTGTCAGGAGGAGTTTAGATGTTCTTAATCCTGCTTCAGCTAGGGGATGGACCTCTGAAGGATCCTTCCAGTCCTACATTTCTATGTATGTTTATTACAAAAGTATTTAATATCACTTTTCTATGCAAGCTTTCTTGACGTGATTTTATGTGATAGTGAATGGAGGGAAAGCAGCCTGCTGAATAGTGTATTGGAAGGGAGGCATTAATGAAACATTCTAACAAGATGTGTTGCGTAGCCTGAAGAGTTTGAAATCTCAGTCACCTATGACAGTGTTTTTTCCGGCCAGCCCATCTCTGTGCTCGGCCAGCAGATTCAGATCTTGAATCAGAACAGAATGGCATCAGGACTACCAAGGATTTTGCTGCACACAGATGCGGCCCAAATGATAGGGAAGGGACGAGTGGATGTGCGGGACCTGGGAGTGGATTACCTCACCATTGTGGGACACAAGGTATGTATCTATTCCCCTTGGATTTCTCTCTTCACATCACACTGGAGCCGTCCAGTCATTTAAATCATTTTTCAATACGAGAACATTTTCTTCTGAATTGCTGCCTCTTCTAAATAGAGGCTTCATATTCTCTGCCTTAGGTCTGGCAAAATAATGTCTGGTGATGGAAAGCGGTTTTCTAATTTTTTACAAAAGGGAAAGAAAAACCCAGCTTTCTTAGTACAAGTGCAGAGGACAAAAAACATTCTTCAGAGAAGCCTACAATGGCTACATCAAGCTAGATAATGTTAACCCAACCAGTACTGTGGCAGGGGCTTTGGGAATCCAAATTTTATCCGCATGTTTTCTGCTTTTCTGATTCCAAACAAGGCATGTGGATGAATGTTCTTCTCTTCTCAAGGTAATAACATGGAATTTGGGCTGATCTACTTGAGAATTGCTGACCTGCACACGGCATCCACATTTCCTTCTGGCACAAATAAAGAGGGAATAAAGCAGTATTGTGGAGGATTTAGTGCATTAAACTTTTGTTCAAGTATTGAAGCGTCTCACTAGAGAACGTAGTCTTTACTGTACCCAGCGGTCTTTTGTATATGTCAGTGGTCAACAACTAGTCAATCGCAGCGCCCCTCGGAGTCAATCACTGCAGTCAGCTGGCCAGGCAGCTGCCTCTCTTTGATCAAGCCCAGCTGTAGTGTGGCACAACCTCAGTGGGTTGAACGCCATGGCCAGCTGGGCTGGAGTAAAGAGGGGCAGCCGCCTGGCCAGCTGGCCGTGGGCTCAAGCCGTTGAGGCTGCACCATGCTCCAGCTGAGCTACATGCCGGCTGGTGGGGAGAAGAGGCGCTCGTGCATGCAGACGCATGTGTCCCCGGCTCTTGTCTCCTGCTCTGGGAGGGGGTGGGGCTGGACCTGCTCTGCAGAGACAGGGCTGGGTAGCCTGCACACATGGTATGCCAGGGACTGGACTACACCACGCTGTTCCCCACGGGCTGTGTGCAGGGTTGGGGAGCCCCTTTCCCAGCACCCCGCTACTCCTGGCCGGGCTGGATCCAGCCCTGGGCTCTGCCTGCCCAAATCCCAGCCCGAGCCCCGGAGCCACTGCCTGCAGGCAAAGGGCTGGGCCAGACAGGGAAGAGACTCTGCTCCCCTCCCTCCTTGCCGCAGTGCTACTCCTGGGAGGCTGCAAGTCCCAGCGCTGTTGCCCTGCTGGTGAGTGCACTAGGGGCATAGGGATGTGGGGGTGGGAAGGGGATGAAGGAGGATGCAGGGGCAGGATGGGAGGAGGCAGGACTTGCACTGAGAGGCATGGGGTGATGCAGGGGATCAGGCTGGGGGGATCATGAGGCTGAGGAGAGTGAGGCTGGAGCAGAGGGAAGATGTGAGGGGGGGGGGATACAATTTTACTTTGCAGAAGCTGCACTTTCCTTTACTTGCCGCCACTTTCTCTTCCTTCCCAACTAGCTATTTGGCTGCATTCTCACCCTTTCTGCGTTACTCCCCCAACCTTCTTCTGCTCCCAGACTTCCTCTCTTTCCTACACCCTCTCCTGCCACCAAACTCTCTTCCAGACCCTGCACCCCACCTCCTACCCAAATCCTGCATCCCTATTCCACTCACTGGCAGTCCTGTCCTGCACGTTGAGCCCCTCATTTTTGTTCCCAGCCCAGTGACTAAGGGGGTCCGCAAAATCCACTAACTCTGGAACCCCAGAAAAGTAAATCTGGCCTATGGGAAGCCCTGAACCTCAGTCCTCTCTGTCCCTTCTCCTCACCCCACGTGAGGTGTCTCAGTTGGAGGCCACATCAGTGTGGGTTGGGAGTTTGGGGAGGAGTTTTTTTGCTTCTCACTTGGTGTGATCCCCAGCTGATTTTTCTGTGGGTCAATGACCCCCAACACAAAAAAGGTTCCCTACCCCTGCCATAAATAAAGAAAACATTGAAACCTTTTGTGTTGGACATAATATTTTACTTAGTTTAATCAAACTTCATTTTAAATAAACATGAGAAAGTTAAAACGCTTAATCTGTGTAATAATTTAAATTAAACTGTTCTCCCCAGCTGCAGCACTAGCAAAATGGCTCACGTGTAATTATGTAATTAACGGTGAGTTTTCATTAGCAAGGGGTAGTCTGCGGAAAGGTTTGGAGAGGGTGGGACCTCAAGAAAGGGGTGAGATCTCAGGGAAGAGATGGGGTGGATTCTGGCTTGCCCTGAAATTTAAGAAGTGATCTTGGGTGTAAAAATGTTGGAGACTATGGTATATGTATATGAGAAGATTTACCCAGTGTTGCCCGGGTGCTGTGGTGGTAGGGGCCAGGCATCTTGCCTTTTCCCTGAGCTGTGAGGGGTACGCAGCCCACCTGCTGGCTTTTCCCCAGGGTGGGGAGAGTCCATGCAGTCCATCTGCCAGCTTCTCCCCAGGGCTGGCCAGAGACGTGGGGTAGGTTGCGCAGGCCACCTGTTGGTTTCTCCCTGGGGCCAGGGCGTGGAGGAGGGGGGCACATGACCCACCCGATGGCTTCTCCCCAGGATGGGTGGGGGCAGCACAGGCTGACCACTGGCTTCTCCCCAGGGTGGGTTGGGGCTGCTCAGCCTGCCTACCAGCTTTTCCCAAGGGCAGGGGGATCTCACAGCCTGGTTGCGGCTGCTCCCTAGGGCAGCAGTGGCCATGTGCCATGGTGGTACCATGCAGCAGCCAGTAGCTGCTCTCTGTGTCAGATGGGGTGGCAGTCAGTGGCTAATTCCTGGGGCTGGGGCGCAGGCAGTCTCCTGTGGTCATTTGTGAGTATAACTGTCTCCCGTGCTTGCTGCCCCTTTGTGATTATTCATGAATATTAACTGTCCTTGCTATCACATCTCTCCCTTTCCGCTTGATGCGAAACAATTGCATCCATGTACATCCCATTGTCGTGGCACAGTCTAACCCTGATCTTGCTTTTAAGTTATGCTAAGAGGAAGCTGCATACCAAATGTAGAGGTCCTAGCTCTTGAACAGATGGATAGACAGACACCCAGCAGACACACAAACTCTCTAAAATATATAGTAGTGCACACTGTTGGGTACAGTGAGGTGAGGACATGGCATGCAGTGAACAGCCAGCTAAATAGTACTTTACTTTTCTTATACACTCTCCCACCTTATGACAGGCATGTGTCTGCAAGATGGTACAAAAATGGAACTGGAATTTGCAACAATAGGGAATTGACTGTTACTGTGCAGGGCTAACTGGACAGAGGTGGTAAAGTGCATTAATGTAAAAGAATGGGGAAGTGTTGTGTATTATTCTTATTATTATACACTATTGGGAAAGTGAAAGTAGGAAGGATCAGAACAGGTAGTATCCAGCAACCCTATCCAAGAGGTGCAAAGTGAAGTGGGAGGGGGAATTACAAAGAGACTTTAGCTGAGTTTCCTTGAGTTCTTAGAGATGGTGTTTGTCATTGCAGTTCTATGCCCCACGGATTGGAGCACTGTATGTGCGAGGGCCTGGTGTTACCACTCCTCTGCATCCCATGCTGTTTGGAGGGGGACAGGAGCGGAATTTCCGTCCTGGGTAAGGTGAATGGCCAGATGGGTGAGCAGATGTTTTACTGGGTCAGTGCACTTAGAGGACTGGTGGAGGCAGCAGATGGCTGTGCTATTTAGTGGATACGCCCTCTGAGAAGCCACGGAATACTCACTTCCATTGGTCTTTCTGGGATGTCGAGTTATGAGAAGCTTAGAGAAAAATGAGTTGGTTTGTTAATTGCACTGTAAGTGTCAAGTGTTAGAACCTTTCCCTGCTGCTGGAGCCTTTCACTATGGAAAGGAAAGGTGCTGGAAGAGGGCTGCCAGTGCCTTTCTCTGCCTAAACGAAAGGCTCAGTGCCCTTCCCCATTGCCTTTCCCTGCTATTGGAGTTTTTCACTGCAACAGAGAGGTAGCTGAATTCTACAGTGCTAAAAATATCAGTGTGGAAGTGGGAGGCTCAGCTTGGGCATGCAGAAAGTCTTGCAGGTATACACGTTAGTATTCAGGAGTGGAGGGCACTGTGCTTGCTTAAGCTGTGCCTCCACATAGGGCAGTGCTGTTTATACCTGTGCTGACTGGGCAGGTAGGGTCAGTATTCTAGATGCCATTGCAGTAGTAAGCATCCCCTAAAAGTCTATAAGGTTGGAAGTCTTTCCCCCATGAGAGAGAACAGTCTGATCAGCTAGCCAGATTTAGGGTCTAATTAAATTGCTAGGTAAGCATATTTAATTTTATTCCCAGTCTGTCTCTCCAAGAAATGTCCGAAGTACAGTGATGTTTTTTGTGGGTGTAGAAGAACTCTGCTGCTGCTGGATACTCATTGGTGTCTGCTATCTCTTGGATCCCTAAAAACCATTTGCAGACGTCTCAGTGACAGCTTCCAAACTAGTTACTGATTTTTGCAGCCAGAGGTAGAACTTTCCATGTAGGAAAAGGAAACATTGATTCTCTGGACTAAATGAAAAATATCAGTTTCCCTTACCACAACCATGAGTAAATAGGAAATTAAGCACACAATTGTTTGTCATGGCAATTACCCCACATGTTGCCATGCAGTTGTGCTCCCATTACTCATGCATGCGAGTGGGGCTACCGCTTTTTAAACATGGGGTTCTCAGCACTCATTGATTTCCCAGGGAAGATGGAAATGAATAATTGCTGTACAAATATTTCTCTTCCAGGACAGAGAATACTCCCATGATTGCTGGCCTTGGCAAGGTGAGTTCAGAAGGAATCAAGAGAAAAAAGAAATGTGTAAGTTAATCATTAATGCTGCCTGATGGACAAATATGCAACTTGTCTGCTGGGCTCCAAGATTTTTTTTAAAAAAAGCCTAACTAAAAGAGAAAAGTCAACTTATAGCAAAACAAGACTGCAGCGTAAACCCTTGTTTTCTGTTAATAGCCAAAGGAAATTTTTTAAAGGTGTTCTGGGAGTTTTAGCTGAACAACTTCCCAAGATGGTAACAGGCGTGACCCAGCTAAATTTGCACAATGCTTTGAGAATGCTGGGAAAAATGTATATTTCACAGGAAGAGCGGAAAGTTGTGTCTGGTGGTTATGAGTCTTGGCATTAGTCTTGACCTTGAAAAATGGCCTTTGTAATTCATGAAAGATCTGTAATAAAGCATAGCATGATCTGGTGTTCCTACTACTTCCCCCTCCTTTCCCCTTCTGTGACCTTCACTGTCCGATTCCCTAGCACTCATGTCAGCATTTGCTACAAAACATTTGCATTCACTTGAGGAGTAATAGCACATTCAAAAACTATATCACCCAGAGATATTTTTATAAAGGGGCCAAACCTACATCATGGTTTCTGGTGTATAGAGCTGTGATTAGGAAATGTTAGACTTAGAGGCTTCCTTGCCCCCTGTGGATCTATATACCAAGTTTATGAGAAGGGCTTGGGGAAAGGTGGGAGTCCATGACCAGTTTGATATCTGGGAAGCATTCTTCAAAGTAGATGAACAAACTGCATAGTGCCTAGCACTGGTGTGGCAAGTTATCAGGAGCCTGAACACTGCACCGAGTTGTACTATAAACATACCAAACAAAGGACAGGACTTTGCAAGGAGCTTAGCTCCCGTTTAGGCATCAAAGTAAGGGGACAGATTTTCATAGTGCTCAGTATACTGAACGTAGTACTGTTGTGAAATCTCGCCCCACGCCATACAAACAAATGTGTTGGTACTTGCCTTCTAAAAGTGCTCTTTGGAAGACAAATGATGTGAGGGCCCAGAGCATGTGGAGTTTTGCCAGACTAGAATTGGTGCCCCACTGATGGTACCAGCATTACCGTCAAGGTGACTTCCTTCTGACTGGGGGCTGGGCACCTTAAGAACATAAGAATGGTCACACCGGATCAGGCCAAAGGTCCATCTAGCCCAGTATCCTGTATTTTGACAGTGGCCAGTGCAAATTCCACGTTGGTGGAATTAGTTCATATGTAAGCCCTTCCACTCTCAAATGCACCTCCTTTTATGGAAGAAAAGTTGTATTACATAAAGGTACCTCAGTAAATGAAATGATTCCATTCTGGTTGGTTGTATGTTCGTGTACTGTACACCCACATTCATAGTTCCTGGTAAAGGCAAAATGTATTCCATCTTGGACTCAGAAGCTGAGAGTGGACAACAAGGGATGGATCACTCAGTCCTGTTCATTCCCTCTGAGGTTTCTGGCATTGGCCACTATCAGAAAACAGGATACCTTGGGCTAGATGGACCATTGGTCTGATCCAGTGTGGCTGTTTTTATAGTACATTTCCAGGGGATTATTGTTCTTCTCACATGATTGTCACCAGGCCTTGTGTTACAATTGCTGAGAAACATAGCATTCTTTTGTTTTCTTCTCCCCACTCAGGCTGCTGAGCTGGTGAACAAGAACTGTGAGGACTATGAGGCTCACATGAGGGAGGTTCGAGATTACCTGGAAGAGAGGCTAGAAGTGAGCATACCTAGTTCCTGTTATGTTTATCTCCCTGCTGGAATCCCTGTTTTCTGGGCAGCTTGCACAGCAATTTTCTTAGAGGAGGAGGACAAAAGAGTGTTTTTTCAAAAGCAGCAGCGATTTGGACGATTTGGAATGACAGTGACCAAAGTGTCTGGCAGGGAAATGCCCCTGACGGTGTGCATGGGTACTGAAATGGGGAGGAAGCAGTAAGATGTAGCAAGCTGATTGGAGAGCACATACATGGTCCTGAAGAAAGGGGGACGAGGAAACGGACTGAGAAGGGTAGAGTAGATGCTCACATACTCTATGGGCCAAGTAAGTACCTAGATCAGTGTTTCCCAATTTTATTTGACCACGGAACCCTTTTAAACGTGAAAGAATTTTGCAGAACCCCTCCGCATATAAGACTGTTAGCTGAAAAATATGGATCACAAATAAGTAAGGATAATAATAAACATATGCTAAATAAGATCAACATTTAGTTTAATTGCACATATTTAAAAACAAAAATCACATTAATTAATACATATTAACTACTTTTTAAAAAAAATCATAAAATGTTGTTGTAATGGAATTTTCTTGTGGAGCCCTTATTTTCACTTCGCAGAACCCCGGGGTTCCATGGAACACCATTTGGGAAACACTGACTTAGATAAAAAGGGGGGCTGAAATGAGATTCCCCCTTTCAGATTATTCAGCTTCTTAGCCAGCACTGGCCCTTCTCAGCTTTCTTGTATAAGAAAGTTGCAACACCTTTCACTGGCTTTGCGTTTGTGGAGATGAGTCCTTTCTGATTGGTGGTATGCAGCCCTTCGATTCAGAGATGCTGGATGCTGTTTTGCCCTAGTGCCCCTTACTTGTAGCCCTTTTGCATTGGCCCTTATGGCTTTCTGAAGGGGTGCAGGAGTCCTGGGGAGCCAGGATTGGACAGGCCACTTCCCCGATATACTACTCACCCACTCTGGAACTCTCCGTGCAGCAGGGCCTCTTGCAAGTAGAGATGGGAGAGGGATTGTGGAATCCGCTTAGTAGGGTCTGCCGCTTCCTTGGCAACTCCTACACTGGGTTGTTTCCTGTGTCAGCCTTATCCCAGTGTAGCCAGAGCAAAGTTCCTGTGGCACAGCAGAGAATTCCCCAGAAACAGTCTAAAGCTTGTTTGTCCCAGCTGGACAGCTCAGTGCTCAAATCATCAGTCAGCACAGGCTGTGTACATGTCACGTCACAAAAGGTTTACCCAAAACCCTAGTGGTGAGTGGCGATGAAGGCTTATAGGGGCTCAAAGGCGTGTTCCTTGTGCATTTCTCATGCCCAGCCACCTCCTACCCAGGGCAGAGAAGTTTGCATTCATGGAGCTATTAATGTTTCTTTTATTTTCCAGGCTTCATTTGGAAAGCAAAGATTCTACCTTAACAGTCAATTTGCAGGTGCTAAGAGGCTCTGCAATACTTGTAACTTTTCAGTCTCAGGGACAGGACTGCAAGGTACTTCTCTTCTATCCGAGCCATGGTCATCATTTGCGTTTGTCTGGGACCCTAGTTCTCCTTCACTCTAACCTGCTGCTTCTCCTCTTGTGCTGTCAGAGTCTGAAGGAACTGTCTTCCATGGCCACCTCAGCCATGGAACAGGATACCTGGCAATGCCAGAAACAGACCTGCACAATCCTGAGGAAGCAGCTTATTGATCTTGGGGGAGGATGCCAGACACAAGGCTGAATCATCAGAATCCCCATATCTCTGGAGAAGTGTGTCAGGCCGTCCAGTAACATGCATGACATCTTACTTGGAAAGCAGAGAGAAAAATAGCCCTGTCAAAGAAGAACAAACAACCCTGATCAGAAATTGAGCTGAAGGGGTTGTTTGAAGTGTAGGGTGATCATTTGCATGTGGGAGGTTTAAAGAATGGTCCCTGTGCTGTCATTCAGGTTGGTAAGTATCCTGTGCAGAGCAGGGTCTGTGCTTTGTCTCTTCTGCAGGGCGGATGGTGTTGTCCTGCTGCAAGACTCTGCTCGCTAGTGTTGGTGCTGCATGCCACTCGGAGAATGGTGACCAGTAAGTCGTCTCGGTTGTGATACTGAGTTTGTTCTCCTGAGAGTAGAGGGTTAGAGGGTTGAGTTTGCACCTTTATGAAATCATTTCCCATAATATAATTGTGCCTTCAAACAGTTTCTTTAGGATCACACAAGAAGAGCAGGTGCTTTCCACGTGGTCCAGAGTAACCCCCAGCAGGAGGCTGAAGATGTACAGTAGACATGATCGGTCACTGAGTAACTGGGATTAGTGTGACATTAGTGGGTAATTTCTCTCTGAATAAGTAGGGCAGTGTAGTATGATGGATCAAGTGCTCACGTGCAGACTCACTCTCCTGCTGTTGTGTGCCATGACACAGATGGAGTGAGAGAGCACGTGGAAAGCAAGGAGGCTGATCTGGGGAGCTCAGCCTTTGGAGTGTCAGAATAAGAGCAGTTAGAATGGAAATATAGGGCACCACATGACCAGCTAAGCCATGAGGCTAGAAGATTCCAGATTGTTCAGAGTTCACAATTTGAGTAAGAAACTTGGGTGTTTTCACATGTTTTCAGTGTCTTTATTAATTTTTTGTGGCACTATCACTGACTCACTTCTGGCAGCTGATACACTGCAGGCTGGGAATACTGTGGAATCAAGGTCTTGAGCTCCAGTAGGCAGAGGCAAGGGCAGGTATCTCACACCACCATCTTGGCACTTCCAGGTGATCAGGCTGACCAGCTCCTAGAAGAAGCCAGTGCCATTCAGCCAGAATGACAAGGTGTAAAATCTGCCACTGCCCAGGCAATTCTCCTTATTTCCCCTCTCAGAATGAGTTTTACAGGAAAGGAATGTGTTTCCTCGATGTTACAGGGTTAAACCTGCTTTCATTGTGTTGCTTTCCAGACCCTCCTCTATCCTGCTCAGCTGCGGGATTCCCTATGAAGTGGCTCAGAATGCCTTGCGTCTCAGTGTGGGGCGGGACACCACGAAGGAGGATGTGGATGTGGTAGTGGAAGATCTGAAGCAGGCTGTGGCTCAGCTGGAACACAACAGTCGCATAGGGATCAGGAGAGGGAACTGAGGGGGGAGGTCTCCTTGAAAGAACCAGTTTCCTTGAACAGGATTCTCCTCTACCCTGTATCCCATATGTCATTGATTGGGTGTGGCAAGCAGTCTAGTCGGAACAGAAATGTTTTACACCTGCTTTGCCCTAGTGTAAATGATTACCAAAGGTGCAGGGCAAGGGAGGGTGAGCTCTTTTAGATGTTTTGCATTCCTGAGGAAGTGGCTCTCCTGTGTTGGGAATACTACAGCTGCTATTACATGTTCATTACTTTAGGATATTGGAGTGTGGCAAGTAATGTCACTAAATTTGAGGAACTTTCAAATGCTCACTTGTTCTGTGAGAAGTTTAAAAACTCTGGGTTTGGGGTCTGTGCATTTGGGTTGGGGGTGTTAGTGTATTCAGGGGAGTGGTTATGATTGTGCTCGAGTATGCCTGGATAGTGCATAAGAAGAAGAGTAGGTCTGTGTCTATACTGGTGCGATCTTGCGCCAGAGCTATGCAAATGAGGCTCAGCATGGAATATCGCCAAGCCTCATTTGCATAACTAATGAGCCGCCATTTTTGCGGAAGAGGCTCTTGCGCAAGACGGAGCTGTCTACACTGCCCCTTCTTGCACAAGAAAAACCCTCTTGCGCAAAGCCGTTATGCTGACTATTTTCAGGCATAACGGCTTTGCGCAAGAGGGTTTTTCTTGCGCAAGAAGGGGCAGTGTAGAAAGCTCCGTCTTGCGCAAGAGCCTCTTCCGCAAAAATGGCGGCTCAGTTATGCAAATGCGGCTCGGTGATATTCCATGCTGAGCCTCATTTGCATAGCTCTGGCGCAAGATCGTGCCAGTGTAGACACAGCCTAGGAGTGTGCATTCAGGAGTACTCTACATGGGAGCAGGAAGGTGTGTGTGTGTGTGTGTGTGTGTTCCTAGGATAAAGTATTTGTACATAGGAGGCTATGTGAAAATTCCAGCATTTTTGCCTAGGGTAGTGTAAGAAAGAACATTCATACTGGGTCAGACCAAAGGTCCATCCAGCCCAGTATCCTGTGTGGCACATCTTTGGCTATTCCCTGTGGCTATTCTTGCACTACTGGGCTACATCTACACTGCAGGCTTCTTGTGCAAGAAATGGCCATTCTTGCGCAAAAACTTGCAGAGCCTCTACCCTGCATGCGTGTTCTTGCGCAAGAAAACTTACAGTAAAGCATCAGAAGGGAGAGCTTCTTCGGCAAGAGTTATTCCTCTCCCCATGAGGAATAAGCTCCTTGTGCAAGAGTTCTTGCACAAGAAGGCAGTGTGGACGGGCAACAGGGGTTTCTTAAGCAAGAAATCCCTATGGCTAAAATGGCCATCAGAGCTTTCTTGCACAAGAGAGCTCCACACTGCCATGGACGCTCTTGTGCAAAAGCACATGGCAGTGTGGACATGCTCTTGTGCAAGACCTTCTGTGCAAAACAGTTCTTGCTCAAGAAGCCTGCTATGTAGACGTAGCCCTGGTGGTTAGTGTTAGCCTCAGAGGCTTGCTGTGTCCCTCCACACAACCTCATTCTTATTAGAGGCAAGAGCTACAGCCTCCTGAGCCATACTCATCACATACTAGTTCATAAGTCTGGGATAAAATCCCCTCTGGAGTCCCGATCGCCCTTCTCAGATTTTGAGAAGTCATGGAGAGGTTGAGGGGAACCACCCACTACTCCAGGTTCTGGCTCAGGGACCCTAAGGCAGTGGCAAAAGGCAGAGTTACTGCAACTCACAATCTGGCAGCTTTTCCCTGGGCCACTTCCTCAAACAATCCAATCCTTTCCTATCTGCTCACACTGCACTTCCTGTTCTTCACCCTTCTCCTTCCTTTCCTGGGGGAGACCTTTTAAGGCAGCACCACAGGCCTTAATTAGCTGCAGGTGTCTAATTAGCCTGTGGCTTCTAGCAAGTTCTAATTGACTCCAGGTGGCTTCCTGATTATGCTAGACTTAGGCTTGGCATTTTTCTACACAGGAAAGAAAAAGTTGTTCACCCAAGCTCCAGCATGTATTCCCTCCACCAGAGAGTGACATACAGTTGGTCTAGGTCTGTCACACCTGTCTTCCAACAGTGGCCAATGCCAGATGACCCAAAGGTAGTAAACAGAACAGATAATCATCAAGCGACCCCTCTCCTATCATCCATTCCCAGCTTCTGAAAAACAGAGGCTGAGGACATTCCTAC
Source organism: Pelochelys cantorii (assembly GCA_032595735.1). Classification (NCBI taxonomy): domain Eukaryota; kingdom Metazoa; phylum Chordata; order Testudines; family Trionychidae; genus Pelochelys; species Pelochelys cantorii. The sequence goes on from CM064335.1 coordinate 56,921,333, forward strand.
CCATCCTGGCTAAAAAGTATTGATGGACCTAACCTCCATTAATTTATCTAGTTCTTTTTCGAATGCTGTTAAAGTCTTGGTCTTCACAACATCCCCTGGCAAGGAGTTCCACAGGTTGACTATGCTGTGTGAAGAAAACCTTCATTTTGTTTGTTTTAAACCTGCTACCTATTACTTTCATTTGATGACCCCTAGTTCTTATGGCAACAAGTACATAACTTTTTCTTACTCCCTTTCTCCATACCGCTCATGATTTTATAGACCTTTATCATATCCCCACTTAGTCTCCTCTTTTTTCTAAGTTGAAAAGTCCCACTTATTTTAATCTCTCTTCATATGGCAGCTGTTCCAAACCCCTAATAATTTTTATTGCCCTTTTCTGAACTTTTTCTAATGCCAATATATCTTTTTTGAGATGAGGCGACCATATCTGTACACAGTATTCAAGATGTAGGCATACCACAGTTTTATATAGAGGCAATAAGATACTATCTGTCTTAATCTCTATCCCTTTTTTATGTATGAGTGTAGTGCCGATCTTGGAATGTGTATGTATAGACAGAAGGTAGTTGGGCTAGTATACAGGATGTATGTGCATTGAGAAGAAGAGAGAGGTCCATCAATAGCTATTAACCAGGATGGACAGGAATGGTATCCCTCATTTCTGTTCGTCAGAAGCTGGGAGTAGGCAACATGGGATGGACCACTTGATGATTCCTTGTTCTGTTCATTCCCTCTGAGGCACCGGGTATTGGCCACTGTCAAAAGACAGAATACTCAACTAGATCAACCCATAGTCTGATCCAGTATGGCCATTCTTATGTTCTGAGTGTACATGCATTATTTTGTCATGTCTAGCCATTCCCACCTTTCAGAGCATCACAATTATTGAATAATCTTTGATGCTCACACACTCGCTCTGCATCATCAGTGGGCAAAACATGGCCTGCGGGCCAGATTCAACCCACCAAGCCACTAGTTCCAGCCCATGGCCCAGCAGAAGCTTGGGAAGGCTCCATAACTGCCCTGCCCCAGCACATCACTCAAAGTGACTGGCTGTAGGAGCCACGTGCTTCTCTGAGCGCTGCAAGCTCGGGGTGGGGAGAAGCTGTGCATTGCCCCCGCCACCAACACAATCTTGCAGCTCCCATTGGCTAGAAATGTGCAATGGTAACTGCCTGAGCTGTGTTTGCAGTGCTCAGAGAAGCCCATGGCCCCCACAGCTGGCCACTATGGCTATGTCTACACTTGCGGTTTCTTGCGCAAGTACGGCCGTTCTTGCGCAAGAATCTGCAGAGCGTCCACACTGCCTGCCAGCTCTTGCGCAAGGAAACTTACAGTATGGCGTGGTAAGAGAGGGCTCCTTGCACAAGAGCTACGCTCTTTTTTAACAGGTGTAAGCCCTCTTGCGCAGGAGCTCTTGCGCAAGAGGGCAGCGTGGACGCTCGGCAGGGGTTTCTTGCGCAAGAAAGCCCTATGGCTAAAATGGCCATCAGAGCTTTCTCGCACAAGAGAATGTCCACACTGCCATGGGAGCTCTTGCGCAAAAGCACAGCGCGCACATGGCAGTGTGGACGTTTTCTTGCGCAAGACTTCTTGCACAAGAACCCTTGCGCAAGATGTTCTTGTGCAAGAAGCTGCCAATGTAGACATAGCCTATGAGTGGTGTGCAGAGGTGCAGCAGGCAGGGAGCCTGCCTGAGGTACCTGCTGGGCTGCTGGATTAGGGTCAGGAAGGAGCTCATGATCTGTCCTCTGGAGAAGGAAAGGTAAAGTCTAATAAGTGATGAAGAGCTAGGTCATCTTTAAGAGCAGAGTGTAGCTATAAATATTTGCTTATGTTTTAAAAATTGCTTTTTTGATACCACAGTCTTGATTTCTGTCCCTTAAACCATAGGTTTGATGACATTTGAATTCGTCACACTGGTGACATGTAATTAATCCAAAACATGACAATAAAAGTGCCCTCTTGATTCTCAAACAAATACAAAGAGAAATCCAAGACAATTAACAGGCCCCAGTTTTGCCTCCCATTTTGCAAGTAGAGAAATATGCTAGTTTGTCTGCTATTCTCTTTTCAAACAAAATACATCTTACTACTGACATGGACACCCTTAGTCTTGGGCCTACAAAATTGGAGTCCATTTTTATAAAAACAGGCTCTTTCATCAGCGATAGAGACTAGTCAGTGCTTCCTCCTGGGGAAGGGCTGGAGCTTTGGTCAGGGCTGCATGGTAGCTACCTGGCAGCTCCCAGAGTGGCTGCTGGCACTGTTCCAGTGGGGAGCTGCTCCAGCTCCCGCCAGTTAATCAGAACCATTGAGTGAGTCTTGTCAGATTCCAGGAGCAGCCACCAACTGCACGGCCCATCCGGGAGCAGCCAGGCAGCCACCACGTGGACCTGGCTCCAGCTCCAGCCCTGGGGAGTCAGGGACAGGAGAGAGCTGCTTGGCTGAGACCCCACTCTCCCACTAAGCCCACCACCAGCAGCAGCTAACCTTGCTTCAGCATGCTGCTGTGCAGCAGTGCTGAGGGGGTGGGCCAGACTAAAATTCTCTCAGCACCTGCACAAGCGCACACCCTAGAGGGAACTTAGATCCTGCTCTTCAAGGGCTGTGCTGGACCCATACTTGCCCCAACAGCCAGGAGGCTCTTAAAGGCTGTAACAGTTCAAAGGGCAGTCAGCCCCGGGGCACCAAGCAGCAGGAGGACAAAAGAGGGAAGCACTGTAACTGCGTGCACCATAACGTCAGCTAGCGCAGCAGCCACTTGACCCCGCCCAGTTCTGATGTGGCCATGAGCCAGAGAGAAGGCAGGGCTGGCCGTTCACTGAGAAGCGAGGGGCAGGATCTCATGGCAAGCAGGTGTTACAGCTGTCTTCCTCTTCCCCCTCCCCTCTGCTCCCGAAGAGGCTACTGCTGGCACCCAGATGTGTTCACAAACACTGCATTACCTAGACTGGCCACGGTGTCACTGGCTGCTCCTGAGTAAATTGTGCGTTATTCTGCCTGGCCATCCCTCTCACTGCTGTTCCAGGGGACCCTAGTGCGTTACTCTGATCCCAGGGGATGGATAGCCACAGCCCTCTGGGGGTACGTCTACACAGCAGTGTTATTTCAGAATAACTAAGGTTATTCTGAAATAACATAGTCTGCATCTACACTACAAGCAGTTATTTCTACATAATGTCAAAATGTTGAGCTAGAGGACTTCTTGCTCCAACTCCTGTAACCCTCATTTTAGAAGGAGTAAGGGAAGTCGGAGAAAGAGTGCTCTTCCTCGGACTTCCTGCTGTATACACAGCACCAAAAGCCGAAATAAGCTATTTTGACTTAAGTGACGCAATTGACGTAGCTCAGATTGCATAGCTTATTTTGGCTGTAGCCCTGCTGTGTAGATGTGCCCTGAGAGAGCAGTGAAAGGCCATTTACAGGAAGCAGCTCTCTGTGTGTGGCCCCTTGCAGGGGAGGTGATAGAAGCCTTGCACCTCTGATGGACATTTTACTGCATCCCAGCTGTGCCCATGGTGGGCTGAGTCCTCCTTTCTCTATTTTTCAGTTCCTTATGACATTGGGTAGATGAGACCTTGTTGAACCTATAGCAGAGATAGAGAAAAGGAGCAGCTCCCTGAGCCCATCCCAGAGGATTTAAAACAAATAGCTAAGGAGTGAGAGCAAATGGACATTTGCTTATATTTTGAGAGAGGGTGGAAAAGACTCTGCGAGATGATACATTCGGTTAAGCTGTTCACTGATAAGCTTCATCCAATGGTTCCAGTTAACCAGTGGGGACTGAAGCAGCTTCCTGCCTGCCACAATCCCACAGGGCCCACTGCACTGACAGCAGGAGCCCTCCAGTCTACCTCCCCCCCCCCACCTTTAATTGGTTAACCAGTTAACAAATTAAATGGGATTTTACATCCCTAACTCAGACTGGCCTCAAAGGTCAATGTATTCTAAAGGCCAAGTACAGGCTGCTGCGTCCTGTTAGCTGTGACTCAGTTTGTAATAAAAGTTTTCTTTCTTGTTCTGAGTGCAGGGGAAGAATTTCCCCATCTAGGGAGTAGCTGATCTCTCAGGGCAGGGGGGAGCATGTTCCCCCGAGCAGAGGCCTGAAACTGGGATGGCATCTACAGGTGCTGTGTTTGTTCTTCGTGAATTTTCTCTGTGTTGGCCAACATGCTCAACACCCCAAATCGTCTGATGAAGTGGTTTTTGCCCATGAAAGCTCTTGGTTCTATATATTTTGCTTAGCCTCTAAGCTGTCATGGGACCACTCATTCTTCATGGACATTGTGACAGGGTGCGGTCACACATGACCCCTCGGGGGTGCCTCCCGGGGTGCTGACACTCGCCTTCCTGCTCTCTGGGGCTCCTCACCGCCCGGTCCTGCTGGGCCAGCTCCGCTGGTCTCCCACAGCCAAGGCCTCGAGCTGAGGTCCCTGCCCCCACCGAGAAGCAGTACAGACACTGAACCACTTCAGGTCCAAGGAGAGTGCAGTTTAGGGCCCAGCCTCCTGAGAGGACACTCCCCAGATAGGATCATACCCCAAAGAATTAGGTAAGCCCCTTTAGCAATGAAAGGGGGAATGTGCACACTGGTTGCCCCCCCCAGGTAACAATTGCTTACACTGGGTTTGATAGAAAATAAAAATGGTTTTATTAAGTTGAAGCAGTAGGATTTAAGTAGTAATAAGTGAAAGTAGGCAGAGCAAAGTAGGTTACAAATCAAAAGAAACAAAACCGCTTGGCTAATTCTCCACTGAAATCTCAGTGCGAACTTAAACTCACCCTAAAACCTCTTTTCCAGCTGCCACTCTAAACCAGGGCTGTCTTCCCCACCCTCGGGTCTCAGGCTCCTTCCTCCAGGTGCAGCCCAGCCAAAAGACCCAGGCCTCTGCTTTCCTGTTCCTTTTGTTAAGGAGTTGAGGCCACTCCCTATCAACCACTGCTCAGACTTAAGGACAAAAGATTGTTTAACAGTGGCTCATCTAGAAGTTGCAGGTAACACCCTCCACCTCTCCCATTCACCCATTGGAAACTCACAAATTATTCCCCACTCCCTGTGTCTAATTTCACACACACAAATGATACATACAACAGAGTAAGATAAACAGAACCAGCAGATCATGACATGAAGATCGATGGGTTACATGAAATAATTCGCTCAAACCACCTTTGAGTTATGTATATTCATGTCCATGAGTCCACTTCATAAAGAATGCGGGGGGGTGGGTCTGTCACAGACGTGTTCACCATGCATCCAGTGGTGACTGAAACAAACATCTATAGATCTCTGTGCACAGTTGGGCAAGGTGGGGGGGGGGGGGAGGGGGTTTAAAGTTGCTGCTGCTTCTCGTGTTTGCTTCTCATGCAGTGTGCCTTGATGCAGCAGGGGAATTGAAGCCTTTTCTTACCTTTATTTGCAGAATGTGGTGTCTTATGTGCTACCAAAATACATACATTTCATATTGACAAGTTTGCAAAGACCCACTTGGGTGCTGAAACCATATTCCCCAGAATGACCCCCTAGATCTGTTTCTTCCACTATCCCCTCCCTAATGTAGAGTGTTGGTGTCCAATAGGAAAAATTATCTTAATAAACAATTTAAATTTAATTCTGTATAGCAGTTAACTGGTGGGAGTGGTCCTGAGGCTACAAACATTCACAAATAGGGGTATAAGCACATGCATATTCTTCAACTGTTTTCAGGATCCAGGCCAACCTCTTTATCCATTCAGTTGCAAACAGGGCAGAATTTTGCTCCAGAGTCACTTAATATATTGAAGGCCTTTGATATGTACTTGAATACAATGTCTGTGGCCTTGCGAGTGTGCGTACTGACATGGGCTATGTGGGCATCATGATATTACCAGAATGAGGTCACATGAGCTGTTCTGAAGGAGTTTTCAGGTTGAGATTCAAGGGGAGGAAGCTGTAATCCATAACTTTCTCCATATGGGGAAAGAAGCTGGGTTGACACTGAACAATCACACCATGGAACATTATAGAACATTTTAACTACATATAACTGAGTTCTTTAGCATCTCGCTCATGCTTACCACATTGGCAGCCTTACTCTTAGCGTACGGCTCACCCGCTCAAACACAAACCTTTCCGTGGACTACCAGCCAGTCAGCTGTGATGACAAAATGCCTTGGCTTATCTCTAAATACCTTAAATAGTAAATTATTGATATGAGGCTACTTGAGCATAAAAACTTAAATATGCAGCTATAATATAAGGGAGCATATATAACTGGTAAGAAAGGAAAAAATCAAAATAATTAAACAGATAAGCATGTTATCATTAAATTACAAAATTCATTTAAAATAAAAATATTAGTTGTATATCCAAAACAAAAGGTTTCAACGTTGTCTTTATTTCTGACAGGTTTGGGATACCTTTTTTGAGTGCGGGGGTCACTAATTCACAGATAAATCAATCGGGCTGCACAAAAGTGAGAGGCAGCCCCACCAAACAAAAAACCCAACCCTCACTGATGGGGCCCACAACTGAGGCCCCTCGCTCCCCTGGTGCTCCTGCCTCATTGGGGGACAGGGAAGACCAAGGTTTATGGCTTTCCACAGCCCAGATTAACTTCTGGGCTGTCAAGGTTAGTAGATTTTGAGATACCTCCTAGGCTCTCGGGTGGGGCCCAAAATGGGGGCTGCCAAGGAGTGGGATAAGGATTGGGGTGCAAGAGGTGGTGAGGTGTCTAGGTGGGGATGAGGTCTAGCCAGGAGGGAGGGTGCAGGAGAGGGCTGTTTGGGGGGTCTGCAAGGGAGGGAAGGCGCAGCAGCAGACCAGGGGTAGAGTGTCTGGCATGCAGGAGTGGGCTGAGGGTAGGGTATCTGATCGGGGAAAGGTGCAGGAGTAAGGGAGGGTGCAGGGGTGGGCTGGGGGTGTCCGCTCTGGACATGAGGGTGTGCTTACCTGGCTTCACGCCCATCCCCCCACTGCTCCCAGGTGCTGCTTCCATTGGCCATGATTCCAGCCAATAAGAGCAGCTGGGAAAACCTCCAGGTATATGATGAAGTGCACCTGACAAAGTGGTTTTTATTCACAATAGCTTGTGCCCAAATTAATCTGTTAGTTTTTAAGGGACCACAGGCCTCCTTGTTATTTCTGGAGATACAGATGAACGGGGCTGCCCCTCTGAGCCTGGTAATAATGGACAGAGAGATCTGTTTTTCCATTTGTACAGGGTTTTGTTTTTTTAAATCAGAGATGCTAAATGTGAGGAGAGGGGGCAGGTTACTCCCTTTTCCCTTCACTGGACAGCGCACATACTCTCCTGAAGGGGAGATATCCTAGGATCTGCAGATTCCCTTTTGGCCCATCTCTGTACAGAGATCTCACAGCAGGGGAAGACACTAAGCAGGTGGCTGAATCAAGGCGAATAGGGGGGGGGGGGCAGAGGCAGGGTGAGAAATGTAGGGTATCAGCCCAGCTTAAGGTCCCAGCATGGCGTGAGGAGCCAGAAATTTCTAGCTGTCAAGGAAGGGTGGAAAGCACCAGCTGCCAGGAGAACAGAGTCATAGGGAAACCATCCCTGAGCTGTGCGGCCACTGGGAGCAGTCATCCTCACAGTGTGGGAGATGGGTGACCCATCCCAGGACTGGGGATGGTAGGTTACAGGGGAGCACCTTAACCTAAGGATGTAATAGTATAGCCATTTAACCGATAAGCAAAAGTTTATAGATTAATGCTATAGACTATACACATTCCCCCCACCAGTAAATTTTTAGCAGGCTGGCCAGCAGCCTGGCTCAGTCCCTATCCCCACTGTGGCTCTGCATTTAAAGGAGCCAGGCAGGAAGCCCGGCTCGTGCCAGGTCCAAGAGCTCAGCTCCCCCTGGACAGGGGCTGTTGCCTATCAGAGGCAGCAGCGGGGGGGAGGGGTAGGCAGCCAGTCTGTGAGGGGTACTGGTTTTTAAACTGGCTCCCCTCATGGACCTGGTACCCCATGCTGCTGTCTCTGATAGAGAGGCAGCAGGGTGGGGTGGCAGGGGGCTCCCCGGGAGTCAGAGCGCACTGGTAGCCAGCCCCGTCCCCGGGACCTATAGAATAGTTGACGAACGGAGAAGAATTCGTGAGGTTAATTGACTACTCAATTAACTGATATTTAACATTCTTACCAGCCAGGAAAAGCAAAGTTAATGGGGGGGGAGGGGCTAAAGTATCTGTGCCTCAGTTTCCTCTGCTGAAAATACTTCATCGCCAGCTCCCTCCCTCCCACCCACCAGGTGTTCACACCCGCCCCTGTCACCTAGATGAAGGTCCCTCATTCCACCCTCGGGCACCCGCATCCCAGGCCTCATGTGACAGCCATTCACCCGCTTCAAGCCAGCTGGGCCCGGCCACACTCCCCATTTCACCCGGCCCCCCCGCCAGCCCGGGGTGCTCCCCGAGCGCGCCAAAGCCGGATGCTTCCTGCCCAGCTCCAGCTGCGCGGGGCTCGGGGCGCTCAGACGGGCGGAGGGAGCCGCAGTGGCTTGTGGGAGATGTAGTTGCCCCGGCCTCCATCTCCCAGCAGCCACTGCGGAGCCAGTGGCACGTGGGCGAGGCAGGGTCCCGTGCCTGCTCTCCCAGCGGCCCGTGCGGGGCCCGTCGCTTCCTGATTGGGCTGGAGAGGCATTTGCTAAAAGCTTCCGTTCGCAAAGGGAAGCGGAAACGGAAGCGGGTGAAAGAGGAAGTGACGTTACGGATCGGACCCGCCTAGGAATTGTAGTTTCCAAAGTGCTATCTGCGCTGGTGAGTTTCTCCGCGGCACGTCCCGGCCAGAGCCCCGCCCCCGCCCCCGCCCGGGATCCCTCAGCCCCGCCTGCTTTCCCCCCACCTTCCTGCTCCCCACAGCTCCCAGCCCGGCCCCTCCCCCGCCCGAAGGCCCCTATAATAAGCTTTATATTCATTTTAAATACAGGTGACTCACCAGAGGAGTAAAGTGTTCAGGCACAAACATCACACACTTCTCAGAGCAGGTACTGAATTAGGGCCTTTGCGTCTAAAATTTCAGTGTCTCTGGGATCCTCGAAGTGTGACTGATACAGACTAGCTCTTTGCAAAGAGCTATGGTAACGGGTTTCATTGACCGTACCTAGAGTCTACAGGAATAGGGGCATGAGGATTCCATACATAAAAGGAACAGCTCAATAGGCACACACAACTAACCATGGTTGTGTTTTTTTAATTGTCGGAGTGCTTCATGGGGAGAGACAGTTGTATTACTTATGAGTCAAGAGCTCCGCAAATACATGGATGCCTGTATTAGCCAACTCTGTTGAAAAAGACATGTCTTTGAACACCAACAGTAATAGTGAGAATGGAGCTACTGCGGTGAAAGAGTTTAATCCCAAAGAGAAAAATGGTAGTTCAAGAAATATTTCCTCTTCAATTAAAGAGGTAGAGACTGAACACTTTAACAATAACATTACATGCTTTGGGTCTTTGGCTGCAGTAGAATTTTGTGAGATTAGCCTTGGAAAAACAGATACTTTCATACGCATATATAGGAAGCTGCCTGCTGCTGGAATTCAGTAGCATTGCAGAAGTCAACATGGATCTTACTTGGAAGTATATTGCTCTCAAACAACTGAGTCATGTTGGTCCTAATTTGGGACCATATTGTGCCACTTGTAAACAACCTTTTTATATGGACAGGCTTACAGTATCTCCCCACCCCACCCCCCCGCACTGCCATCTACCTCTTTATTGGCTAAAGAATTCAGTAGTCACAAGATGGTGGAGATGGTCTTCCAACAATGTTAAGATGCCACAATAAAATATTGAAATGAGGCCGAATCCTGAGGTCCTTGCTCAAGAAAAAGATCCATTTACCTACACAATGTCTACACTGCAGGATTTTTGCACAAGAACAAACGTTCTTGCGCAAAAACTTGCAGAGCGTCTACACTGCACGCGCGTCCTTGCACAAGTAAATTTACAGCACAGCATCAGAAAACAGGGCTTCTTCCGGAAGAGTTATTCCTCTCCCCATGAGGAATAAGCCCTCTTGCACAAGAGCTCTTCTACAAGGAGGCAGTGTAGACAGGCAACATGGATTTCTTGCGCAAGAAAGCCCTCAGGCTAAAATGGCCATCAGAGCTTTCTTGTGTAAGAGAGCATCCACACTGCCATGGACGCTCTTGCGCAAAAGTGCAAAAGCACATGGCAGTGTGGATGCACTCTTGTGGAAGACCTTTTGCACAAGAACTCTTGCGCAGAACAGTTCTTGCTCAAGAAGCCTGCAGTGTAGACATAGCCACAGAGAACAAAACCTGAAAGGGTCTCATGGTTTGATCCGCACTCTTTTAGGACTAAGAGAGCGGTAGAGGATTTAACTTGCTGCCACTGTAGTGTAATAGTGTGGATTTGCTTTCCTAAACATTTCTCTAGTCCATATAGGAAACATGCCCTGTGCCAGATCTACTTACTGTATAGTGATATTCAGGTCTCGCCAAGCGGTGGCGAGCCTTGCTCGCCGGACGCGCACGCTGCGCATGCGCTGACCGAGCTGCGCAGCCCCGCCAGGCTAAAATTGTGTAGATTACCTAATTTGTCAAGCCCTGGTGATATTACTAATTTAGTTTCCTTAATGAGTACTGATTTATAATTAATATGTCTAACAAAGTCACAAACACTCTAACCTTGATGGCAAGTAATACAGAATGAGCTGAGCTTCCATCTACTTCACACTGCAGGTTATCAGAAAAGGGATGGTTTAGTTAGCTTCTCCATCATCCGCCGTCAGCATCTTTCAGGGCACACAGGGTAAAATACAGCTTTTATAATGTGTTACACTGATGCTACCGTGCCCAGTGCAATAATCAGTAGGGGTTTCATGCCCTTTTCCTTATTTGTAGTTCCATAATGTTGGGATGCTCTTCTTCCCTAAATTCTTGATCCTTTTACCTCAGTCTTATTAGGAGTATGTCAGTCAGTTACCATGGCATTCTTGTTAGACATCTGCTGATGTCTCTTTCCCTAACTATTTTATTTCCAGATGTTATGAACTAGCATCTCATGGTTACCTGTCATCTATTTAGTCATTTCAGCATTTTATTGGTTAAGATGGTATTATCTAGGGTTATTTTTAGTTACTACTTAAGCTTAACATTTTTTTGGGCCTTGTGCCTTTATTTAGCTAAAGTATTGTCTTACAGGCTTTGTAGGCTTATTGCATTATTGCCTTAATTTATACCTAAACCTCACCTTGCAAATACCTAGACCTTTAGGTGATGTGATATACCTTGACTTTAGCAAGGCTTTTGGTACGGTCTCCCACAATATTCTTGCCAGCAAGTTAAGGGAATGTGGATTGGATAAATGGACGGTAAGATGGATAGAAAGCTGGCTAGAAGGCCGGGCCCAGCAGGTAGTGATCAACGGCTTGATGTCAGGATGGCAGTCGGTTTCTAGTGGAGTGTCCCAAGGTTCGGTTCTGGGACCGGTTTTGTTCAATATCTTTATTAATAACCTGGATGAGGGATGGATTGCACCCTCAGCAAGTTTGCAGATGACACTAAGCTGGGGGAGCGGTAGATACGCTGGCGGGCAGGGATAGAGTCCAGAGTGACTTAGACAAATTGGAGGATTGGGCCACAAGAAATCTGATGAGGTTCAACAAGTACAAGTGCAGAGTCCTGCACCTGGGACGGAAGAATCCCAAGCATTGTTACAGGCTGGGGACCAACCAGCTAAGTAGTAATTCTGCAAAAAAGGACCTGGGGGTTTCATATCCAGCTTCTCATCCACTGTGTCAACAGTGTGCCCTTGTAGCCAAGAAGGCTAATGGCATATTAGGTTGCATTAAGAGGAGCATTGCCAGCAGATCCAGAGATGTGATTATTCCCCTTTATTCGGCTCTGGTGAGGCCACATCTGGAGTCTTGTGTCCAGTTCTGGGCCCCTCACTACAAAAAGGATGTGGATGCATTGGAGAGGGTCCAGCGGAGGGCAACCAAAATGATTAGGGGGCTGGAGCATATGACCTATGAGGAGAGGCTGAGGGAGTTGGGTCTGTTTAGTCTGCAGAAGCAAAGAGTGAGGGGGGATTTGATAGCAGCCTTCAGTTTCCTGAAGGGAGGTTCCAAAGAGGATGGAGAAAGGCTGTTCTCAGTAGTGACGGATGGCAGAACAAGGAGCAATGGTCTTAAGTTGTGGTGGGAGAGGTCCAGGTTGGATATTAGGAAAAACTATTTCACTAGGAGAGTGGTGAAGCACTGGAATGGGTTACCTAGGGAAGTAGTGGAGTCTCCAACCCTAGAGGTATTTAAGTCTCGGCTTGACAAAGCCCTGACTGGGTTGATCTAGTTGGGATTGGTCCTGCCTAGAGCAGGGGGCTGGACTTGATGACCTCCTGAGGTCTCTTTCAGCTCTATGGTTCTATGATTCTATGAACCATACTAAGGGGAACTAGAAGTCTTTACTGCAGTCTTTAATCCATATTATAGGAATTACTTACATAAATATGTGATGTAAAACTATCTAAAACTCATGTATATTTTACCCTTGGTATACACAAACCTTTAACTTTGAAGTAAATGTAAATGCCTGGTATTATGTTCATGTTCTTTTGAGCAGGTGTTGTAGTTTATTCATATTAAACAGCTTATGGTTTAATTTATTGCTCACCATTCTAGAGTTAGATGTTATCACACACTTTTTAGCTGTTATGTTCTCGGCACTTATCAGCTTGGAGGTATTTTTCACAGCTTGCTGGTGTTCACCACACCAGAGTTAGCGATTTTTTTTCTAGGAATGTCAATGTATAGATGACTACATGATTAACCAGTAAGCCTAGGCTTACTGGTTAATCCTGTGGACTATAAGCATCCCACTGCCCCTGCTTCTGTATCAGAGGCAGCAAGGAGGAAGGGAGGCAGGCAGGTGTTGGTGCTTGTGGGGAGCCAGCTTTTAAGTTGGCTCCCCACGAGCATTGGCTCCACCTGCCTCCCCACCTCTGCACTGCTGCCTCTGATATACCATGAGGACCGCATGTGCTGGCTCTGCGGACCTGCCTGCCCTCCTATGCTGCTGCTGCCTCTGTCAGGCAGCAGACAGGAGGGGGGCAGGGGATGCTGCAGAGCAGCCTCTGGGCAGCCGCTGTCCGAGGCGAGCCAGAGCTCCCTGCAGACAGAGGCTTCTCGGCGGCAGCAGCAGCCCCTGTCCGGGGAGGGGGCGGGGCAGTTTCTCTGTGGAGAGACTGCTCTGTCAAGCAGCCTCCGTCTGCTGGGAGCTCAGGCACCCGGTGAACAGGGGCTGCTGCCACCCTGCACTGCTGCCTCTATATCACAGGGAGCAGCGTGGGGCTGCAGGCAGCCTGTCTGTGCAGGAAGCTGGTTTTGAAACCAGCTCCCACCTGCCACACTGTGCTGAGGCAGCAGCACAAGGGTATCAGAAGGCTCCCTGGGAATGGGGCTGGAGCTCAATGGCTGCTGCCCCCACCTTTGGTGAGTATCGAATAGTTGTGTAACTGCTAACATTTGATGCGGTTACACAACTATTCAATTATCCGATACCTAACATGCCTAGTTTTCTCTCACCACTCAAAGTTTTGGGGTTAGTGCTCTGCAGCTAGGGGTCAAGGTTATCTCTCTCTGCCCCCCAGTTGTGTAGGCAATTAAGATTCAGTGCTCAGCCTTAGGGAGTAAGGGTTGATACTCACCACTCAGGCATCAGGGATTATGAGTCAGTGTTGAGCATTCACCATTTGAGGATTCCATGTTTTTTCTCACTGAACAGCGTTGGGGATAAAGGGCCAGCTAGCCCCACTTAGCTGGAGTTAGGCTCCCTTCCCTAGGGACTGTCCCAGGAATCTGCTCCTTACCTCCACAGCTGTGGCCTGAGTTGGTCACATGATCTCCTTGATTCTTATGCATCCTCCCCACCTGGGGAAGAAAGCAAAATTTGTTTCACAAAATATTTTCTAGCTATGGACTGTATCTAGGGTTACCAGGTAGGTTTAGAAAAAATACCGGACACACTTGATGGCGGGGGGGGCGGGCTGGCTGGGGGGGGGAGGGCAGGGGCAGCGCAGCTGGCCTGGGGAGGGGGCAGGGGCGGGGCTGGCGGGCAGGGGATCGGGGGCAGCGCGGCTGGCTGGGGGAGATGCGGGGGGTCGGGCAGCACGGCTGGCTGGGGGAGATGGGGGGGGGGGGTTGGGGGCAGCGCGGCTGGCTGGGGGAAATGGGGGAGGGGTTGGGGGCAGCGCGGCTGGCCAGGGGAGATCGGGAGGAGGAAAACCGGCTGGCAGGAAGCAGGGGTGACCAGGAGGGGGCTGGGGGCAGTGGAGCTGGTCAGGAAGCGGGGCAGGGCGGGGCCGGACTGGCCCGGGCGGGGCAGGACTGGCCCGGGCACATGCAGATCCCGGGGCGCTGTCAGTCCCATGCACGGTCCGGGGAAGCGCGAGTGAGTCTGGCTGCGGCTCCACCACGCGCTCAGGAACAGGGACAGGGCTTCTCCTCCTCCCCAAGGCATCAGATGCAGCCAGGGCTCCCAGCGTCGATTGTGCCCCACCTCCCAGCCACTCCTCCCGCCCCTGCCAGGCTTCTGTCCGGCGCCCAGCCAGAAATCCAGGAAATACTGGATATTGCACATGTCTGGTATTTTCTGGATTTTTTTTACCAGACAGAGGGCCCAAAAACCAGACTGTCGGGTAGAATACCGGACACCTGGCAACCCTAATGTATCCCACCTGTGGTAACAGCGCTTGTATGTGTAAGAATCTGCAAAGATGGACCTTCTAATAACAGTGAACGCAATGCTGTTGGACAGACAGTAAATGTAGCTCTGACACAACCAGCAGCAGACATCTTCCCAGATAAAAATGTGTAATTATGTTTTAGCAAAAAAATACTTGTTCCAGCTACACAATTTTTAGCCAAGTCCAAACCTCACATTGTCTGCACATTGAATATAGGGTAATTGCTGTTTGAAAAGCGTAAACACGAGAGCGCTTTGGTTTAGTTGAAATATGAAATAAGTTCAGTGTGAAAGGTATTTTAAAAGTAATGTAATAGTAATATGGAGCTTCCCTGGAAGTTGTTATTGGGGGAATGAATAATTATCACTAAAACCCAGTGTCTTTGCTTAAATTTCAAGTATTACATGCCATTGAGTCATAAGGATTATTGGTGACCGGTTTTATATATTTACCACTGCAGGTTGGACTTCCCTGGTCCAGCATCCTTGGGACCTGACTGGTTCCAGAGGAGTGGGGTGAGGTGGGGCTCAGGGAAGAGGTTTGTAGGGGGTGCAGGAGTCAGGGGTGAGGAGTGGTTCAGAGGGGGGTCTAAGAGTGTGGGGAAGTAGGAGCCAGTGGAGGCCATGCGGCTCAGGCAGCAGCTCCCCAGGACTGGCTGTGCTGGAGTGGTACTGGCCGGGGGTATGTGTACACTGGAAGCTTACCTTTGTCCCCTCCACTTGCCCCCCCCCCAATGGGGTATAGATGTCCCAGTCCCCATTTCTGGCCCCTTGCTGCTCCTGTGTGGCCATTACACAGTATAACTGTCCCTGCTGGCATTCCCCTTGCTGTCTGCGTTCAGAACAATCTCATTCTAGGCACATCCCATTGTCCTTGCACAACCAAACTTTGACTTTGATAAGTTATAAGAGGAAGCTGTCTACCAAATGTCATGGTCCTAGCTTTTCCTGTGTAGGAGAAGTTCTTGAACAAATAGATGAACAGACAGACTTGCTCGCTCACAAATTCTAACGCATAGTAGATGAAATAAGAGACATTTTTATGTGTTCACATAGTATTTGTAAGCTTGAACTAGAACAGTAAACAGAGTGAGGCAGTGAAATAGCTACTCTATACAGGGGTGGGGAATTTAAGGACCCCTGGGGCCAGATGCTGCCCCTGACTTGCCTAGCTTCGGCCCCGAAGGCTCAGGGCTCTCTTCCCCACCCTCAGCAATGGGGAGCCCATGCTGGAGCTCCAGCCCATCCCCTCACCATGAGGCTGGAGCACACAAAATCATAGAACTGTAGAACACTAGAACTGGAAGGGACCTCGAGAGGTCATTGCGTCCAGTCCCCTGCCCTCATGGCAGGACCCAGTACTGTCTAGACCAGCGTTTCCCAAACTATGGGCCGTGGCCCGGTATCAGGCCACGGGGAAAAAAATACCGGGCTTCAGTGTGGCTGCCAGGGTGCTCTGGGCTTCCGCAGTGCCCATGTGGTGCCGGGTCCCCTAAGCCCTGGACCGGGCTGGGTGGAAGATGCAGCCGGGTATTCCGGGCTCCCGGCACAGAGGCGTAATGGGGGGGGGGGCAAGTGGGCGCCACGCTAGGCAGAGGTGTAGCGGGGGGGGAGGAACGGGGGGCACTTGCCCCCAGGCGCTACGCTAGGGGGGCGCCGGGCTGGGGTGGGAGCAGAGCGCACAGCACCATGAGGAGCGGCTAGCCTGGTCTGCATGGAAATGCTCCCTGTAGGATTGTGCTACTTCTGGTAGCAGTTTCCTGTAGGAGCATTTCCTTACAATCATACGGCTAAGAAAATGCTTCCAGTAGCACATTCCTATAAGGTAGTAGCTTTCTACATTACACGAGCGCTGTCAGGCTGCGTGCTCTCTGTGCAATCAAGCCTCTGAGGCAGGGCCAAGCAGCAGGAGCAGCCACTTTAGAGGTAGGGTTACCCTGCCTGGCTCTGTGGAAGGGGGAGAGGGATTGGGCTAGGGCAGGGAAGCTGGGGGTGCCTAGCTCTGGGGGATGGGCATTGGATTACAGCGGGGGGGGGGGGGTGTTCTGGGGCAGAAGGGGCATTAGGTTGGAGCAGGGGGGCTGGGGATGCCTGGATCTGGGGGAGGGGTGGGTGCATTGGGGATACTTATAATTTTTAAAATGGGGTACTTTATAAAAAAAAAAGTTGAAAACACTGCTCTAAACCAGTGTTTCTCAACCAGTAGTATGAATACCCTCAGGGGAACTTGAGAGAAGTCTGGAGGGTACATCAACACAACTGAAATTTGGAGAAAACTGAATTTTTGGTTTAAGTTATTAAGTGCTTTATTATTTTTGTACTGTTTACACCCAAAAGTTTCATCACCCACCCTAGCTATGATTAAGTTGTTGCAACACATTTGTTGAAATGGTAGAAAATTTTTGTGTGTGTCTGAAAACTGTGCTGGGGTACTGATAATTTTTTTTAAAGGGGGCTACTTTATTAAAAAAGGTTGAGAAACACTACTTCAAACCATTCCTGTTGGCCTCCCTGTTTCCTTTCTCCTTTGGCAAGTTGGGCAGGGTAGCAGTTTTGGTAAAAATATACCAGACATGTGCACACAGTGCCCTCTCTACCTCAGCTCGTGCTGGATAATCCGGGCCTCAATTCTAAAGGAGTTGGCATTACTGAGGTGATCGAGTCCTTCCATGTGTTGTTGTGGATAGTGCATGTGGGGGCCTGCCCCAAACTGGAGGGGGTGGGGGAAGATGCAGTACAAGCTCCCCTCTCCTCTCAGGTTCAGGGCCCTGCCCCATGGTTGGGGCGGGGAGGGCGCAAATTTTGCTTTTGCCCCTGGGTGCATAACACTACTCCTCTGATGCTAGGGGGGCGCCGGGCTGGGCTGCGGGCAGGCGCGGGCGCGGGCGCGGGGAAGGAGGTGCAGGGCGCTGGGCTCACCTGGGCTGCAGGAGGAAGGAGGTGCTGGGAACTGGGGACTAGACTCAAGGGGAGGGAGGGGCAGAAAATCAGAGCTGGGCTCAGCAGTTTTGCAGGGCTTGGGGGGATGTGCAGGGAAACAGGGCTCAGCTGTGCTGTGGGGGAGGCATGCAGGGAAGCAGTGCGGGGCTCAACTGGGCTGAGGTGGATGGGGGAAGGCATAGGGAACAGAAGGGCGGCTCAGCTGGGCTCTGAGGGGCTGCAGGGAACTGGTGCTGCACTGCCTTGGATTGTGGGGGATGGTTTTGGGGGAGGTGCAGGGAACTAGTGGGGGTGGGCAGCTCAGTTGGGTTGCAGGGGAGGGAGGTGCAAAGAACCCTAGTAGGGAGGGAGGGAACCAGGAGCCCTGAAATGACCTCCCCTGGTCCAAAAAATCCCTCATCTGGGACCAGTCAGGTTTGGGAAACCCTGGTCTAGCCAGCTTTCTATCCATCTTACAGTCCATTTATCCAATCCATAGTCCCTTAACTTGCTGGCAAGAATATTGTAGGTGACCATATCAAAAGCTTTGCTAAAGCTGGCACTGGGGGTGTTGGGAGGACCAGAAACAACTTATTTGCATATTCATTTGTTTAATGAATATGCAGATATGCAAACGAATGTTACCGGTCCTCCAAAAGCTCGTGAATGGATTTACTGGTCCCCATATCAAAAAGTTTGGGAACCCCTGGTCTAGACCATCCCTGATAAATGTCTGTCTAACCTGCTCTTAAATATCTCCAGAGATGGAGATTCCACAACCTCCTTAGGCAATTTATTCCAGTGTTTAACCACCCTGACAGTTAGGAACTTTTTCCTGTTGTCCAACCTAAACCTCCCTTGCTGCAGTTTAAGTCCATTGCTTCTTGTCGTATCCTAAGAGGCCAAGGAGAACAGTTTTTCTCCCTCCTCCTTGTGACACCCTTTTACATACCTGAAAACCACTATCATGCCCCCTCTCAGTCTTCTCTCCAAACTAAACAAGCCCAATTTTTTCAATCTTCCTTCATAGGTCATGTTCTTTAGACCTTTAATCATTCTTGTTGCTCTTCTCTGGACCTTCTCCAGTTTCTCCACATCTTTCTTGAAATGTGGTGCCCAGAACCGGACACAATACTCCAACTGAGGCCTAATCAGCACAGAGTAGCGCGGAAGAATGTCTTCTCGTGTCTTGCTCACAACACTCCTGTTAATGTATCCCTGAATCATGTTTGCTTTTTTTGCAACCGTGTCACACTGTTGGCTCATATTTAGCTTGTGGTTCACTATGACCCCTAGATGCCTTTCTGCCGTACTCCTTCCTAGACAGTCGCTTCCCATTCTGTATGTGTGAAACGGATTGTTCCTTCCTAAGTGGAGCACTTTGCATTATTAAATTTCCTTTTCATATTAAACTTCATCCTGTTTACCTCAGAACATTTCTCCAGTTTGTCTAGATCATTTTGAATTATGACCCTATACTCCAAAGCAGTTGCAACCCCTCCCAGCTTGGTATGATCTGCAAACTTAATAATAGTACTCTCCATGCCAATATCTAAATCGTTGATGAAGGTATTGAACAAAACCGGTCCCAAAACAGACCCATCTGGAACCCTACTTTTTATGCCCTTCCAGCAGGATTGTGAACTGTTAATAACTACTCTCTGAGAACGGTTATCCAGCCAGTTACGCACCCACCTTAGAGTAGCCCCATCTAAGTTGTATTTGCTTAGTTTATCTACTAGCCTGGATCCCCGTAGGCTGTGGTGTGTGAGGAGAATGTGAGGAGTGTCTTTCTGCTTATCAGTCGGGCTCTTACTGCATTTAAAATGCAGATGTGCAGCGGTCCCAGAGCAAGCCTCCCATTATCAACTACTAGTGTAATCAATACAAATTGTATTGAGAACACGATTAGCAAAACGTCAAGCTATGCTGTTTATGGTAACATACCACCCTACTTCTCACATTTTGGAAGTCTATTGTCATTGTGCAGTTAGAAGCATCAAATAGGAATTGATATTGACTGAAAAACATTGCAAGTCAGAGTTTTGGTTCAGTGATTCCCAAAGTAGCCATTGGATACAGACACAAGGGACAGGTTATTTATGGTCCAGTGAAGGGCTGGGCCCTTCTCATGAAAACTCTGGCCCGGAGAAGCAGGGCCATATGCAGACCAGCAGCTGCTGGGGGTTCTAGACCCGGGCCTGGCCTGAGCACTGGGACACACACAGAGAGAGGATGTCACAGTGAGATGGAGCGGCTCTGCCCCCCTAGCTGCAGCCTGAAAAGCCCCAAACAGCCTGACATTGCCACTGGGAACAGCCGGGGAGGGGCAAAGGGCGGCAAGGGACAGGAGGGACTACAACTCCCATGAAGCAGTCAGAGAAGGGGGT